>JACDJE010000093.1:1054215-1270520 GCA_016647715.1 Pavo muticus | reverse complement strand
GGGGAAGGGGCGGGGAGACACAAGTGCAGCATCAGGAAGACAAGAGGAGCATCTCTGTAGGGCTGTGGGGAGTGAGCGGGAAGAGGGAACTGTTGCGACTGGGGACATGTGCAAAGCTCATTAATATCTCATTATGTTCGAATTGCAGTCTCCCAGCAGATTGGCATTAACATGTGATGTGCTGGAGGAAGGGGCTACAGGAGCTTGGCAGGGATATTTTAAGCAAGCTATTTTTTCCTTTTTCCCTTTACGTTGAAGAAGCGGAAAAAATAGTGTGTGCAGAGCAAGGCGCCAGCAAGCCACAATGTTTTGTGCATCAGCCCAAGTCAGTACACTCCATCAGCCAAGAACAGTGCTCTGTTGGGCTTATCACAGTACCCCCTTTTCAGAAGTGCTTAACTCAGTTCTAAAATTTGGCTCCATGTGGAACTTCCAACTTTCAGGAACTCAGCCCAGGATTAATTCCCCCTACCCAATATTTTGCTTCCGTCTGTATGTTTGTAGGTAGTGGGATGCTTGAAATACTTTTTCTCATGCTCCTATACTGAACTAGCTTTTGTTTTATCCTTAACTGGAGCATTGCAGTCATTAACTTATGAGCTGATAAGCTGCAGTCATTAGCTTATCAGCTGACATCGGTGCCCGTACTGGCTTCTGCAGTACCACATACATTTTTCTGATAAAATCTTGGCTGCCATGTCACTGGAAAATACCCATTAAGTTTTCAAGCCAGTTATTCCTTGACTCTATATACTTGAACATATAAATCCTCCTAGAAAATGAAACTCCCAGCCATGGCTTATCCAAGAAAGAAAAAACATTCAAGGACTTTTTATAGCAGGCTCTCCTCTGTGTGCTCACAGTTACTAATTGCGTGATTTATCTTGGGAAGCTTTCATCGAGAAGGCTCCAGTCATGGGAGGGACAGAAAATGCACTTGAGTTGCACTCGGCAGCGCTGGGCGCTCACGCAGAGGGATATTTACTGACATGTACCAATGAAACCTATGTTTTTGGCTTTTCTGCAGACAGCTAATCATTCCACTATTGCATAGAAAAATCATTTTAATAGGTGCTGTACTTGAGGAAGCACATGTACCCAAACTGTAAGAAAATCATTGTCCTTCAGCTCTCTCTCTGCTACAAGAGCAAAGCAACAGTCATATTAGCTCTGACCCTTACAAAATACTTGCAAACCCCCAGATCTTGGTTCAGATTGCAAATTACATTTGAACTTTATTGCCCAGGCTGTTTGTTACGTATTTATCCTTCCGAGTAAACTTTCTTTTACTTTTATGGAACAATATTGGAGCCCTCCAGTGGCCAAACTAATCATTCTGAGTAATGGTGTTGAAGTTCTGCCAGGGAGGTCGATTATTTCTTTCTTAAAAAAAAAAGTAATGTTGCAATTTTTTGTATGCAAAATTTATGTAAAGTTTATTCAAGTCACAGCATCACATGTGAAGAGTAAGGAAAGCTAGGAAAAAGAATAAGTAGTCTCTTTGCATACCTAGGATGTCCATGTGTTTATTCCTATATATTTTCAAGAATTTAACGAGTTGATTGTTTAAATGAATTCAGACAGATGTCATTTTCTGAGAGGATTCGTTTGTGCATATAAAGCAGAGAGCACACACTTGGAGTAGCATGACAATTCACATTTCCTTTCCTGGCTGTGCTGTGGCTTTCCATCCGCGGTGCGGCTGCTCTGCTCTCCAGCAAAGCTGCTTTCTGCACACGACATTGTCATTCATGTCAGGGGCTGCAGCAGGTCGAACATTTCAGCCTGAAGGCTCCCTTGTCTGCTGCTCCCACCGGTCCCGGTCGCTTTCTGACTGCGATACCTACTCCGTGTGTGAGATAATGGAGTTTATTTATACTGTATGCCCTGGGTGTTAGTAAAAAGATTATTATATGAGTTCTCCTTGTAAAGAATGTCAAAAACTAAGGGCTATAATGACCTGTGTACAGTAAGAAAGTTACCACAGGTCCTCCTTTCAGATACTGAGCTCCAGCAGTACTCCCTGGGAACCTAAAATCAGTGAGGACGGCCATTGTTACGTTGAAGTTCTGGGAGGAAGCGAAGGGTGACCAGGGGATAAGGAGAAAGTATGTTCATTTCTTCATCTTTTAATAGGATGACCACAGTCTGATGTTCAGACCTTGTTCAAAGAGCAGTAAGCGAGTGCTTGAGGTTGTTATTCCTGCGCCAACTCATCTTTGTTCAGGGGTCACTGGAAATGGCGTTCTATAGCTGCAGCTTTTTAAAAACCTGTATTATCACCGGAATGCTTCAGGATGAGAGCACTCAAAAGCTGCTAGAGAGGGGTTTCTGTTTGTTTGTTGTTTAGTGAAAAGCCTCTAAGTAGATTTTCTTCTGCAGGCACTGTAGATTGAAGAACAATGGTACTGGAGCATTTAGCCCAGCATTCTCCCTGCAACAGCAGTCAGGAAGCAGAGTGCAAGAAGAGCAGGCATGGCTCCAGCCCTTCTTTTCTGCCAGCCACCAGTGCCATGAGCCCAGCTGCAAGCACTTGGCTTTTCAGCCTCTACACAAGTGATAGTTTCTGCTTATTCTTGAATGGTAGGGTGGAAATGAGGAAAGCTAAGAACCTGAGCTGCAGCAGAAACTTCTTGATTGCACTGTGGATAGGGGTAGCTTGTGCAAATTTCTCTCACCAGCAGTAGCTGGAATTCTGAAGCAACTCAAGACATCATTTTGCCTCTCATGTCTTCTGTGTGAGCTTGAGAATTGCTGGAGGAAATGGTTGCCCAGCTCCATTTGGCTTTCTGAGGAAGCTGCTCATGAGGTCAGCTGTTCTCATGGCTTTTTCAAGACCAAGAAACACTAGAAGCACTGGGAAGAGAGCAGTCAGAAAGATGGGGGGAGGCTGGCTGACTGCAAAACACGCTGAGGGTGGGAGCAAGAAGAGGTTGCTGAGTTGTTGGAAGGAACGTTGATGCTCTAGAGCCACTTTGCTTTCTGCAGTCTTAGAGCTGATGTTTGAGATTGAACTGTGGAAATATGGGAAAAATGTCATGAGAGGTATAAGGATGGCAATATGCAAAGGAGAAGCTAATGTTCCCCACCTGCCTGATGCATGGTTCATACCCAGTGCCTTAAAGCCTCCCATCACCACATAGAGCTGGTGCCACCAGTGCTGGCATTCCACTTGCATTTCATAGCCTTGGATGAGAGCTTCAGGTGTCTGACAGAGCTGTGGGAAGCAGAGGAGACAAGGAGCTCTACAGCTCTTAACTCCTCACAGAGCAGCAGCTCTAGAGCAATGCTCTCCCCAGGGCCTCCTGCCTGGATGTCTTTACTAAAAGACTGGGAACGCCAGCATGCGCAGTCTGTCTGGCAACCCTGCTGTGCTGGGACCAAGAGGCGAGCGGGTGCGGAGCTGTGGTTTAGTCAGAAACTTTGTGGTTTGAGCCGCTGTTAGACAGCGGCTGCTTAGGGAGATGGTGTTCCCAAAAAAGGCATCGTGCATTGCTGCAGGATCTGTCCCCTGCAGCTCTGCAGGGAGCCTTTCACCCAGTGCGCATTCAGTGTCTCGCTGCCTGGCAAGGTTTCCAGGCCTTGTACTGAGATAACAGCCTTGAGTAGCTTATGCTGCTGTACAGAGACATGGGGAACACTGGAGGGGGAAAAATATCTGCTTTAGGTTCTGGCAGCCCTCTCTCATTAGCAGGGAAAGGAGAAGGCTGCCACTACTTTATTGATGAGTCAGGAAAACAGACTATGTTTGCAGTGTTGAGTACTTCTGTGGTTCTGAACTTGAAGTTTGGGATGCCAGGCAGCTTTGGCTTTGGCAAAATTAAACACAAAAAATCCCACAAGTTACTGCTGTCCCCAGACATGCTGAGACCACGATCTCCTGTAAATCCTTGCTGCAGCAACCAGGACCCAGAATATTCGAGGTTAGTTCTTGGCCTAGTGTCTTCCACCTGGCAGGGAAAAAAGTCACTCTGGGGCAGCTGTGCATTTTAAAGCTGGCCCTTAATGTAATTCCAAAGTATGCTAATTGCCAGGCTTTTGTTTTCATTTGACAGTTTTGAAAAGCTTAGAAGAAAGGAGGAAAAATAAAAGAGTATTGTAAATAGCCCTAGGAAAAACTCAACCTGCTGCCCATGTGATTTTCTTTATAAACAAGCTCTCATACTGAGGGAAGCTTTATCATACAGCAGACTTGCACAGTTCTGGATGCCCGATACCTACTCAATCTTCCATCATTTCTTAAGCGTGCTTGCTCATTGTTGAAGTTGTTACTAAGGTTACTACCACTGTTATTAAATAGGGAAGAAGCGCTTGCCTATTCCAAAGCTTGTCTGTATTTCCCTGCTATCTGTATGTCTAATTAAACACACTTTTTCTTTCCAGACTTTGCTTAGACTGTGCTTAAACCATTGTGGTTATAATGCCACTATTTATCTGCAATTTGAACTCAAGGCCTCTACCTCTACCCTCACCCTTGCCTCTTTTAAATTGTCCAGAAGTGATAAGGTGTGTAGATAACTGAGAACTTGGAGCTACACATCCTTCTTTCCCTTGGCCCTGCACGTGCAATACCATAATTGTAGCACAAATGATGAAGATTTCAAGTTTTTTCTTAGACTTAAGTGAGACAAAACTGAAGCCTCTGGAAATGAAACTGGGGAAAGGACTTGACCCACACAGACGGAGATCTTAATTAAACACAGATGTCAATAGCAGTAGCATGTAATTAGTGCCCTACTTGTGACTAGGCAAATAATGTCGGCTTGGGGAGGATCCAATGCAGGCATCTGACTGTGGATGCCCGGATGCCACTCTTTGAGTTAGTTACCAAGGCTGCCTTTAAGGTGAGTGAAAAAAAACTTCTAAAGCATGATTTGTGCTATTCCTCTCTCAGCCTGATATAGGGGATGTGAATCTTGTCCTTAAGATGGGAATGAATCAACTTTTCTTGCCTGCAACTTTCTTACTGTTAGTTACCGGCAGGAGTACTTTCTGTCCTAGTCATTGTTTGATTGATTTGTGAATAAGAAAAGAAAAAGAAGCAAAAGTGCCTACTGACCTGAGAAGGTGTAAGATATTTTATATCCCCTTTGGGTGGGCGCAGGATTTGGGAGACTGGAATTCAATTCATATACAACTTCAGGTTTTCCAAAGCGAGATGCAGAGGTTTCATCTATGTTTACATCTGAATGACAAGACACCATTTAAGTGCTAAGTGATGGTTTGTATTTCTTTTGATGTATAAATATTTTTCTGCTTTAGATTTAGCCCACCTCTGTTCTCCGAGATCCAAATCCACATAGTTCTGGTAGTAGCACAAGAGCACTCCAACTGCAGACTGAAAGATTGCAAGTGTCTCAGTACTGGCTGGCTCATCACTACTACAATGGGAGAAAAAAGTGGGAATTAAAAGTCTTTTAAGAAGGACAATAAGATCAGCTGAAGCCCATTACATGAGTGCACAGCTGGTTTATGGTGCACTTCTATGGCTTATCTAACAGCAAACTATAATGTCTTGTGCTTCGTATCTCTAAGGGGTTTAGTAAGGAACTGTAGTGTTTCCAGTGACTGAGCCTTAGCACTTGTTTACCTAGAGCACCTAACAGTAGAAAATGCTCTTTTGTCTTTGTATGCTTATCTGATACTGTTCAAGTAACCAAGCTCTCAGAGGTGAATAGGACTTAAAATCTAAATATAGTTTGGATATATGCTTAGTATGCAGAGGTAGTTGAGACAAAACCCCATATGAATATTATGGCAGCAGCTATGTGTGCGTGTATGTGCCTGTGTAAAACATAAGGATTTTTTTTCTTTTTTATTTTTTTGGCCAGCAATTTTTTTTGGGGGGGGAAAGGGGGAAGCTGTGTACAGTGGGCATGTACAGATATACATAGCATTATGAGTTGCAGTTCCTTGCTTTGGAGGGCTGCTTTCAAAACAGATTAAAGTATCTGTCGATATGTTGGTGTGTAGTCATGAGGAGCTGGGAATTTGTCCTGTTTAGCACAGCACAGGCCACCTCTCTCTTGGCTATCATTTAGGTCTGTAAGGAGGCATGTTGAAGCCTTATACATCTTCAGGAGTTTTTCTAACTTTTCTTCCCATTTTTACAAGTTCAGACTCAGAACAGCTAGGAACTTGGGGAGTTTCCCTGCAGACAGACTGCTACTGCTGTACTTGGAGACACTGTCAGGCAAGCTCTGAGCAGAGCTGAGCACCTTTATGCATAGAGGTACCTGTATGGCTTAAGATGGTAAGATGTGGTTTCCCCTTAATAACAGGTAGCATTTTTTTCCAAAAATGTTTGGTGACAAGATACTCTGGTAATGAGGTACCTGCAAACATAACAGCTTTAGAAGGGCAAAGCAGCAAATATGGGACGTGTTCACAAGACTATTCATTGCTGAGGTGTTCAACATCATGTGGCAAGTTATATCCATCCCTGGGCTCTTCCCCTTCTGCCGAGTTGAACTCAGGCACCTTTTTTCTTGATGTCCTTCAGACATCAACAGAGAAGAGAGCTTTAGGCCAGATGACTGCTGGAAGACCATCTTTCCCCATCTCACAGACCATTCCCTGACACTGGACACGCATGTGGATGTGCATTTGCACTGCTGAGGAAGCTAAAGGGGAACACTGGGAGAAATGGTCCACGTTGCCCACTGGAAGGACGCAACCTAGGAGCACACGCTGTACTGCTTGGCCAGGTTTCCCACAGCTGCTGTCTTCCCTAGGCACTCCAGATACTTGCAGGGAGTGAAGAGATTAGCCATATTGCAAAAGAATGCATCCTTGTTAGGATCTGGCTTCAAGGAAGCATGAAGTCAGTGCACATACGCAAATCAGCTACACTATGTATGCATTTTCAGACTGGCAATGGGAGCAAGGGAGAGGTTTATGCTCAGGTGGAGGTGGCTACTGTAGAGGAAATAATGAAAGTAAGAGCTGAGCAAGGGCCTCAGATGAAGCCATTGGTTGCATAAATCATTCTTTATATTTTAGGTTGCTTAGGGTGCTGAAGGTGAAGCACATGCTTAAATAGCTTGCTGAATCAGAAGCTCAATTTAAAATCTCGTTTCTTCCACTTTACACTTCTTCAGTAGAATTAAATAGTACATTTGCAGCTCACTCCACACAGTAGATCTGGCCTTTGGAGCTTGTGACTGTAATCACTGGGATCTGGGAGACCAGGCGAGTACTTTTCCATTAGTTGTTGTTATTTGCCTGTGTGGGACTCAAGGTCAGCTTGAAGTGAAGGCATTGAGGCAGCGAAGAAATAAAGTTTATATGGTTTGCTTGGCCATACTTAGGGCAAAACTACTATTTGCTACTGCCTGGCCTTTAGCCTGTGGCAAATAGCTCTCAAACCATGCTCAGAGTAATCCAGGACATGTCAAGGGCATCTGGGACGGTCCTTTGGCTCTGCTGTCATAGATCTTCAAGGGTCCCGCAACAATTTTAACAGTGCTGGCTATAACCTCTATTGAAAGCAAAAGAGACCGTAAATATTTGTTTCATGAGGCTTAGCATCCCTCTCTGAAAAAGTATTGGTGCAGAAGAAATAGTCTTACTAACTGGACCCTTAGCATGCAGTGAACTTAACAGGAGCTGAGGCCTTAAGCGCGTTGCGTGACTGGGCTATGTAAGACCACACAGGTTTGTGAAGGAGTCTTACAAAACTGCTGCTGCGTGCAGTCTTTTAAATAGATATGCAAAGGCAAGGCAAACAAGCAGTTCTAGTGCTGCTCTTCTTTCCTAGAGATGGATCGAGCTGATTGTACTGATGAGGGAACAGTTTGGAGGAAGGGGGGAAAAAAAATACATTTTGGATTTTTCCAATGCCTTTTCTATGCTAGAATTTTCAGTTAAGTTTTGTCTTTTTTTTTTTTTTTTTGTTTAAAGGTCTTTTTATCTGTTACTCTAAGGTCACGATCAGAGCTCGTATCCTACCAGTGCTGTAATGGCAAAGGGAAGCAGAAGCTGGGTCAGAGAGTGGCTGCTCCTTTGCAGAGCACCACAACTTTCCTCTCCCAGATGCCTCTTCAGTAGGCATGTGGGCTGGCACAAGCACACCTCACAGCTTGCCAGGACTTGTGCCCATCCCAGGATGATTTGGAGCGAGGTTTCCCCAGGAGACTATTTCTAGTATCACATAATAGTTTAAACAACTAGTGAGTAGTGAATGAGTAGCTGTGGTACAAAACCAAATGTATGCAACAATGCTGGTTAGGGTGCTTGTTGCCTAAAATATGAGCTCTGTGCATTTATTTTGTACCCTGATTTGCAGTTCTTCAAGAGGTGTAGCTTTAATGCTCTGCAGTGTCTGCTTTTTATCATCATTTTTCTCCTGTGAAGATACAAAGCAGATTGGGTATGTTTTCGAAGGGCGAAGATTTATCAGCACAGCTCCCAGACAAGTCAATTAGAGCCTGCCTGGCTAAAACCTCCTAACACGCCTTGAGAAGGTAGCTCCTGTTGTCTGCAAGGGCAGTCACTGGGAGAGTGTGGCTCAGCTGTGCTATGTGAAGCAGGAGCAGGCTCTGCCAGCTAAGGAGTGTAGCGCTCAGACTCTTAGCACCCTCATTAAGACTTCTGCACAAACAGAGGAGTGCTGGCACTCCGTACGTGATGAGGTTACTGCTTCGCCTTGCTTATCCGACTGGACTAAAGCAGGATTAAATTGGATGGGCTTGAGGAGGAGCGAGCCATGTAGATCATGCACTCTGGCTGTGTGGCAGTGATGACAGCATCTCATCCATGAAATAATTTGTGCTGTGAAGTCCTGTTAAACTTGCCAATGATTTTGTATTGAGGAAATTAATTGCATCCATTGCCTGCGTTTTACTCAACAGCTTCCCCAGGGACCCTGCACTCCAAATCTCCTCGAATCGTGCCATTTAGTGACTCTGCATTCATAGTGAGGTTGGAGTTTGGAGAAGGAGAGGCAGGAATTAGAAGGGAACATATTTTCAAGGCAAACTGGAATTGATATATAAGATATGTACACGCAAGTCTGCAAGAAAGATCACAGTTTTTTTCCCTAGCGTTTGTAAGTGTACACAATACCAACTTTGCTGCTCAAATTTTTTGTATATATTTCTCCACTACTTTTTGTATATATTCTCCACTCTTGCATACCTCATTAGTGAGGCATTCTCCATCCTGTTAATTCCTACAGCAACAAATGTTTCTTGCGGCAGTAGGATGAGTGGTTTGAAAGAGTGCAGTAAACACCCGTGAAGATGCTTATCTTCTCTGTTTTGCTGCAATTAATATTGCAGAGCTAAAAGTCCTCTTTTATCCCACAACTTGAGCAATGGAAACACAAAACTTTGGTTTGCGAGGAGGATGTATCTGCACGGCAGAGTTGAGTCCTGGGGGAGGAGTAGACCTTTCTCCCTCTCTCTCCCACCTCTATCGGTATGTTCCCTTCCCTCCTCTCACCCTTCCCTTTCTGACAGTGCTGAGGGAAGTACGTCCCGATGCCTGCTTTCTCTGGTTGCGCTGGCCCACATTAGAATCCCACCATGCTGACTGCAGGTGGTCAGAGTCACAGTGTTTGCCTGCTTTGACTTCACCAGTGCTGCCACCGCTTTGCTCTCTTGCAGTGCCTTTTTTGCTGCTGTTCTTCCCTGGGCTCCACTTGACCTCACAGTGTGATCCTGCTGCTGGCTGGGCAGGCAGCTTCTGCGAGGGTCTGCACACTGCTGGCTCTGCATCCAGCTGCTGTTCAAAACACTAACTCCTCCTGTCCAATGGACCCGGCTAAACTGATCATTTTCCTTACTGCTAGCGCTTTCAGGCTTGCCTGACACCCTGAGCTTGTTTCACTCCTTGCTGTTAACACAAGTGGTTTGTTCTTCAGATAGCTGCTTGCAAAAATGAAGCCGATGGTAGTCTCCAGCAGACCTGAGCTGCTCGGATAACAGGCAGCAGTTTAACCTCGTTCTTTCAGCAGAGGTTACTCAGTGAACCTGCAGAGGTTACTGGGGAGATTGGCAGAGCAAGAGTTTTACCAACTTCAAACAGATTTCACAATGGGAGTTTCCTGTGTATTTGAGATGCTTCAGTGGCCTGCAGGGCAACAAAGCTGGTGAAAGGTCTGGAGCACAAGTCTTATGAGGAGCAGTTGAGGGAACTGGCACTGTTCAGACCAAAGAGGAGGCTCAGGGGAGACCTTATCTCTGTAACTGCGTGAAAGGAGGTTGTAGCAAGGTGGGGATTGGCCTCTTCTCCTTTGTAACAGCAATAGGACAAGAAGTAATAGCCTCCAGTTGTGCCAAGGGAGGTTCAGGTTAGATAGTAGGAAAAACAACTTCTCAGAAGAAGTGGTCAGGCACTGGAGCAGGCTGCCTGGGGAGATGGTGGAGTCACCATCCCTGGAGGTGTTCAAGAAACACGGAGATGTAGCACTGAGTGACATGGTTAATGAGCATGGTGGGGATCGGCTGATGGTTGGACTAGATGATC
Source organism: Pavo muticus (assembly GCA_016647715.1). NCBI lineage: Eukaryota > Metazoa > Chordata > Aves > Galliformes > Phasianidae > Pavo > Pavo muticus. Next base: position 1,260,050 of record JACDJE010000093.1, on the reverse strand, counting down.
TTAGAAGCCCTTTTCCAACCTTAATGATTCTGTGAGTCTTTAAGAACTAGGCAGACAGGCCCAGCATGGAGGAGTGCAGCATGTGCTTTAGGTGAGCAGTTACAATCCCTAATCAATTTGCTATGTCAGGCTTCATCCTGTAAGTACACAGGCATTGGTGCAGTGTGTGCAGCAGTGTGAGGAAGTTCAGGTAGTGGGGATGGTTTGATACACAAAGTATTTTCACCTGTTGGAAGCAGCCTCCTGTCCCTGGGCTTTGCCTGGCCACTGGTCTGATCTCAGTTCTGGTTTCTGAACACCCGTCTTGCTCTCTCCTCATCTCTGTGTGACACCTGTGCAGCATGAGGCTGCTGTGGTGCTGAAGGACCTCATAGGCTGGTCACAAGATGCAGTCTGTGTTGCCCTTTGGCACTGTTGACCTTTTAATGGCTATCTCCGAGGCAGTCCAGCAAGGACAGAGATGTCCAAGAGATGTGGAACCCTTTCAGATGTTTGAGCTGACTTGGTGGCACACAAATGGCAATAGTAATTATTCCCTGTTGATCTCAGATGGGGTTGTTATGGCTATTCATAGAATCATAGAAAGGTATTGCACCTTTGTTTAGGTGATCTGTCAGGTCCAGTCATGTTGAACGGTGCCACTTGACACAACCGCTGTGACACGTGCCAAGCATTTGGGCACAGTGCAAAAAGCTGGGTGAAGTGAACTTGCTGCAGCGTGTCTGCGGGCTGTGGGCCCCTGTGTCTGCAAGCTGTCGTGTCATCTGGCCATCAGCTGGAAGCAGAGCTGTGTTAGGCACTGCGAGTGGTGCTCTGCTTCCACAGGCAGGAAGAGGATTTAGTCTCTGTGCCTTTTTCTTCTTTTCTTTTTCTTTTAAATTTTTGAAAGAGCAATAAAAGAACTAAGCAGCCGCCGTCCTGGTCACTCCCCATACATAATTGAAATACCTGCCCACTGAAGTCAGCATAAGCAGGGGGGATGGGGCCGGGTAAGTGGCTCTGACTGTTGCTATAACAACAGCACCTTGGTCTAATTTCTTTTGAAAAATGAATTGCTGCTGGTGGGATGAAGCGAAGCAGCTTCTCCCGGCAGATGAAAGCCCTGCCGACAGCCTTAGTGCTCTGTTGTTTATGTGTCGGGTGTGCTGTGGCATGTCCGAGCAGCCCTGCTGAAAATTTCAGGGCAGGTTAGATCAGCTGGGCCGGGTCCTTGTGCGGCTGTGTGTTGGTGTGCACAGCTCCTGTCCTCCTCTGCCCTCCAGTTGAGTCCTTTAAAAAGTCAGCCCGCTAAAGTTTGACCTTTTCCTGCTCCGCAACAAGAGTTTCTCCAAAGGCATGTAAATAACAGCAAGTCCTGCTTCACCCTGTTTTCTGCTTTGAAATGCAATTCCATCGGCCAAATATTTTGTGTAAATAAAGGTAAAAGCCTATGAACCTGGCAAGGATTTTATTTTTGTTTTATTTTATGCATCAAGAGTTTTCTGCTCCGAGATATAAATCTCTACTCTGAAGCTAACGTCTTCATGAAGCATACTGTAAATCACATGCACGAGCTAGGCACTGCTTCTTAGAAGGAAGTGGAAGACACTTTGCAGGAGAATATTTTACTTCAGGCTTTGTTTTTACAGAGAGAAGGGGAGGTGCTGGAGTTTTATTCCAAGTCACTGTGCAATCCTAATGCAGTAAGCTGCTGGCCTTTCTGTGGTCAGTGTATGACACTCAAGCCATCCACTAGTTTACATGGTGATTGAGGATGAGATCAGGGTATGAAAACAACCATTTGCACTGAAATAAGTTGTTAAGAATATTTATGTGTCGTACCTAAAAAAGATGCATCTATTTTTGTGGCCACTAAGCCCTCTGAAATGCTGGAGCTAAGATGCTTCGCCACCCATGAAGTTTGTATGCAGCAAGTTCCTTTCCAATAAGCCTTTGTGTTATGTTTCTTTCCACCTACAGTTGTTCAGTGAGCAAACGAACAAAGTAAAGAGAATAGACTGTTCTACTGACTCTTAGCCCCCCACACCCAAAAATGTCTGAAGGAGAATAATTTGGAGCTAGAAACTTAGAATAGGCATTGTTGGTTTTTTTTTGTTTGTTTGTTTGCAGCAAGGCAAGATCTTTGTACAGCTGATATTTGATGGAAAATAGTTTCCATCTTAAATCTGCTTTTTGTTGTAATACATAATAAACACAGATATTAATATTTATATACTGGCCCTGCTTTTGCTTTCACTGAAGTCCTTGTATATTTGTACAGGGGGACATCCAAGTTTTACAGCATGACTACATCTTTAGGAGGTTGTATTTTTAGGGTTGGTTATTTGCCTGTGGATAGTTTTGATTCTCTTGGTAAACATTCATGTACAAATAAGGTGATGGATTCAGGATAAATTACTAAAAGATGTAAAATGTGAAATGGTTTCACTCTTACCCCTGTTCTATAAGGGATGCCTGCAAAGTGCTGTGAAACGTATGGAGTCAGTTTTGTTTTATTTCTTAGGAGATAATCGCTCTTACTAATCCCTGACTTGGTATTAAGACCAAATCAGGGTTTGTCTTTCTTACGTGGCCTTCTCTTCATCACTAGAAGCCTGCCAGAGGTCCTTCAGTATGGCTGTTGTTACTGCACCTCAGCATTTTGCTAACATGGTCTTAGGGCAAAGGGAAAACAGGCTCGCTGGACGACTCTAGCCACAGTGACACCAGATAAATACAGTGATGTTCAGCTTAATGCAGGATTTTAGGGCGGGCAGGCAGGCAGCAGGTGAGAGCCACGTAGTGTCCCACTCGTGTGCAGCTGTGCCCTGTGCCGTGCTCCCAACGGCCCGCACAGGGCTGGGGGAAAGGCAGGGGGCTGCCCTCTCCGAGCTGCTCCCTCTGAGTGGGGATGAGAGATGAGTTTGCTTGCCTGTTCTGCACTCGGGATGAGAGGGGAGTCTGCCCTCTGGGATGGGAGAACTAAATGGGGTCTGCTTTGCGGGAAGAAACAACGTTGAGGACCTCAAGTTTAGGGCAGGGATGGGAGCTGAGTGGCTGAGATTTTCATACCAGTAAAAGTACTTTAAAAATTTGATAAAATCTTTCTTTCTTTTTCTTGTTTTGTGGTCTTCTATTGTTCTAGTATCAAGGATGCAAGTGTGTCCTGAAGGAGTTCTCTAGAGCTGTGATCTCTTTGCTTCCTCCCCACTATTGTTTTTACAGGAGCTAAAGAAGGCTGCTTTTTTTAGCCTGGTACATAGAGCAGAGAACTTAATGTTTGATTGTGGTAGGAGGGGATTGTGCACCGTAACACTGCTTTACTATTCTTTTTTTAACGTAAAATAAAACTTATATGAATAAGTTATTCTTTATAATATTCTCACAGCTAATTTGGTTGCTTTCCTGGACTTTTCCTGTTAGCATTTCTGTTAGTTATTTGTCTTTCATGTTAGCCTCTACCACATACAACATTTTCTTACAGAAGTTTCATCACTGTGTTAGGCACCAACAGGTTGGAATACTCAATTTGTTCTGTGAAATTCAGGTAGTTTGGAGAGTACAGGCAAGTTTTACAGAACTGCTTGTGGACCTGTGCTCTCCTATTTAGGGAGCGGGTGTTTTGATTTTTGCAGTTGTTGTTTTGAAGGGTTGGTTTGTTTGTTTTAGAATGTCTTCTGAAATTGATCAAGGTATAAGAATGAAATCAAGGAAGCTTCCTAATTGTTTTTTAAAACCTGCTGTCACTAGTCAGCTTGGTAACAAGTATCTGTCACAAGGCTCATCAGCACTTTGTCTCTGCAACTGGTCAATGTTGGTTTTTTTTCTCTTGTTTTCCTTTAAGCTTCAAGAGACTGTAAAAAGGAAGTTGGAAGGCGCACGATCACCTCTCAATGGAGAGCAGCAGAATGGAGTTTGCGATGGCAGCTTTTCTCCAACCAGCAAGCGGATACGGAAAGATGTACCAGTCATTGAGGCAATCAACAGCTTGCCCAATAACTTGCCTTTGCCTGCTGTTTCTCCTCTTCACCAGCTTGACATGAAAGCATCCCTGCCCCTGCAGAACAGTGGAACTCACGGTAGTGGGCTAGAAGACTTGGGTAAAAATAGTGGGCTTTCAGAGATAAAGCTCCCTGTTAATGGTTGCAATGAATTAGATGATGGTTTTAATGTCCTGCAGAACAAGGAACTAAAGCAAGAGCCTTTGGACGATCCTACCTGCATAGACACTTCAGAGACATCCCTTTCAAATCAGAACAAACTCTTCTCAGACATTAATCTGAATGATCAAGAGTGGCAGGAGCTAATAGATGAACTAGCAAACACTGTTCCAGAAGATGACATACAAGATTTGTTCAATGAAGACTTTGAAGAGAAGAAGGAGCCAGATCTTACGAGGCCTGCCACGGAGACTCAAGAGAGTGCAAGCGTCAAAAGCGATCCATCTCATTCCCCATTTGGTCATGTTCCATTAGGATCTCCCCAGGTGAGGCCTTCTTCCTCTGGTCCTCCGTTCTCAAATGTTTCCACAGCCTCTAGTGTAACTTCTGTATCCAGTGCTCCACCAGCTCCAATCCCTGCAGGCTCACCAGCAAACTGTGTTGTTCAGTCACCTCAGACTCCCAACCAGGCCCATACTCCAGGCCAAACTCAGACACGATCTGGAAATGGCTATCTTATGAACCCAGCAGCAGCAACTGTGGCAGGATCAGGGCCTGGACCGGTGAATATACCAAGTGCTGACTTGTCTCCAGCTGAACAGCTGAAGCAAATGGCCGCACAGCAGCAGCAAAGAGCTAAGCTCATGCAGCAGAAGCAGCAGCAGCATCCAAATCAAGCCTCAAGCTGGTCGCCTGTGGGCCCTCCATCTAGTCCGTATGGAGGGCCTTTCAGTGCAGAGAAACCAAATAGTCCAATGATGTATCCCCAAGCCTTTAACAACCAAAACCCAATAGTGCCTCCTATGGCAAACAATCCACAGAAGACCACAATGAATAACTACCTCCCTCAGAATCACATGAATATGATCAATCAGCAGCCAAATAACCTGGGCACAAACTCTTTAAGCAAACAGCCTAATATGCTTTCTTATGGCAACACCAAACCTCTGACCCACTTCAATGCTGAGCTGAGCCAGAGGATGACCCCACCAATGGCAAATCCCAGCAAGAACCCAATGATGCCATACATACAGCAGCAGCAGTCCCAGCAGCCACAGATGCAAGCTCAGATGGCACACCTGAGTGAGGAACAGAAACGCATGCTCATCATGAAGCAGAAAGGCATGATGAACCAGCCCATGGCATATGCAACACTTCCTTCTCTTGGTCAGGTAAGTGCGATTATGCAATATGCGGACAACCGGAAAGAGGTTTAATAACTCTTTGTATGGTCTCCTCCTACTCTAATTTTTTTTTCTGGAAAGTATGGAATGTCATTGCAGATGCTTTTTGGAATTTTCATGTGATATTGGAGCTTGATTGTTTTATGAAATAACTGAAATTATGTTGCATTATGTTTAAGATATGTTGTTAAATAACTGTTTTTCTGAACCAGAGCTTTCCCTGTTCTGCTGATGAGTGCATAGGGCCGCTCTGTAAAGCTTTGGTTCTGAAGTTACTGCTCCCTGGAGAGCTTGTTTCATTTTCTCATAATATAAAGCTTGATGCTTTTAGATCCCAAACCTCTGTATGGCTTAATTTCCTCAGTGTAGTTAGCATTATAACAGAAAGATGGAGTGGTTGGCTCACGCTCTTGAGGTTAACACATTTGACATTTTGGCTCAGGGAGTGAAGGAAAGACATTTTGAGTGCTGAATATCTTTGGTTTCCATTGGAAAAAGTAAACGTAACTGAATGGTTTTAGTGGTGCTTGAACCATGGCTGAAATGAGATGGTTTATTTCAGGACTTTCAAGAAGTCTTTAGCAGTCTTAAATATTACAATGTTGGGAATCTATAGAGTCTTCTGACTCACTTTCAGCAAGAGGCTAAAGCTGTGTTGTCTTGAGTGCCTTGGCATCAGTCTTACTTGTATTCTATGCTAACCTCCGGTGTGGCAGATGCCAGGCTTGGGGAATACTTTGGAATTAACTAATAATTGGTTTGAGTAATGGTTGTAGTAATGACAAACAGCCCTGTCACCACCTAGCTCAGCTGAGTATTCTTACTTGAGTAGGCTCTGTAAACATCTGCACAGTGGTGTAATGGAGAGGCTTGAGAATAAATCTTCAGAATGCTGTTATAAGGGATTTAAAAATAATTAAAGATAATAATGAGTTCACAAAGTAGGTGATGCTTTCATGGAAGCTGTGCCACCAAAACACATCAAGATTTCTGATATAATAGTACACAGATAGAGTTGCTGGTTGGTAGTTTTGTGTAACAGTGTTTTACCACATTAGCTGTTTCCACGCCACCTGCAAGGAGCGCTTCCTTCTGTACATGGATAATTGTGACGCTGTAACGCATGTAAAAATACAAAAAAAATTGTCATTTCTGCAGCCTGTGGAGTTTGGAGATCTACCAATAGGAGGAGCAGGAGGTTTGCCAGGTCAGAGTCCATTACATATTATTTAAAGTGAATTGCAAAACAAAAAGAAATATTCATCTGCCTCCTGTTTATGATTCAGCATGTATGGTGACTGCTCAAAGGTTTGTATTTGTGTTTTAATTCTGCTTGCCTACTGCATTAGAAATTGCCAGTCTAAAGCTTCCTCTTTTTGTGAAGACTTATCTAGAGAAACGCTGTGATAATGACCTAGAACTCAGACTGTAATCAGATACAGATTTGTCAGGTTGTAATTGAGAGGCGTGTAATGTTTCGTCAAGCTGTCGAATGTTTAAAGTTTTGGTTGCATCTGTTGATGTCAAACACCTACCAAAGAACTGAGAGGAAAAACTGCCTATGTGAAAGAGTTAATGTCATCTCCCGCATTTCATAAGTTGAGAAGTTCATGTTACTATCTCTCTGCAGTTGTCCTGTATGAACAGCAAGTCAAGGTTTCATATATCTAATCTCGCTCAGTTCCTTTTATAATATAAGAAAAAATAGATATTTGTTTAAACCTAGACGTTCTTCCAAAACCAAGACCAGATATTAAGTCATTTCTGTATCTTACAAAGAAGAAATTTAAGGCAAAGCTGTATTTTATTATATAAAACTCACTTGCCAACCCAGAAGGGATTTTGTTTTGTGAGGAAGGTTAAAAGAATAGATTTCTATATCTAATGTATTTTTTCATTCCTTCTATCCCTGCTTCCCTAAAAAGCATTTTTCTGTGGAAGATTGGAAAGCTTTATTACTGTGAAATGTGCTTGGTAGAAATGGATTGTTTTTGCGAAGGTGGTAAAACGATCTGTTGATATTGTTGAGTTGAACCCAGGCTGATGCAGATTATCTGATTCTTCTACTTACTGCAGGATGCAGACAGTCAGAGTTGCCAGATCATCTGTGGAAAATAAGGAGATTGCACTCTTCAGTTTGCAACACATTTCTGAGTGTAAGGGGAATGCAGCTTTCAATGAGCTTATAGTTTCTACCTTTGTTGCAGTTTTGGTCTTTGACACAGAACTGTAAAAATGTGTGTGTGTGTTTGTTTTAAATAATCATGAGGATTTAACAAATGGTATTTAAAGGGAAAGAGAGTTCTAGCTATTGTATCACGTGGCTAGCAGTGACCATATGTTTCTGTCAGGTGACTACTGTCGGGTGATGATCAAGACCCAGAACGTGACTTAGGGAGAATCAGGCATGTACAAAAGACCGCACCTGGTCTTATTTTCTGCGTACTGCTGTGTTATCCAAGTATAGCTAGTTGTGTGCATGTGCACCACATACATTCATTTAACCTGTGTCCATTTTGGCCACTCTGTTGTTAACGAGTGGAATGCACTCATGTCTTCAATCACTTAGCATACTTTAGAGAAGACACCGTTTGGTCTGCTGAGGCCTTCTGGACACTATGTGGAGGTCAGTAGGCCACAGCTGCCCTACAAACGTGTTGGTGAGTGGCTGGTGCTCAGGGCTGGTGTCTTGGGCTTGCTGGGTCAAATGCTCTTGTGAAGAAAGGAGAGCACTTAGCTCGATGTCAGTGACAGCAGCAAAACTAGTGTTTAACAAAAGGCTTTCTGCAATGTCAGCGTTGAAACTATTCCTGTCAGACACAGTGGTCTTTTGCTTCACTACGCAGACCAGGACTGGCACCGTGCCTGTAAGCCCCTCCACACTGGTGTGAAAGAAGCACACACCCTGCAACGTGATAGCCTTCATTTTGTCCTACAGCTTGTTCTCTTCAAAGAAGCGCTGGATGGGGCGTTTTTCTGTTTTTCCACAAAACAGACCCTGCTTTGGGTTTTGAAGTAGGGGATTTTTTCCAGCATGAGGCAGAAGGTAGTACAGGCCACTCCTGCAGGACTGAGTATAAAATCTATGATCAGATCCTGACCCATCTCCATTCAGCAAGGCTCTATCCTGCTACCAGTGTCCCTTTATGCCCGATTTTTCTCCACTTGGTCAGGTTTTTACTTGGAAATCCCTGCTCTTAGGCTTGCTCCAGATACCCTGATCTGCCCTAAAAGTGCTTAGTAGTGTGTGAGGATGTGGCATTTAATGCCTCTTAGCCTCGACCTTCTCATGGATACTGCTGTTGTTCTCCCTTTGCTGTGGCTATGGGCTAAAGCATCAAACACAATTTTTCCCTAGGGCTGGTAACTTGTAAGGTATTTGAGGGGTAGAGGTCTTCTGCTGTTCTGATTCCTGTGCAATAATAAAAGAAATTGGTTTGGCACCGAGATGCAACAGGGGCCCTTTAGGAGTTCTTATGTGATTTAAGGAATAAAAGCAACCATAAAACAACTTTTTCTCTAAAAAAGTAGAGCTTTAACCCAAAATGTTCCATTTAGTTTTTGAAGATGTATGTAAGGTTTAATGGGAGGCATTTTTTCCTCCTTTTTTTTTTTTTCTTTATTTTTAAACCAAAAATAATTTCAAATGGGGGAAAAGCAAAGACGTTTTCTTTGGAAAATTTCAGAATCATTAATTGTGCCTGTTCTTGGTTCCAGCTGTTCAATATGTGTGCATAATGGTAAGAAAAAGCAGCCAAATGGAATAGACATTGAATGGCTGAGAGAGAATTTGATGTTTGGAGCCAAGTGAGGGAGGGAGAGTAATGAGAGGTCGAAACAAAACAGAATTCTCTGTGGGTGTAAGAAAAATAAAACTAGACTGCAGCTCTTTGCCTGCATGAGGCTGTGAGGATGCTGCAATTATAGTTCCTATTGAAACCACCGGTTACATTGTTTGAAATTAGAGGGGTGTGAATGAAGAGGAGAATTGACACCATAGTGGAAGAACTACCTTCAAGTTCTCTTTCTGTCTTTTGTTTTAGTCGCAAATTGAAGATGCATCATCTGCTCAGTTTGGTTTTGTATGCAGAGGATAAAGGGAGATGTGTGTCCAGAGAACAGTTCCAAAATGTATTGTCTTTTCCAAGTGAAAAGGTGTGCTTCTCCCTGGAATAGTGCAAGTTTTATACTTTTTGAAGGTTATCTTTGGGACAGTGAGAAAAAGAGACTGTTGAGGTTCCTTACTTCCAGATAAGCTGAAAGTAAAGAAGAAAGTCGAAAGATTTGTATTCACAACATGAAAGTGTAGCAGAAACACAGCTGTCTTACTAGACTTTAGGGGAAATAGGATAGAATGGAAATAACGACTGACACCAAGGATTGCTTGGTGAACTTTCTACAGAGACATAGTGAAAGCCTGTCTGTGCTGTGTTTGACTTGTAACCATTGTTTTCCACAAAAGGTTTGCATTGGAGTTCAAATGCACTGACTGCCTTTTATAAATGCAAAAATTTATTCCCCAGAAGTCAATCTCCCATAGACTTTTAAGAACAGAAGGGTAAAGGAAATTAACTTGGATGGAATCTCACTAGATGATTTGTAAATACTAGCGGGGCCTTCCAGTGCTTACCTTTCTAGTATCATCTGCCCACTTTCTAGGGAAGAGGTCATAATAACATCAGCCACTGGAACCAAATGTTAACAGCACTTGGCTAAGATCGGATCTCCACAACACAATGCTAAAAAGAACTCTGGTTAGCTGATATTTCCTCATTAGCTATCTCTTGTGATCTGTATGTATGTGTGCTTTCTAACCTAATACATGCTTTGTTCATTCCTTATACCTAATGTTTTTCTCTAGTCTAAGCCTTGCAAAATCAAAGGATAAAAGCACTGTTGTCTTGTTGCAACTGAACCAATAATTCTACCATGAGAAAACCATAGCTGTCTTTGGTGAAACCTACTTTCCTGAAACCATGCTGATGGGTATTCTTGTTTTATCCTCTGAGTCATCGCTGACAGAGAACTGAAATCCATCGGTTTGCTGGGGGCGTGTCAGAATAACTAGTCTTTTCCTTGTCTTGAATATCACAGTTGTAATGGCAAGCCTTCAATTCTTGGAAATTTTGCCGCTTTTCCAGGACTTGTTAAAATACGTTGTTGTGTGATTTGCTTCTGGTCTAATTTCTGTAAGATTCAGAGACTCAGACATTCTTGTCCGTAAAGAAATTGTCCTACGTTACCTTTGGAAGCTGATTGCACAAGGAGTATGTTTAGTGTCCTCTATTTTGAAGTATCCACAGTAGCATACTACCTTTTCTGCATGATCTAGATTGTGGCATAAAGAGCAGTTTGCTCTGTTATTTACATATGCCCATTAGTCTGATGATACAACGTATGTCAACCAATACTTCACAAGTCTTATTAGTTACAGCAGTAATCTCAAAACATGGTGATTTGGAAATATCTATAGCCAGTAGCAGCATTATTTTTACATAAAGAGCTATACCTTCCTGCTTTTTTTTTCCCCCATTTTTCCCTTACTAGGCAGGTTGTCATCATCAGTTTTCATTTTCCAGCCTTGTAAGCCATTCTACCTGCTTTCAGTAATACCAACCGTGATCCATTTTTTATTGTTCACGGACCTCTCACTCTTCTTCTTTATTATGTGTACTCTTACTGTCAATATACAATGATGTAACATCGTGTTCTTTCCACACGCTTTTACGGTTGGATCTGTTATAAGCTGACAGCGCAGCACAACTGAACATCCTGGGATATTTATACCATGTTCTTCCATGGGCCAGACTGCTATCCTCTAAGCATAGGCATACCTAACTTAGCATGAAAGGGCAGATGCTTTCAATACTGGCCAGTGACAGGAATTCAGCAACAGTATTCTGGTGTCCCCTGGAAAGTCAAAAGCCCTCCTCCATTATGATTCTTGTTTTCCAACTCTTCTTTACCTATATGGGACAGAAGAATGCTTTTTAAAGTAAAGTTTTGATTCTCCCATCCACTCTTGACTCTAAAAAGTGAAGCTTAATGGAAAACATTTCAAATTACAAATATTACAATAATAAGATGACGTGAGGCTGGTGGTTTTCCTTATTCTTGTTTCAGTGTCATCTGTTCTCATGCTACCCGAGTGGATGACTAAGGCTATGGTGTCTACTCTTTCTCGCTCTCCTCCATGATCTGCAAGCCTAAACCTCTTTCTTGGAAGCGTCTCTGTAGTCATGTTTGTATTTCTAACACATCACATAGACCTTTTAGGAAAGACACCTCACAGAAACTAATCACATTGGTTTCAAGCTGCTGTCTGTGGTGAGGACATGGGTGAAGTAATTGCTCAGCACAAAGAGCGTGTTTATAAATTGCTTCACCTGCCACCAGCAAGTAGCTGCGCACCCATTTCTGTGTGCAGTGGACTTATTAGACATTGCAGTTAACACTAGTAATAAACTCATCACCAGGTCCTGGCCAGATTTAACAGTACAGATCCAGGTCTAGAGAGGTCTTCAGTTCATCTCCTTGTCAGAAGCATGAGGAAGATTCCTGTGCAGAGGTTGGTGGTTGGCTTTCCCTCTCTGCTAATGGCAGTCACACAAGCCACGTCACTGAGTTTGGAACAGAAAAGGCTTTGCTGGAAGACAGGAGATGCTTTACAGCTGTCCACCCAGTCCCTGTGCAGTGAGCAGCTCTGGAGGGCAATACCTTTCAGACAAGTCAACCATGAGCAGCAGCAAACCCATGTTGTGTTGTGCAGGCTGCTCCTCGAGTAAGGGGGCTGTTTCACAGCGGCCTTCTGCTTGTCTTTAATGTTGCATTTTGGCCTTGAATGTACTCAGTCCTACCATTTTCCCCACAGAAGAACCACTGAAAGTGTCTTTTTTTTTTCCCAATTATTTTTAATGATCCATTTATAAATAAAGAAGTGATTAGTCATCATTAGGCATATCACAGCGTGCTTTAGATAACTGATGGCTTGCTGCACTGGCTGTAAGGAATTGCCCAGGCTGCCTTCAGGCCACAGCTCCTCCCTAACCAGTGGGGAACTTTCCTGTCTATCAGACATTTGAAACTGCCTTTTGACTATGATAGGTGAGAAACAAGCTGTTAGTAAACTCCTTTGCTAGGAAAGCCTGTTCCCAGATAGTCTGGAACTTGTTCTCTATTGTAGGTATACCCTTCTTGTCTTTCCCAACCTTTGTAAAAAAAAAAACAAAAAACTGGGAACTGGATTTAAAATTAACTCTGGCTCTCTATTTATATACATCTTTTTCCATCTCACAGTAGGGATCTATATGAACTGAGCTTGTATTCCAAGCAAAGTTGTAATTTTTTTATCAGTACTTGAAGGGAAGATTCACTTTGCAGATAGAGACTCTTTGGACCAGAATTACCTCCTTTCTAAGCAGTACCTCTCCTGCACTCCCTTCGCTGTGGGAGGGCCGAGATGGCTGTGCTGTGCTCCCATGCGCACGTTGCTCCCCACCACACACCTCTCTGCCTGTTAAGGAGCTTAGAGCAAGCAAAACTGTTTCAAAGGATTGATCAGTCAGTGTTCAGAGGTTCAAGGGTATCCTCTAATTAAAAAGCCTATTTCAAGCTATTAATAGGTGGTGGTTACCTTAAAAACAAGTTGCATCGTGTTCTTTTTTTTTCCATTTTTTAGCCTGCCATGTAGGTGGCTCCTTCCCTCTGTCCCATAGCTCTGCTGTCAGGCAAACAGAAGGAGGAACACATACTGGAGGAGAAATCAGAGAAAATCACCATGAGGTCTGCATTCCCCCAGAGGCTGTTTTACTGGAGAGGGAGGGAGTGTTTGCAGCACCCTGTGCTGTGTGAATCCTCCTTTATCTCCTGCACCAGCTCCTGTCTTGTTTACAGGCTGGCCAGGAGCAGGCTACTGCCTTCCCAAGGCTGAGTATTGGCACAGCTGAGGCCAGGCTGGGAGCAGGGAGGAGAGTGAGGCAAACTGCTGCCTTCCCTCCTACCGAGCCCATCCTGAGAGCCAAGAGTGCAGCAGGATAACCAGTTGCCATGGAAGGGAAGGGGACTGCCACTGCTGCTAATGGCACTCACTGTACTCTGGATGAGCTGACAACACTGAGTGCTGCAAGGGAAGAAAATCTGAGGGTTTCTGCCATGGCAGTGCTCTGCCTGGGCCCTTGTGTGGGGTGTGGAAGTTGTGTGTCAGAAGTGATGGTGCCCATCTCAGAGATCTTGCAGCTAATTCAAGCTTACATGCACTGACATCTTCATTTCAGGAAACACAGTGAAGCACTCAAAAACCTAGAAATGCCGCAGTTGAAGTTGTCCACAGCTATCTGTCCTGCTCTGGAAGCTGCCAGACATGGCAGAAGAGGAAAAAGGATGCAGGAAGAGGAGCTAAAACATACAGATATCTTATGGGAGGCTGAGCACTGCCAGAAAGAGAAAATTCTCTGCTGTATCATAATCCTCAGGCTTCTTAAATGTTCCCAGTGATGCTGAAACAGGCTGTTTCCTTATCCAAATGCAGGAATACAGGCCAACTCTTTTGCTTGAGTAGAACTTCGGTAAATACCGATTAATGTTCCCACTTTGGTCCAAATAATACTTTTTAGAAGAAAAGTAATTGTCCAGGCCTTGGTGGCTCCTTGTCACTCATCCTTGTTTGCCACAGTTCATGGCTTTTAGCCTGTTAGTGGTCTGCAATTGTGTAATACCTCTTGAAAGACAGTCCCAGTAAGTGGTTAAGAGTGCATTCAGGAGGTTCTGCCAAATCCTAGCTGATGCATCTAATTTGCTAAAGAATGTGGCTTCTGCGCTCTCAGCAAAGATTTCATTCCTCATGAGCAGTGGGAAACCTGCCCTTTCTGTTCAGCATTGTTCAGCAGCTTAGCATTAAGTCCGAGACAGCCAACTTTGTCACTGTGGAGAGAAACCAGTCTGTTGGTTCCTCAGTTCTTCGTTCTCATGCAGTGCTGGCATCCATGTATTGAGTTCTCCTGTCCTTGTTTAGCCTCTTTTCCTGCTTGTTAGAAGCATTTTGCGTGTATTAGCTTGCAAGAATGTCTTGCATATTGCGAAGAAACCACAAATTCTGTGTCAACGCATCTTGCAAACAGGTGGCTTGCTTGTTTGCACCCAGCAGGAGCTTGTTAGCAGCTCTTGCTCCACAGTCAGAGGGAGCTGTCTAGGCAAGGCCAAGTATCTCTGAAGAAAGCAAGGCCAAATCCATCAGCTCTATTACAAAGCCATGCTTTTATGTTTTAGCTGTCTCTTTCTCACTTCTGTTTCTCATGTAGACAGTATAAAATATTCCTCCCTCCACAAGCCCAGTCCTTGGCTGCCAGTGCTAGCATCCTTCCATAAAATCTGTTCTGCCCCATTCCTTGCTGCAAGCTGAAATCTCAGTATTTAAATAATACAGGTGTGCCTGTAAGCTGTCTTCTGTTTCCTTGTGCTATGTGGAGAAACTGGAAAGACAATATGTTCGAAATACAGAAATAAAAAGATTTTTAAAGGGTCAGCCTAGAAAGAGTTTAAGCTCTGCCCAGCGATGATGCTTCCTCCCCATCTGATGTGATGTTCCTTACAGGCTTGAGAGGTAGCATCCTCAAAAGAATCTGCATTATAAATTACTTTTGGTACATAGTATTGCCTAGAAAAAGGAGAATTCCCAAGATTGTCCAAAATGCGCGTTCTAGGGAATTGATTTCCAGTGTGTACTCCTTTCCCTCTGTTTCTCCTCATCAGCTTTTCCTTCTCTGCCTCCCTTTCTTATCTGTTAAATAGCACAGAACTATTTTTTGGTCTTGTCACTCTGCAGGAGATCACTGCAGACACCATGGCTTTGTGTGGTCCGTGAACCTCAGGCTGATGGAAATAGGGTGAAATATTTGTTGTCGTATCAAATGCTTTTTTAACCAGTCTTGAGGCAGCTGAAGGACTGGGAGCTCTCAGATGCAATTTCATTGATGTGGTGGCACCATCCATGTGATAAATTTGGCTGCTCCACCTTCAGTCTGCCCACTAATCCATCTCAGCCTGGACTCTGACACTTGAAACTATAGAGCAGCTTCACTGGATCAAGCTTATCATAGAAGACTAAAGCAAAAAAAGTGTATGTAGGAGTTTTCTGTTGTAGAATTGCCAGTGACATGTAGTTTCCCACTAGGTGATGTTTTGTTTCTGGCAGTAGAAGGCAGTACATTAGTCTTAAGCTCTGGTATTCTTATAGATGTAAAAGTAATTTCAGGTGATTTTTGTTGTGACTTTTAAGCCTTGTTAATGATACCTTCTCTTGCCCTTCATATGGTGTGAAACTGTTCTCATCATTTGAAGATAGCTTCACTGTTCCCACCAAAAGGCATGTAAAATCAAAATATTTAAAGCCTTTCGAGTCATTTCTGAAATACTACATACATCACAAATGCACATAGCGTGCACATGGATGCACGGTAAAATGTAATGTCTGTGGTTACTGTCTGAGGCAGTATTTCCCTCCTTCATGTCCCCAGTTAGGGGTCACCAGTCCAGCACCAAGAAGGATGTGTGGGTTTTTGGGAGGGCTGGTGGCTTCCCAAAGTGCTTGCTTGTGGCCACCAGCCTCGCTCCATGCAGTACAAGAGCATGGTGGGCAGATGTGTGGGACACTACCTGTCAGCTCCCATGCCTCATGCAGCTTAAGCTTTGGGTTTTGGCTGAAGATTTCACACCGTGACATGAGGGCAGTCCCTGGTTTTGTTGATGCAGAAGTTTTCATTTGCAGTTGCCCAGTTCCTGCACCTGGTTTGCAGACAGTATGAACGTAACACCCTCATTTCTTCCCAGTGCTCCCGTACGAGCGAAAACCACTGCCAAAACCACCGTCCTCTGCTCTGGTTGCACACAATGTGGGCTGTCCTCCAAGGGCTCTGCTGAAGGGGCACAGGTGTCATCCGCAGATGCGCCCACAGCTTGGGGCGGGCTGTGTTGGCTGGGCATGGCTGGCAAGCAAGGTGAACTGCCAGCATATGATTTTAAGGGGTGGAAAAGGATCAGGTCAGAGACAACGTAGCGGTGGCTGGAGGGTCAAGGAGGGTTGAGAACTGCCATTTGGAGCACCCAAACCCCTTATGGTTTGTACTTCTCTCCAGTGTCCGGAGCATCTTACATACCTGCTCTGCTCACCAGCTGCCCCACAGAGGTGTTATGTCACAGGGCTCTTGCATTTTGGCTCTGTGCAATGGTCAGAGCCAAGTGGGAATGTTGGGAGACCTCCAGAGAGCTCCCAGCACCGCATCTGCTGTATCAGGTAGCGGGGTGGCCAGCATGAGCTCCAGTATTACTGAGTTCACCCAAGGCAGGTTAGGGCTCTGCTCTCCTCTCCTCCTGCTCAAGCCTCTGCTCTGGTGCAGCGTACTGTCGAAGAAATCCAAAGCACGAATGCAGACAAATGAGCTGTTTTGTTCATGCTCCCAAAGAACCCGTTCCTCTGGAAAAAGCATGGCCATTTGGAATATCCTCATGGCCAAGCCTGAAGTCCACGTACTGCTGGGGGTGCTGAGCAGTGGGGTACTGTGTTGCTTCTAAGGTGGTGTTTTATCACCTCGCAGATTTTTCAAAGCAAAAAATGCAGGTTATTGTGATTGATTTTCAATTAGTGGCGAATCACATGGGATCTTTCCTTCGTTTTCCTGACCTACTCCACCACTTCTATATTTGCATTAGTAGTCTGTATCTTCTGAACCTAGTGAGTGCTTTCTCACCTACACAGCCCTGGTCAATGAGAGCACTTATGCAAGGATTGCACAGTCTGCCCCCTGTGCGTTAACGAAATTGGAGAAATGTTTTTTTCTAGTTCTTTAGGATTCGATTCTTCTTTTTCAAAGGCTTTTTTTGGCCTCGCAAAATTAGATCATTGCCATGTAAAAAACACCCCACTGTGATCACGGCTTAATTGAACAATGCCAGAGCTTTCTTGAAAGTTGTTCCCATCTCTTCAAGATTAAGTAAGATCCAGTGGGCTGGGCCTTTGATCTGCATAATAAAGGACAACAGGGAAGTTTGCGAATCCTTTCTTTCCATCTTTATTCTTTGCAGTTTGGGACCAGAAGGCTTGAAATATTTTCTGCTTGCTAAGAGGAAACTTTATGTAATATATGTGGAGATGCCATTATGCTAATTAGCGTTGTTAGGAAAAATCAATGCATGTATGTCATCCAACAGCAAGCGATGATCTTCTCACAATCAGCAATTTATCATGCGTTGCCGATGCAGTAGGGCTAGGACTATTTTATTCAGATGAATTTCTCATTCATTTAGTCAGTAAATCATGGTGCACTTCATGATAGTCATTTTTAATGTGATTGCATTTTGTTAAGTTTTAATCACGCATAATGGATTTTATCTGGCAAGGAGGTCAACCTGAAGTCTCTTCCTCAGTCATTTGTATCTTACCCTCCCAGCGTGGGTGAGCTCACGGCCATTGCACTTCTTCCTGCAGACTCCCTGTTTTTTTTTGTGTTTGCCGCTCTACTGTAAGAGAGTGACAATTTGGAGCCTGATGACCCTTTCTTGTACCACAGCACTCCCGGAAGGGGAGTAGGAGATTTGCCCTGCTGTATCAAGCTATTGAGACACCTTGTGTGTGCTGATGCTGTGGCTTTTCACCCTACTACAACTTCCATGTGGAACCTGATGTGCTCTTTTGAGGTCTCATGCTCTGCAGTTACACTGGTGCAATTCAGGCGTATTCACTGAATTAACGCTGTACACAGAAGCTGCTTTCCAGAAGAACTTGGTCTTTTGTCTGGTAAATGGAAATTGAGTAAACCTGCTCTGGCTTTTTTTGGTTGTTGTTGTTGTTCATATTCAAGAGAAGAGCACCCTCAAGGCATTTTATGTCTTAAGAGGTTTTTAGTGCATCTCTTCCTTCTTTGTCTCTCCAATGCAACTTTGCCTACAGCCCCAAGCATTAGCAATGCAAAGCAGATTTTGAAAGCCAAGAAGGATCCACATTCTTTCAGATGAACACTGTGATTTAAAAAACAAACAAACAGAAAAAGATTCTAGAAAGAATAAAGATTGTCCAAGTGGCATATGGCATGACAGTGACCCTGCTGTAAGGACAGACGTATGGAGCTAATGATAATCCTATACTGGAGCCAGATAACATCCTGAGGTTAGGAAATCAAAGCCCCATGCTTTGGCTTAGCAGGGAATTAGCATGGAGAGCTTGCCTTAGCTCTGGAAACAGGGCAGTTTGGCTCTTCGTCATGTTGCATTTGGGATTTGCGGTGTTGGCAGCAGCAAGATCCAGTATTACCCTGTGCAGGAAAACCAGACCCATGGAGTCTGACCAGAGTATGTTCAGTTAAGCTTCCATTTTAGGTGGACTCATAGATGGGGTGCATGCTGGTACAGTTAACTCTTCGTATAAACAATTCTCTGTTCCCACATACCCGTGCCATAAGCTGCTTGGTCCTGCGCTGGGTGATGCTGGAGTGGGAGCGGTGACACTTGGAGCAGGGGCTGGCACAGCGACTGCGGCACTTGGCGCCAGCAAGATCTTCAGGGCTTCTTTGCATGGAGACTGCGGGAGGTAAATACAGCAAAAGGTGAGACTTGAGTTTGGAGAAGAGATGCTCGATGTCCTTTAAGGACACAGCTGAGTGCCAAAGCACTTTATTTCTTCTTTGTGCCCTGGTGCAGGCGATCCTCCAGCCAATGGAGCTGCGGCACCAAGGCTGGCATGACTCCACGTAGGAGCTGTGGGGAGCACTTCTGTGCGGTCAGGCGCTGTGCAAAGGCACATTTGTCTTGCAGAGATAAACATGTGACATAATTATTTCCCTGCTAGTAGCGCACAGGCATGGCTTGGCATCAAATGAGCGCATCACTTGTTACATAAATGCTGTGCCCTCCTTTAAAAAAAAAAAAAGCAAATTGAGGTCAGTAATGAAAACTAAGAATTTTGGTATTCTCCAACAAAATATCTCTACATCACTCAAGCCCACCTCCCTCTGCCCTACCGTATGCAATTTTCTCACTTTTTCCCCTCTCTGTTAAAGACACTTCACAGTATAATCTTTCTTAGTCATTTTCTGAAAGAAAGTAGGTCGTATCTTCCAATATACAGTACTCAGTGTTGATATCAATATTTGAAAAACAATAACAGAAATTAATAGGGTAATACTATCATTTCTGTGAGTTTTGGATGTCTCGGTGGCATTCAAGTAGGTTTGGATTTTTAAATGGCAAAACAATCCCAGATATAAAAAGTGTCAACAAAAAAGACAATCAGAGCTGAGACATTTTCAGTACATTCGTAACATTTCTTTTTATATTTACTTTCATTTGCCCACAAAGAAGGGATTTGGGCACGGAAAAGAAGCACAAATCTCAGTCTAAAAGCAACATATGACTTAAAAAAAGAAGTGTTTTTCAAGCTTATTCTGGATGGAAATCTCCTGGCTCAGTTGCAGAAGGTAGAAGAAGAATTTGAAGAATTTGTTGTCATTATTCTTAAAAGTGCATGCATATCTTTTATATGGGATGATTATTGGTCCGGAATGGGAATCTGTCCTATTTTTTCTATGTCATATAAATAATTTCTAATGAACTTGTCACCATAGTATCCGCATTCCAGCCGCAAAATTAAGGTTATGAAAAATTATCTCAATCACTCCAAAGTCGAACTACTTTATCTATTTAAAAGGCACATATCAGATTTTTTTTATCTAAGTTTTTGAAAAGAATTTGTGTTTTATTCCTTCTTTTAGATATAAGCTTGAGTATTTGTTGTTTCTCTCTGCACTTTGCATTCAAATGGTGATGTTATTAATATATACCTATATTAATTGCCCTCTGTGCATATCTGTCTTTGCTTTCCTGTTGCATAATCTTCTTTTTTTATCCCCTGCAAATAGAGTTACATTCTCCTGCTTAGAACAGTATATGATGGAGAAAAGATGATACTCATTAAAATGCTTAACTGGGAAACAGTCCACTTATACAATCCTTTCTATGAAATCCAGTCTGTTGACAGAATAGCTATGTTGTATTTGTTGCAAGTGATCGATCACTGATAGTTTAAAACTCAGAGGCTGGGAGTTGCTTTTGTAAATTGAAGAGGATTATTTCATGCTGTTAAGCATCCCTGTCAGAATATGAAAGTGTATTAGCAGAGATATGATTGCACACCCTAGGGTTCCTTGCAATATTTAATTCACTAAACACACTTAGCAAAAGTCAGACTAAGCAGCCAACATTTTAGCTCTGTGTGGCTTCCTTTGGATCAAACAGACAAACAGAAAACACTATACTAAGCTAGCCTTGCCCCTGTGATCTCTGAACAGTTGTTCTTTTTGCTTTGCAAAATGTATTTTGGTTCAGCACCTTATCAAGTTGTTTGCAATATGAACAGCTAATGGCTTGCTTAGTAATGGGATTGTGAAAACTCACTTCACTATTATATGTAATTGTTTACCTGTGTTCATGTAGAAGATCTTTTTCTGAACTTCACAGTATTTCTGGTTGGAGTGCTAAAAACAAGTTTTAACAGTCATAAGAAAGGAGCAGCCAGTAAGTGGTGGTGTTCCGTGCTCTGGGCCATAGACACCACATCTTAGTGCACACTGCTGCATTCTCCAAGTGCAAAGGGAAGTTTTCAAAAGGGCAGTGATGCCCCAAATCCTACAGAAAGTGGAGGTTGGATCCTTAATTCTTGTCGTTTTTTGAACATTTTCTCTCTGCATCTTTATTACTTCGCTCTTTCTAAACCTCAGTAGGCAACCTCTCCTCTGCCCCAAGTGAGACCTGCAGGAGCTGCATCGGCATAGCTGAAGAGGCAGCTGATGCTGGAGGGCAAACACGGTGGGGCTGTGTCTGCTGCCTTGCCTTCCGCTGCTGGCTGCATGCGGCTGTGTGTGGAGGGTGTGCTTTGGGGGCAGTTTTCTTTGTACCTCAGCTCATGTGGGCAGATGCATCTGCTGCAGTGGCTGGAACTTCTGCTCCTTGTTACAAAGCCGCATCTTAAAAAGGTATCTTAGCTTTTCATCCTCTTTTTGCCCCATGTAAAGGGATGATTGCTTTCCCCATAATCCCTCCAACATTATAAAGCGCCATTTCTGAAAATTAGGAATGTCACCCAGGAGTGCCTTACGTTGGCTTGTTTGGATTTTTCTTAGCAGTCATGGGGGCATAAGACTTCAGTTCCGTAGAGGAAAAATTGCACTGTTTAAAGTAATATTTCCTTTCTCCTTGAGTATGTAGCTTTTTCTGAGTCCTGGCTGACTCCTGTAGTCCTGCACATGCTCGTTTACAGGTAGTTGTGACCAACAACGGGTTTGTTAGGAAACTGCGATCAATTGTTGATACAGGAAGCAAAAGGGCTAGATAACCCTAAAACCAATTAAGAAATAAGACTAACCATTATCCAATCAATTCAAATGGAAAGGAAAAGCAGCAGAATTAAGTATTTAGGAAAATATCTTTGAAGGTGATACTGTAACTGGCCTCCATCCAGTAGTCTTGCCTTGTTGTTTACCATGGTACTTAGGATAGTATTCCTGTCATTCCAATCAGACACTTAGATATCTACATATTACTAACATTTCCTGGCAGGCTGGTTTCTGGAAACTCCACTATCACTGTGTTATTTAATTCCATACATATTCCAATCACTGTATGAGATTGTCCTAAAATACAGTTTTACTAAATCTAGTCCAAATTCATAGTGGCATAATTGTTACAACAGCATCTGAGCTTTGTCCACAGGGAGAGGTTGTATGTAAAGATAAAGTCTCATTTACGTACTTCTGTATGTAAAGATGAATTCTCATATAAACAGATTGTAAATGACATAAAGATAGATTTTTTGTGAAGACCTTCAGCAGGCTTTCAGTTTGCTTAACAAATCTTTGTGGTCAGTCTCATCAGAAGATTTGATGGATAAGTATAATCCTTGCTAGCCTTCTCATGTTTCTGGTTTCATAGACGTTGGCTATTAGAATCATAGAATCATTTGAGTTGGAAGGGATCCTTAACAGTCATCTAGTCCAACTCCCCTGCAATGAACAAGGACACCTACAGCTTGATCAGGTTTCCCAAAGCCTGGTCCAGCCTGACCTTGAATGTCTCCAGGGACAGGGCATCCATGGCATCTCTGGGCAACCTGTGACAGTGCCTCACCACCCCTGCTATAAAAATCTTCTTTCTTATATCCAATCTAATCTCCCCTCTTTTAGTTTGAAACCATTTCCCCTTGTCCTGTCACCACAGACCCTGCTGAGGAGTCTGTCCCCTTCTTTCTTATAGCCCTTTAGATACTGATAGGCCACTCTCAGGTCTCCCCAGTCTCTCTTAGCCTCTAAGACTATCAGTGCCAAACACGGACTATGAAAAGGAACCATAATAAGTCTGTCGTTTCACCTACTTATCACCTCGGTTCTATCGAAGTTGTGCCAAAGGAGCTTGTTCCAAACACTACCTCTCCACAGCCTGCGTCAGGACTTGACATAGTGTGGGCCTGTTGGAAAATACCTCTGGGAACTTAGAGACTAGGCATAGGAATCATGGTACTTCTGCTTAAATCAGTGGTCTTACTAAAGAAGCCTGGATACACTCAGAAATAAGGATATGACTTTTTAGAGAAAGATTGGCAACCAGTGGAGGGCTGCAGCTGGAGAACGTGGGTTTTTTCCTGGAGCAGATCAGCACTTTTTTGTCATCTAAGCAAGGAAGAAAGGCTCCTGAGTGGCAATGCTGTCTTAGCAAATGTATTGTCAGTAACAGAGCAGAACTGCTCAGCTCTTTCTGAAACAGATGAAGTCATTGTCAGCATCTTTGACATATCAAATATTATCCTGCTCTGCGCACATGCACTTCTCTTTTCTTAAACATCCCACTGTTTCTTTGAAATCTTTAAAGGGTGAAGGAATCAGCTGTTAAATGATTCTTTCTGCTCAAATATACATTTTGAGAGAAAGAGAGAAGAGGCATTTCTCAGGCTCGTCACCTTTTCAGTTTGGGTATTCTCCAGGTTACTCAAGAAGGTACAAAGGATGTTGGGCCTCTCAGTCCCGTCTTGGCCTTTGCTTTGTCCCTCTGCATGACAAAAGCCCAGCAAATGGAAAGGAGACTGAGGTGTGCACAGCTGACATAGAAACCTTATGAAATATTGAAGCTTCCTTGAGTATGGAGATACTGGGCTCTCTAGAGTTCACATGCCAGTGGAGTGTGGAAGTCAGTTCTCCTCTTGAGCAAATAAGTGATCATTGAGAAGAAGGTGCATGTTTCGCTATAGACCTTGTTGGGTTCCTCAGCCCTTACACCCAATGCAGCCACATTGGATCAATCTTAAAACCTTAGAGAGATACCTTCCTCTCCACACAGTCCAGCTAATTTTTGCCAATAATTAAATGAAGATGACATAGATAAATGAGCCAAGGAATAGACTTCATCATCTTCTGAGGAGGCGAATATTGCGGTACTCATCAAACTCTAGCTGAGGACAAAGATAAGGTGCATTTTGCTGCCTCATCTGTGGATGTCCAAGGCCAGATGCTTCCAATCTCGTTGGCCTTACCTATGATGAATGCACATTTTTTTTCATTTCCAGAATCAACTCAGTTTAGGAGAGAGGTGATTTGGTCCTGACAAACTGGGAGACTGGCAAGTGGCTGAGAGTGTGTAGGAGGTGTCTTCAAATTCTACACATACAGGGAACTTCTAGTATTCCTTATTTGTTAGCGAGGATATTTTCAAATATATAATTATTGTCAAGTTCATATCAAAATGAATTTAAATCCAGAGCTTCCTTTTGGGCTTGCATTGATCCACACCCCCACCCCCCCCCAAAAAAAAACGCTGCTCCCACAAAGCACCAACACTTTGAGGGAGATACTTTTAAATTTAGCTTAAACATTTTACGAAACCCGCAGAAGAATGTAGGTTTTCTTGGGCACGGGGATTCCACTTTCCAGTGTAAGGAAAAGAGACTGCTCTGTGCAGCAGCAGAAATTAGAGTGAATTTCCCCTCATCTGTGGAGAAATCGCTTTTGAATTCCACCTTGTTAAATGGCTGGCTGAAATCGTGCATGATTAATGGACAAAATGAAAATTAGATTATGTGTCTTTACTCTTCCTCTGACCTCTACTTTCTCCTGTATCAATTGCAAGCAGCTTGAGTGAGGTGGGAAAAAAAAAAAAAAAGCTGTATAAATACCCTGAAGAAAGAGAAGGAGAGAGGCAAGGCTCAGCACCCCTGTATAGACAGTATGCTGTCCACAGAATGCAGAGCTTCTGAGTCTGCATCCAGCAGAACCAAAGTTTGAGAAGTCGCAGCGTGGAACAAATTCCCAAGTTTCAGGCCACCTGTCAGTAGTCACCACGTATGTCTATCACCCACATGGAAGAGCATCCTACAGGGGATCTGGTTTCCCTGCCTCAGCTGCATGCAGGAGATGACCTGTGGCTCAGATACAGGCAGTCTTTTCGAACAAATGCTTTCTTCCTACTTAAGGGAGGTGTGAGCGTGTTGCCCGTCTTTGGACTACAGCGTGGGTGACAAATATATTTAAGATATAAGTTTTAAAGGCAGAGACAAATCCCTGCTTGCCTGTGGGCATGTTTGCCTGGTGTTCTTTGGCATCTTTGACATCCCTCAGTGCTGCCTTGTGGCCCAAATGTGGGTCTCTGCACCCATTCAGAGGCTCCTGCTCATGTAGAGGCACTGGCAGCCTGTCCTTTCAGCCTGCAACAGCCTATAATTTCAGAAAGCAAAGGTTTTTCATTTTTGTTATGGGCTGCTTGGACAGAACAAAATATGTCCTACTGCGTCCTCTGAATTTGCGTTTTTGGAGGGAAATGTGCACATGTAAATCCTGTATCACTTCAGAGAACTAAAAATCAATGTTGTGCAAATTGCTACCCTAGTCACCTCCATGGGAAAGGGTCGAAGGTATGTATACTTTCTTGCTACCAAGACAGTAAAACAAAGAGCTGAGTATAACACCAAACAGTATGAAATTGCTAATTTCCTTCTGATTTTTTTCTTTGTGGCCACGGCCATTGGCCGTGGGAATGCAGGCAGCATTCCTGCCTGCATTTGAGGAGATCATGTAGTCACGAAGGCTGGAAAAGACCACCAAGATTATCTAGTCCAACTCCCAACCCATCACACCATGCCCACTAACCCATGTCCCTCAGTGCCACATCCGCATGGTTCTTGAGCACCTCAAGTGACGGAGCACCTCTGCCACCTCCCTGGGCAGCCTGTTCCATTACCTCACTACTCTTTCTGAGAAGTTTCTCCTAATATCCAACCTGATGTAGGTGCAAAACCTCCTTGTGTCTCCTGCATACTTCTGAGGATCAGAAGGGTTGATGAGTGAGCACTATGGTTTGAGCTGCAGGCCACAGTCCATGTTTTCCAGGTCATGTTTTAGCATGGATATCTGGCGTCATCTTTGGCAGGCCTGGAGTCCTGCCGTTCCAATGTATGTGAGAATCTTGGGTTCTGTGTTTTTAAAAAGTACTGGTTACCAAGGGAAATTTGAACCTGACACCTGCAACAATAGGGAGAAGGAGAAAACACAAGACTTGCAGTTTGTGATACTAAATGATACTACATCCTAGCATAAGAAATGCTGTGAGACACCTCAGAGTTTCCCATGGGAAACAGTAACTAGGTCATGAGTATGATTGCTGAGGAGGTTCGTATAGTTTCCTTTAAATTAATCTGAAAATCAGAGGTGTAAAGGAAGAGGAGGTATTCTGAGCAGAAGCTCATTTTCAGGATGGGTACATTTTTCCTTGCTTTAACAAAGTTTTCTTCCACTCTTCAGAGAAATGAACCATTTGTGCAGATTCTGTTCCTTTCCTGTTGTCGCTTGGCACTGTCCCAGAGTTGGCCAGCACAAAATCAAGGTGAACAGTGATGCCCTCAACGCAAGCTGGGTTGGACCTCTTTTATGCCTAATGTCACATGAGTCTCAATAGGTTTGTTTGGGCACCTTCTGCCAAACTAATGTTTGAACAATCACTGTGGGACTGCTTGGGTGTCAGTCTGAAAGCTTCAGCTCTGCTGATGTGAGCTGCGGCATGAGGTCCTCTTCTCTGCGGTACTGTGCTGCAGGGCTATGGGATTACACTGGGGGACAAAGGACATGGTGCACCCTCGTTTCTTCGTCTCTTTCATGTCATGTTTCCTTCAGTTTCCACGGCAGATTTTTGTTCATATCTTGTCATCTTCTAATGGTTCTTGTGAATGGGAGGAGTGCTCTTAGTGTATGTCTCTGCTCAAGCTGTCTGATTCTACAGTGAGAGACTTAACCAAGTGACCCACCTCTGTAGAATGACAGTGGAAGGCCAAGCACTGTAGCTTTTATCTTGACGTTGCTAGTCAAGGTCAGCCTGGTCACAGAGGAAACTACCTGTCTCCTGTTTCTGCTGCAGCTGTGCAGCAGGCTTGCCATCTGTAGTTCAGTTCTCCTGTAAAAACATCCTCTTGTTTAGAGGGAAAATAGAGCCTTAGAGCACTGCAGAAAACAGCGGCCTGCATCTCAAGTAAGATTTTGAAGCCCCTTTTGTAAAGGCTACCATTTTCTTATGAAACCCACTGACTCATTTTCTTTAAACAGCAAGCGAAGCACACTGCTCTTTGTGCAGGTGTAGGCGTGCTTGATATGTGGATGAGAATCGAATGCATGTATAATTGGGCACACATTTCTGCACAGATATTTTGACCAGACAGTCAGCTAATAGCTCTAAATACGATACTCTGCCCTCTTATATCAGTTCATCTGTCACTCAGACATGCTTAACAAGATATATGCCGCTTTTTATGCATATAACTCTTGTTAATGCTAAGGATCATCATGAGTATATGTGGAGAGGTGTCCTTGCTACATCCTTTCAGAATATTGTCTCGGAGGAGAGAGAGTTTCTGCTCATATAATGTGGCTGTCCAGAAGTGCTTGCAAATCAAATGTTTTCGCTTGCTTTTTATGTAGGGTTTGGGAGGGGGGACTGCACACCTTAAAAAATTCTGTCACTCAGCGTCTTGCTTTAAAGAACAAAGTCCTTTTAGATTTTTAGGAGCTCAAAAAGGCATACAGCTACATCCACTTTGAATAATTTGGTATAATCCCATCTTGGCAGTTAGATATCTGTCTGCAAAGTCTATATAAAACAAAACAATTGGTCTCGGTTTGATACCATCCTGTCTAAAAAAGGAGTGAGTGTCAGGAAACTCCAGGTTTGCTTCCAGCTGGTTGCATGGCACACAGCGAGTCACTTAACTTCTGTCTTTCTTCTTTGCATACTGGTGGAACAGTCTCCCAGTGTATCTTGTCTTTTATGTTGTCCATCTGTTCAGTTCTGTGCTTTTTTGGACAAGGATTTCCATTATTCCTCTATTGAGGCATGTTGTCAGGGCATTAGGCATAGCAAGTACTTCTCGCCTGTTCAACACACAGCAAGTGCGAGTGAAGAAAAGCAGAGCATTATTTACACAACAGTTTCAGCCTGTGCCATGGCACTGTATTAAGCACACAAGAGGCTAGCAGTGCACTGCTATACATGTTCAGTAATATGCGTACTCCATGTGTTGTTTTTTAGCCTCCTGGGAAAGCTTGCCTGCTAAAGTTCTGTCGTCTGGATCTGCCGTGTATTCAGTGTTATTTTGGTACCAGCTGATAGCATAAAGACAGAATAAATTTGCTGCATGTTAGACATGGCCCTCTGCAAATAAATGTGCATGTTAAGAAACCCCTCCATGACATAATTAGTTGTCTGTAAGCCGTGGTGTCATTGTGCGGAGTAATTAGTTCTGTTTATTTAAAGGAGCCCTGGAAAGCTATTAGCAGTTGCCAGTGGACCAACAAGAAGAGGAAGAAAAGATAAAAAACCGTGTGTGGCGGTTATTAGTCTCTTCATCATACTAATGGACAGCTTGTAAGAAATTGGGCTCCCTATCAGTGGCGCTGGGTTACACCGATTGTACGGGGCATTGTTTCCTCTCATGGTAATAACGGTGGCTGGCGAAGGGCTTTGATAGGATGCTCGTTTTTATCTGCTAAGTGCACGAGGCTTGTAAAAACAGCGGCGGCCTTGTTACCACTTGACTTGACACCAGTTTTAGCTGTTTACATTTACAAGCCACTACACTTTTAAAGCTTGAGACTGGGGTCAGATTCATTAGAGTACTTCAGAAATGATACCGATGCAGCATCTGCTCTGATTTCTTTATGCTCTCTGCTTCAAGCAAGGGGCAGAGGGGTAGCACAACCCAGCGCGTGGTCTTCACTTGCTTGTCAGATTTACTTTCTGGGAGGGAATAGCCCAGGGCCTTTGGAAAAGCAAACGAAGTTTGCTTGTCTGTGGTGGGGCGTGAGGGAGAGGACATCCCTGTCTGTAATGCCTTGAGGGGAGAACTGGGAACTGACTCCAGCATTGGTGGTACAGAGCTGGCTTGTGAGTCTGTGCTGCAGCGTGAACATCTCTGAGAGAAGAATTAGGGATGAATTCTTGCATAGATATAGGCCAGCTGAATTTGACAGGGTTAAAAAGAGCAGCAGCTACAGCAGTAACTTCTGAAACCTTGGGAATTTAATATATTGTGGTTCTTTCCTACCAGATTTCTAAACCACCTTATATAGGCTATTAGTGAACTATTTCCCTATGCTGTAATTCTCTAACTTGGCTTATAAATTTTACAAAGAGGTTATTAGCTATAAAGACTTGTGACAAATGACCTGGGAGAAGGAGAGAAACTTGGTTCAACTTTTCTTACCCTCCCTCTGGATTTAGCAGCTGTGCCCAGCCTTGCCTTTCTGGCCTGTACACGCTAGGGTTTTGTAAAAGTGCAGGCGCTTGCAGAGCTCTTAGAGAGATCCCAGACCCCAAGGAAATGGGGACACTTTCTCCCAAAGGGGTGAAAATGGTCTGTAACTCCCCTCCAAGGTGCAGTAACTCTTCTGCAACAAGCCACTCCAATCGACCGAAACAGGGAACAGAAGAAAGATAGGAGCCCTCCGGTTCTGTTAACGTTGTCGCTTGCCACCGTAGGTCAAGATGCAAGACAGAAGGGTTTTGACAGAAGCAAAGTTGCCTGTCCCTAACCCCACTGGCTTTTATGAGAGGACATTGCTGCCCTCAGAAAGAAACAGTCTTCAGATGATGTTGGGAAACCTCTGCCAGTGGTGCATGACTGTAACCCGTCTAGTAACTGTCAGGGCTCCTTTGTCTGAGCTCCTGCAGAAGCCCATTTTCAGATCTGTGTTCTTTAAGGTGTCCTGGCAATTGCTGTTTATAAAACAAGCTCTGTTAGATAAATAAGCAATCCCATCTTCTCAGTACCCTCAGATTTGGGTAATAGGTCACATTATGTATTAGGGGCTGTCCCTTAGATTATCTTTTCTTCTGGGTGCTGTCACTTCTACAAAGCATGTGACATAAATAATACCGCTAAGAATCTGAAAGCTGCAGTGAAATGGCTGTATTATTGTCTGAATTCACGCTGCTGGGTTTGCTGCTTTTGGCTTGCATCCTGACCTCTTGTGCATGTGGCTGTCCTGTCCTGTTCAGCAGTCAGCCATGTTCTGGGAGTGCTGCCTGTGTGATGCATCTGTAATCATTCAGCCCGAAGGTGTGGGGGAAGGTAGGCAGCAAAACATATGAGTAAGATTTTTTGCAAGCATCCTTTAGTCATTTGTCGTGAGTTCCTTGTTTCCATGGGAATTAGCGAGTGAGAGAAGACACAAGTGAATCTTATTACCAGCTTTAGCCTCCTCTTGCCTCAAGTCGGACTGCTTCAACTGGCAGGACCTATAATTTAGACCCAAGGGCAACTGAGCGGGCTTGTTTTCCTTTTTAGTTATTATTGCAGTGAACAGATAGTGACCTATCAAGGGAGGAGAGGGATGGTGTACTTACTTGTTAGCGCAGCACAACGCCGCAGCCCAAACTTCCTGGCGCGGCTGTAAATATGCCAGGCCTGCCGTTGTGGTGAACTACAGATGCTCTCAGACTTTTGAGGAGCCTGGGGAGATGATTCCAGATCCTAAGGAAGAACAATTCATCTCATTCCCCATCCCCCTATACACACATACACCATCCCCTTGTCTCTTTTTAGGTCATTTATAATCAGCAGTCATGGAGCACTGGCCTCATTAGTGATATAGCCATTCCTTCAGTGCTTCAGAAATAATCATTTAGAAAAAATGCGTGGTTTTCTTCCCTTGAGAGCCCATGAGTGATGAATTTATTTCAGTCTAGCTGTCTTGGCTGTCTTGCTCAGCCTTATTTCCATATTTATTTCAACAAATAGTGTACTGTGGGAACAACAAACCCGCTTCATGAGGCAGGCAGGGCAGCCTGGGTGGGGAGGGGTTAACCAGAGAGATGGCATCCCAGAGCTGGGGCTCGGAGAGATTTGTATTCTGGGTCATTTTGAATATATAGTTCCTGAGCGTTTGTGTTGGTGAAGGGCTAGAAGCCCTGGGATTAGGACATCATTGATTTATTCACAGGGCACCATTTAGAGAGCAGCCACTGTCCCCTGCAGTGGTCCCAGCCACCCACCTTTCTCCTGAAGGGACCTTCCCTTTTGTAACAGCGGACAGGTGATTAACTTTCCATGCTGGCTAATGACACGGGTCTCTCCAAGCAGCACCGCTAATTGCAGCCAGCCGGGAGGGCTGGTGTGCTGGGACTGCTGGACCAGGCCCAGGGCACTTGCAGGCCAGCCCCCTGTGCTCCATCTCCAGGAAGGGACACTGGCCGCAGGCAGGGACCCAGACTGATTATTTTTATTTGGCAGTAAGCATTTCAGTAATTCCAGAGCTCTGCGCTCTGAAAACCCAGTAAACCCAAGTACATGGCATCGCTTTGTGCCATGTGGTGGCAGGCCCAAGGCAGACAGATATTCCCCTCCAGTCCTTTTCTTTAAGGCAAAATGATGGTTTTCTTGTTTTCATCCTATTTCTTAATGCACTGCTGTCTGATTGCCCTGGTAGTGACACTGTGCCCAGGCAGCAGAGAAGAAGTAGCAGTTGGTTTGCTGCCTTCTGCCCCAGAGAAAAAGTCAGTGCATGCCTCTGCCTTCTCTTAGTGCTGCTTTCTCAGGAGCTGTGTGGAGGGTATAACTGGGAAGCCTCGTAGTGGTGGCACCTCTCTGTAAGAAGGGGACGTTCTCGGGGGAGGAATTAAGCACTTTGCTCTTTCCAGCTGCCCTTTGTGAATGCTTTCAGCTTTTGCAAAGTCATGCCTCCCTTGTCTTTGAACAATTTACCTAAGAGGAAGTATAGAGCTGTATCTTTAAAATCCTTTGCTGGTCACCTTTATTTTATAGCTGGGAAAAATGGCTTGAAAAGGCTTTTTCACATCAGGCAGCTGTAGGGGAAGAAGGGCGTATTCTGAAAGAGAGCAGGTGGATTTCACTATGCCTTACAGGTCTCAAGAATATCTCTGCTTACTGGCAGAGAAACTCCTGAAAGTCTCTGAGACATTTTTTCATCTTTATTGAAAAGCTGGAAGCTTTGCATTTGCAGAACAGATGTTCTTTGTTACACATTTTTCATTTCTTATTGAAATAGATATAAGCAAGAATTCACACTTCACAAACTCAGGGGGAAGCAGCATTCTAAATGGAATGATTAAAAAACCTTCCTTCTCCCATTGCTTCGTTTTTCACTTATGGCTCCTGTAATGTCACTCATGTGCTCTCCTCCACTTGTTGTAGCTTTTGCAGGAGGAGAGAGGAAAAGCTCACCTTGGGTGTCCGTAGACAATGTGAAATGCAAGTGAAAAATAAAATAGAGGAGGGGGATGTACCTTTTAATCTTTTCAAATCAGAATGAACTCAAGATCAATCCTGGGCCTGTACCCAATATGCTGCCTTGATTCTCATTAAGTTGAACTTGTGATAACCTACTGTAAAATATTTAGTGCTTCAGACACCAGAGCAGGCTAAGATGCTGTGAAGAAGATCATGCACAGACGAATGATCAGAAGTGATAGGTCAATACGTACAACAAAAACAAGGCAGAAGCTAAGTCCATTGTTAAGGCAGCGTGGGGAGGAGGTTCCCACTGCACAGACCATGAAGAAGAAGTATAATTGAGGTCACTGGATCTTAACACTTAGCATGTTAGCCAACTAAATTGAAGTTTACACCAAAAGGCTGTGAGCTTCTGTGAACTGTATGGTTGCCGATGATATTAATTTACTGAAAATCCTTCCTGTAAGCTCTTTGTAGAGTTACACACTGTGAGCTTCTTTTTCTGTTTGAAGCTTTTCTTTTGTGAGGGTAAGTTTTGGGCTGGTGAGGAAAGGCAACCTGATGTCCATGGAAAATGAAATCCTGTATTTATCCATAGGCTAAGTGCCAGCTGTTAAGGCAGAGGAACACACCACAAGATTGAATTCAGCTCACTCAGCCCTCTCCTTCCCCTCGGTTTGCCTTCTCCGGTTGCCTGTTGTGCAGTGAAATTGGTAAGATGGATATATCATCCATTCTGAGTCAGACTGACACTGCTCAGTTCCCCAGATGCATTTTAATGGCTTTCCAGCTTTTGTCAAGCACAGTGATATCGAGCCCCTTGCTTTAAATCTGTCAGTCAAAGCAGGTGCTTCTGAGGAGCTGTGCTTTACCTTTGAGTTTTGCCAGCTGTGGTACATGCCAACTGCTAGCAGAGCTCACAAGTGTAAGGGCTTCTGTGTCTACCCTTGGAGAAATCCTGCAAAACCCTGGCCAGCCGCCCTGTCCTCTGTGAAGCCATCTCTCCACGCAGCATCGAACGGAGGTGCTGCTGCCTTTGCACAGGAGGATCCGTGCTGGAGGATCCCAGCTTGACCGCAGCCAGATGGTACAAGCCTCATGAGTAGGGTGCTGGGAGAGAGGCTGTGACCTGTGTTTTGCAAATGGGGTGAGTAGAAATATTCATTTTGGCCTTAAGAAGTACGGAAGCCTTTGTCAGGAAAGGATTAAAACAGAAACCACAGAATGCAGACCAAAAATTGGAAGAAGTGGTGAGCATTTTAATGAAAAATCCATTACATTTTCCAGTTTCTTTTACTCCCAACCTGGCAGGAATTATTCTTTTTTTTCCCCTGTTACTTTGGTTTGCCAACAGCTACAGAGGCCAGTTTTAAAGTCAAAGCAAAAGCACCATGCTCGCGCTACTTTTCCTGTTGTTTCAGCCTCAGGTGGTTTTGCTTTAAGCTGTGAACACAAACCAGTCTCCTACAGTGCTTCCCTTTTTCTGCATCTGTTTGTGTACCGTGTAAGTGAATGGAGATTAATTATATTTTTCTTCCCCTCCAGATCTGACCATCTTGAATGGCCATAACACCTGCAGGATATGGTGCAGTCAGGGATTCAGATGGATTAATATGTCCCTCTTAGCCCGTAAGCAAATGCAGGAAGAAATCCCATCCCAAAGCATCCTAGTTTTCTTTAGTTTGGCTGCTGAAATTCTGTTCCTAGGCCTCATCAGATTTCTACAGCTTCAGCTCGTAAAAGATAGGAGCAGTCCTCCTTACCTTCCTTCTCTGTTCATGGCACTTAGTTTTGCTTCAATCATGAGAGTGAGCGATTCATCACACTGAACAAATTCTGCCCAAATCTACAAGCTTTAGTTGCATTAATTGAAAGGTGATGCTTTCCACAGAAATCGTGGAACAAAAGCAGTGCCTCTGGTTATAGAGCTGCTCAGCTGTCAGCATGCAGCCAGTCTTTGTTTGTAGCCTGCCCTGCTCTCCTAACCACATAGCCATTCTTTTAATTGCCACCCCAGCAGTTTGACGGGCTGCTTACACCACCCCCGAGCCACCAAAACTCATGCCATACCTTGGATTACACACTCAAAGTCTTGAAATACTATTTGTGTTTTGTTACCTGACTCAGTGGTTTACAATCGTGCTTGAGCACAAGTCCCATTTTGTCACGTAGAAAAGTTGAGACGAGATTTATTTTCTTGCAGCGTCCTTCAGATTACTAAAAACCTGTGGGAGGTGACGGGAGATGAGAAGTCCTTTTTTTAATTCATCCAAGTCTAAAATTAAATTGGTGTGTAGGATAATAGCCTCTAACAAAGCTGCCAGACTGACAGGTAAGGAAGGTACAGACAGCACTGGCAGAAAGGCTGCAGAAATCTGTAGGTAAATTACACCGCTGCTCGCTTGGTGCCATTTGTGTTGGCACCACCTTGTTCCCTCACCAAAGGCAAAGCTGGGGAGTGGAGAGTTTGGGGTGTAGCAGTCCTGCACGTAATGGCCTCAGAATGCAGCACTGTGCTAGTCCTGCTGTTGGGAGCAGCTTGCTTTCTCTGGCCCCTTCCTGGCCACTGGCACCACAGCCCAAGAGACGCCGGATGTGCCCTTGGTGCTCCTCCTGTGCCTTTCTCCCGATCTCCCCTCTCCATCCTTCCCCCCCTCCCTGCTCCCCTCTCACTCCCCGCTGCCCACACCGAACATGTACAGATTTTACGGTTCACTGGAGAATAAGTGGCTGTCATTTCACAGACGGGCCAAGATGTAATTAGCCACAATGCATCGAAGTAATGGAACAGATGTCTCTTTGTAAACCTGGGTTGCTGTTGCACACTGTGTGTGTGTGACCTGCCGACTGCTCGGGGCGATTCCTTCTGTCCCCGCCTCCTCCTCCCCTGCTCCGCACTGCTGAGCCCCGGGCTGGGCTTGTCTCCTTGCTGGCTTGGCTTTTCTCTTTCTTCTGCTCTCATCTCTCCTGCTGGAAGGCCACTGATTATGTGACGGAGTGTTAGCAAGCAGAGCCTGCATTTATCGACAGAGTCATTCAAAATAGAAAAGGTGATACCCCTCTTATGAGATAATTGGCAGTTTCGAGTTGCTCTTATTACCCGATGATAATACACCAGTAAAATCATAAATTACTGTTATGATGCCAGGCCTCCTCCTCTCTCTCTTTTTTTTTTTTTTCAACTGAAAGTAAAATAGCTGTGTACTCCCTGAACCCTCAAATTAGTATTTACACATTAGATAAGAGATGGGATATTGAGCTGATCACAGTGTGATAATGCACACACGCTAACGGCACAACAAGCAGTCTCAGGAAGATGTCTGTCTGACAGTGAGGAGCTGTAATCCCAACACCCTCACCTAGCTTAAAAGGGGCAAACCATGGATCTGACTTCCAGGTTCTTAATCTGTAGAGCAAGCCTGTCTCTGCTGGATGCTGACTAACTCCAATTCATGCATTTTCAGGCCATATTTGTCCAGTTTTTCATCCCTGTAGTTGGCCATGGCCATGCAGCACTGTCTTGCCTCGTGCAGCAGTGCTGCTCTCGCTGCTGCCGGGGTCCTGCTGGGAGCAGGGGGGACCTGCTTGGCCAGAGCAGACTGCAGAGGAGCGAAGCACTGCAGCCAGGCACAGCGGTAGGAACTCAGTGACAGCGCAAGCGGGGAGAGCAGTGAGAGAGATGATTGATTGTGTTCTTTGTGCCTGTGGGTCTTTTCCTTGTGCAAATACGCTTGTGTGTCAGGCTGCTCACAGTCAAACTGTTTACACAGTACCTCTGTGTGTACCTGTGTGTTTGTATGCTTGTGTGTGTTTACAGGTAATTTTCACACAAATTTCCTGAAAAACTGCAGCATTTCCCCAGGGTGGTTTTGATAACAAAGTTCCCATTAGCTCCCTTGCTTTTGACCCAGCAGGCTTAACTTCAGGGCATACATCTTCTGAGTGTTAACTCTGGTGAGAGATGTTCAACGGTAAAAGCAGTGATTTGTGTAGGGGTGAGTGCGTTTTCACCTGGAGCTAAAATGCTAAAGAGATTGCTAAGCAGCATGATAATGGGGAGCAGGGTGTAAATACAAAGGGTATGTTAAACCTCAGAGAGAAGAATGCTCTGCAACTTTTTACCTCCGTGGACTGAGCATTGGCCTTGTGTCTTCTTCAGCTTTTCTCTTCAAGCCTGGAGTAGTTGATAAGAGGTTTTAAAGCATGTCTTGTCTGGAGCGTCATGCTTCTTAGAAAGAAGAGACATAATGAAACATAAGAGAGAGCTGGCAGTCTGGTTGATGCCTGCTGTGAAAAGCCAATCCCTCCTGCAGAAGGCTTCTCCACATGTTCAGATAGATTTCTCACTTGCACAGATGTGCACCAAGCAGCTCCCATGAAAGTCAGCAAGCGCAGAGCCCCCATCCTGCAAGCATCCATCACAGGGGGCACCTGAACCATCTCAAATGCCTTTCCATTCAGGAGGCAGCTGGGTGCATCCGCGGGTCTGGGGCTTGTCACATTTCAGCAGATTGTATGGCCCTGGTGCTATGCAGATTCCTTTATGTCAAACAGCATGTTTATGAAGCATAAGAAGTAGCCCGTAGCGCAAGAATATCTGAGAGTTTCTAAGAAAAAAAATAAAGCAAATTTTGTTGTGCAGTTAAAAGTGCAGCATTTCTTTTCCTCTGACAGTTTAAGCAATAGGTATTTTGTGAGACAAGGAATATGGGATTTGGCACTAGTTGTAGCCTTCAGTAGCTTGTTAATTCAAGTGGTGGTTGGAAGTAGGATCAGGAAGAGAAATGGTATTGAGAGACTCTTTTCTAAACATGGGTCCTCCATGGCGGAGGCAGAGTGATTTCCAGGACTTCCCAGCAATTACTATACAATGTAGTTTATAATCTGCAGTGCTATTGTAGAATTGCACAAAACCATTTCAGATGTTTCCGTTCTTGTATATGATGCTCATGAAGGTGCGTCAAGGATGGCTCCAGGCAGCTGAAATGCAAACCGTTGCTTGGTCTTGTTCAACCTGAGGATCCCAGTGGGAGACACCATCTGCCCTCAAGAGGATGCCAGTCCCAGCTGGGCTCAGTTCTGGTGTTAGGGCTGGTTCCCTGCAAACCTCATGTCTCCTGAGGGAGGACTTCCCTTAGCCACCGGCATCCAGCTGCTTGGGTTTTTTCTTTCTGATGCGCAAATCCAATGTTGGTCTCGCCTGAATTGATGGAAACAACCAATCTACGTTAGTGGGAAACAAAAACCTGTCATTTGTTAGGATTTTTTGGATTTGTTAAAAAATGACCCTGTAGGTTCCTTGAGATTCAGTCAACATTGTAGTCTGTGTGGTTGTTCTGTGACGAGGTCGATATGTGCACTGGATTTGGTTCCATATGGTCCCTGCCTTTCAAGAGACAAAACTTAGGGTTTCTTAAGTCTTTCCAAGACAGGTCTCAGAGCAGGTACAGCAGATTGATTGAGCTGTGCTTCTGCCTTGTCTCAGAAGAATCAAGCCTGGTACTGCAAATGCAGGACATCATTGCACTGGGGAGCAGGAGGGAGTTTGTTTCTGTCTGAATGAAGGCGTTCTCTGGAAGCCTGAACTAGAAGGTGGCATGTAGAAGACTTAGGGGGACAGTGTACAACAAGAGCTTATGACACTGACTCTTGTCATAGTAAACTCTTTTTAAAAGTATATCTGGTTTCGTTAATGAGAATTCATTTTTCTGCAGTGTAAACAAGAACTTCTTCTTACTCCTGAAGTCCCTTACCAGACAAAGCTCCCCCTGACTGAGGAAAATGAAGACTGAGCTGAAACTGTGACAGCAGCTCTGACTCACTACACGTAGTGTTTGTGTTCATTGATTTAAAATGAAGAGCACGCTGTCACCAATATGCACAAATGGCTTCACAAGCCCCTATTGCTTGGATCGCCGTCCCAGGATGTAGCTTTTCTGTATATGCTACTGATGCGTCATTTACGTACATTGGTAAACTGAGGCAAGGGGCAACTAA
This sequence comes from Pavo muticus, assembly GCA_016647715.1. Taxonomy (NCBI): domain Eukaryota; kingdom Metazoa; phylum Chordata; class Aves; order Galliformes; family Phasianidae; genus Pavo; species Pavo muticus. The sequence continues at coordinate 1,221,972 of JACDJE010000093.1, read as the reverse complement.
GGAACTAATTCTGTCCACTGTGTACCAGTGAGGATCACAAAGCATGAAGCTGTGGTTCAGATGGTAGGACATGTGCTGAACGTGGAGACTTGTGACTTGTTGCTGATTTGAGTTGCAATAGAGCGAAGAGAGCTCACTGAAGGGCTTGCCTGCACATCCCCATGTGCCAGGCCAGCAGGTGTGGGTTTGTACACAGGGACCCTCTTGCTTAGTTGATGTGTGCTGGGCTGGCAGCGGACTCCCTGGCACTGCTGTGTCAGAAACACAGGCATGATGCCTAAAGCCACTTGTTCCCAGCAAGAGAAAGAGTGCAGCATTGCTTTGATTTGAGGGTGACCCAGGAGAAAACATGCTCCAGTGCTCTTCCTTGCTTTGGTGCTGAGATGCCAGCATGGCTCAGGCTCCTGCCACACTTTAAAAGTGTGCCTTGAAGTCTGAGGTTTGTGGCCCATCAGCATGATCTGTGAGAAAAGGCCTTTCTCTCGCACTTCTGTCACATCTAACTGATTCTCTGTGGCTCCTTTGTACTGCACTCTGCTTGTAGGGTTTCCTAGTGAAGATATAAGAATTGGGCTCTTTCCCCATCTCTTTTTTTCACTTGCCTTGAAGTAATCATCTATATTTAGGTCAGTGACACGATGAAAGATGTTTATGTGTTTTACCTAAAGCTGGAAATTGCCTTTCCGGCTATCACCGAAGGGAAAAAAGCTAATGGAGCTTTGTTGTGCTTCCCTTGCTCTTGCAGCAGCATTCTTGTTTGGTGGCTGCAGCACACAGCACCTATCCCTTCACTCAGTGCTGGGCTTCAGCACCTCCGGCTGGTCCCTGGGCCAGCAGCCCCATGAAGGACGAGGGGAAGGTCACAGAGCGCTGTTCTATTCTCCAGCTTACCTGCAGCAGGCATTGCCTGCTTGCCCTGTCAAGTAGAAAATGTGGCGCTGATAAATCCTGCCCGCTAAGGAGCCAAGGCTTTTTAATATGCAAGTGCTCAGTCAAAGAAAGTAAACAGACATCTCCTTCTGCAGGGAATTACTAGACAAACGTCTCCCTCCCCTTAGCCTCCCTCCTCCCTTCTCCCTTCCATTTAAGTGTAGGAAATGCTGCTTTCTTTATTTGATAAAGAGGAGGAGGGGAAAGGACATGTACTGAATCACGGTTAAGCTGCTGTCTTCTACCCCAAGACCTTTCAGTCTGGATGTGCTTCATTAGTTTGATAAGCAGACACCAAAAAGGGGGAGGGGGTGTGGGGTCTGTGCGAGGGGATCTGCCTAGGGGCTGCCCAGAGGTTTAAGAAGATGAACTGCTAATGATGTTGAAGCTGTACCTTTTTGGGACCTTGGCTCCTGCAGGAAAAGCGGGCCCTTTGCACTAATTGTGTTGTGCTCGGTAGTGTGATGGAAAGGGGCTCACAGGGGAGTGAGTAGGAATGAATACAGGCTCATCCTCGAGCAGCCCCTCACTCCTCCCCCAGCCCCGCACTCTTTTCTTTAGCAGGATATCTGGCTCCAAGTCATCCCAAATATCAGGAGATAGCATTAGGAAAAGAGATTAATTTGGTAGGTCATTTATTTGAACAATCTGGCATGATCCTTGCAAGGTAAACATTGGTTTTAATGAATGTTGTCCACACTGGCAATGCAAATGTTTTGCTGAACAGCTACCAGAAAGGCTGCGAGCCCTGAAGCTGTGCATATGCAAACATAGGGCCTGAGGACTTTGGAATCTGACTCACCCCAATCCCATGCCAGCCCTTTTCCTCTCAGCAGGTTCTTGCAGGCTGTCCCCAAGATGCTACAGGACAGGTTCACGTGGGCTCATTTGCCTTTTGCTTAGACACTGCTACTGCTGAGAAGATCAAGTTTTGCTTGCGGAGAGTCCAGCCTCACAGCCAATGAGTATTTCCTTCATCCTGCCCCAAAGCGTGGCCCGGCACAGGTGTACCTTGTCTCAAACTGTTGGTGCTTGGTGCTTGGTGCTTGCCCTTAGTGCCTCTAAGCTCTCTTAAACCAAAGCACAGCATCATCATAAAATTATCTATCTCTGCAACAATCCATGGGTATCTAGTCAGCTGCAGACAGGTGGGAGTAAGTCAGAATGCTGCTCAGCAAATGGGACACAGCTGGGACTTCAGGAGTACGTAGGGAACTGTAGCAACCGTGAGGTCTCCCAGCATCAAGAAAAAAGAGCACAAGATTTGTAGTGTCTCTGGAGCATTCTAGCAGCACAGGAGTGGGCAGCAGGTTTAAAGCCAAAGGAAGCTTTGTTCTGTTTTGTTTTTCCGTATGTCACCTACTTAAGGAGCATAATTCCCTTCTGCACCCTGTTGCAGGGACTGAGTGTAAAAGGAATTGGATAAAGGCAGGAAGGAGATGTTTGCAGCTGACTGTGAGCATGCTAGGCAGATGCAGCCCCCAGTGAGGGTTCCCCTGATCCTCTGATTGCTGGGAGCTGGGAGAGATCCCGGGGAGGGCTTGCTGTATTCTTGTACTTGTTCCTTTTGTACTCTGCCTAAGTGTTGGCAGCTGGCTACTGCTGGAGGTGAGACACTGAGCTAAGAAAGCCTTTGTGTGCAAGGCCATTGCGTTACGATGGGGGGACACGGTGGAACAACCTGGGGAGCAGAGCCCAAGGAAGCTACTGCTGGTGGCACACAGTCCCGTGAGTGACTTCCTCAGCATCTCTTTGATGGGGATGGTCAAAGGAGGAGCTCTGGCAGACAGTGCAGTAAATGCTGGTGTTGTGTGTGCTGTAAACCACTTCACAGGGAGAGGTGAATGCTTCCCAGGGTGTGGTGTGCGACAGCGGAGAGACAGGCTGTTTGAAGTTGTGACCAACTGTTCCTCTTCCTTGCTTTTCCGAGCGTTCTTTATGTGGCGAGCGACACAGACAGCCACAAAAGTAATTTAATCATCTGAAGGTCACTGGGGAGTTGTTTCCTGTCTTCCACCCGCTGCCTCCTGCCACAGGAAGGGGACGCCCAGGCAGGGACAGGCTGCTGCCACACTACTGCAGGGCTTCACAGGCTCTGGTCCTCCCTCTCACCCAGTAGGTGTTGGGCATCCACCAGAATCCCCACTCCAAGGGCACCAGAGCTCTTGCTCCTTTTGCTACCAAAATTACTGTTTTGGGACTTCACTGCCCTCTGTGCTAATGGGACCAGTAAGGCTGTTGTACAGTGCAGTTGCTTTTGTTTGCTGTGCCCTCTTGTCATTGCTGTTGACTCATCAGGCTGAAGTGTCTGAGCTTAATTGAAGCAGTAACAATGCAATCAACATTTCTCTCTATTTTTATCCGCATCTCCCCCTCCCCGCTGGTTTTTCGGCTGCTTGGCATGCCATTCCTGGGGCCGGGAGCCTGGCAGTCTTGTCGAGCCTTGCACTGGGGGGACTGACCCAGAAGAGGAGTAAAGCCCATCCAAGGCAACCAGGGCTCACTCTTTCTCTGGGTGATACTGGACTCGCACATTACACTGCCATCCTTACTGTGCTCCTTGTGCCACCTCCCGGTCACACTTCCTGCAGCGTGGGAAGGCCTGGGCACCAGCCAGCAGCCCTACAGCAGGGCTGGGCTGTCAGTGACTCTCAGTCCTTTTTCTGTATCGCTCCTGCAGTGCCAGCTTTGCCTGGGGACAGGTGGAAAGCCCGGAGCTGGGAGTGCAAAGTCAGGGTAGGGAGCTAGGAACTCAGGGGCTGCTGGGAGCACTCTCACTTGGGGGAGAAGTGGCTGTAGGAGACTGTAAGAAGCAAGCAAGAAAATGTAGTCATTTTGTAGTACGTACAGTAACTATACTTAGTGCGGCTTTGTTGGATTCAGCATTAAGTGCTGTGACTCATCCTGGGGCCCGCTGTGGAGAATTTTGGATCCATAGCCACTTTCTTCTCAAGCGAGAGCATTTTCATGAGTTTTAATGTGCTTTGCCTGAGGAGTTTTGCTGGGTGTCCTTAAATAGGCAAGCACAAGGTGAGAAAGCCCAGTGACGGCAGAACAGCAAGGAGCAAATGGATTTGGAGGATTTTGTGTTTTAAAGAGATTCTGCCTCGCCATAATTTGTCTTTTCTTTTGAAGTAGACACTATTGCTGAGAGCAATAAGGTGCTGAGAGGAGAAAGTGTGAGGAAAACCAACGTTTTTCCATTTCTCTTGGTACCCTTAGCAGCACAGCCATGTGGCAATACACAGATTTATTCTATAGAGTTGGTTCATTCTCCCAAATGCACATCTGGCTCTTTGGTGAAGTGATGGCAGGCAGAGAACCACCTGCAAATACCAGAATGTTGGTCGAGAAGAAAGCAGTAAAGCCTGCATTCAGGTAGGTGCATTTGTTGAAAATCCTTTCAGCTCGTGCCTTGGAAGTAGCAGGATTTGGGGTTAGCAAAGTCCCGCAGCAAGGCACATCTCTCCTTTGTGTGCTCTGCACCCGCCCTGTGCTGGGCTGCACTTCACTGCCCTGCTGCCTTGCTCGCCACTCTGTACATCACTGACATACTCTGTTGCTCCACACACTCTCCCCATGGCACACAGAAAGCACACTGCTTTGTACCTGCCCTGCCTTGCAGCCTGTCGGTCTGTCTGTCCGTGTGCTCAGGCCTCTCCCATGCCCATGTCTGCCCGTGGCTGTGGCACAGTGTGTGTGAGGCTGCCGTGGGCTGGGCAGTGTGAGGCTGTGCTGGGTGAGGAGATGGAGGCTGCCTCGCTTCCCTCCTTCACTCCGCAGATGCTCGCACCAGGGAGGGAAATCAGTTGCCTTGGTGGCTGCAGTCAAGTGAAATAAAATGCTGCTTGGAGTTGATGGGAGTGGGGATCGCTCTCAGATGTCAGCTCCGTAAAAATGGCCTCGCTTAAAATGTATACGGAGAGTGGAAAATGGATTTTTCTCTTACAGGAGGAGCTTTACCCTTTGCTCGGCGCTGCGTTTTCCCCTCTCGTTCCGGGCGGGGCGCGGTGCTCTGAAGGGAAGGTCTTTAAAAACAAAACAAAAGGCAGCTGTCAATTTAATCCAGGCTCCCTGATAAAATTCCAGCAGAGTTCCTTTTCTCAGAGATGAAATAAGAACCCTGGCAGGCCCTCTCGACTGGCCACATAAATCATCCGCAGTAATTGCTCGGAGAAAGACGAGTGCCTTGGTGCAGGGCGGGGGGAGAAGCTGCGCCCACATGGCCATTGCCAGCACCCAGCCCTGCTGGGGAGCACCCACCAGTCAATAACTGGGTTTTGTCGCCTTCCCTTTGTGACTGGGCCCGCTTTTATCACCTTGGGGGGGGTTAGGGGCTTGGGGAAAGAGGGGCTGAGGAGGAGGAGCCGGCGGAAAGGATGGAGGCAGGTGGAGGGAGCGAGATGGAGGTGAGGGGAGGAAGCGGGCGATTGATTTAAGTGAGGAGCATTTAGCGTGCTGGCGGCACCATTTCAATTAGCTAATATCTCCCTGGGTCAGCACGTGACTCCGCATGCTCTGACTGGGAGCAGGAGGGCAGCAGAAGGCCCAGCGCTGGTGGCGGCTCACGGCTGCGGTGGTGCAGGAGGACAGCTGCTGCCAGCAGCACGGAGCTGCCATTGCTGCCTCCTGGGTAGCCACGAGGCAGTGGTGATAAAATAACAGCGCCACAAGCAGCATGGCTTGGCCACCACCAGCCACACACATGGATCTGTCACTGCTGCCATCTGCGTGACCCTTTCTTAACTGCTCATTGAGTGAGCCAAGTGGTGTGGGGAAGCAGCCACAGCTAAGCATAAATGCCTGAATTCCGCTTAACAGAAAATCAGCATGTATGGACAAGGGGATAAAGGTGCAGAGCATGGAGGACTGGGGTGCTGGCTGGGGGCCCGGAGGTCTGGCATGTCCTCTGGCTCTGCACCCTGGCCACTGTGGGCCGAGCCCCTTCCCTGGGGCCATCTCTGCAGCCCAGCTTGTGCATGAGATGCTCAGGGTAGGTGGTAGAGCTACCTCAGGGCCACTGCTGTGGGACCTGACACGTGCCAACTCAAAAGGTGCAGCTGGCTCTCCACATACGCTTGTGCTTTGCTACGAGTTCTGCTCTAGCCCTGTGCCTCTCCAGCTAAAGCTTTTTAAGGGCTGGTCTATAGTGGCAGCTTCTAATCTCATAGCAAGCACAGCCTGAGTTGCTTGATTCTTACCACTTACTTGGGCACCCAGCTCTTCACAGAGGAAGCCCGCTTCCCTTTTCCCCAGCTGACACTGCCTCTTTCCCTTACTACAGACACGTTGCTCTGCCAGCATTTCAGATGCCTCCTTCCTTGCTTTGTTTGTGGGCACAAAGCCCAGCTGCTAAACACACACTTAAGCCTCCCTCTGCATGCGGCTCTGAAAAAATGAGGAACAAAGGCATGCAGCAGCTGGACAAGGTGCCTGCACTGCTTCTCACCTCTGCCCTGTAGGCTGGGCAGGGGGATGTGGACATGAGCACACTGAGCACTGTGCTGCTGCTGGCTCCTGGGTGCTGAAAGGCTGGGTCCTGTGCAGGGTATAGCAACTGTCAGAATCCTTTCTTCCTGGTTTGTCCATTGTCTGCTCCACAGGCACCCCCTGCTCTCTAAAAAGTTGGGATGGACACAGCCCTGGCTTCATCCATCAGCACTTGAGAGCTTACCTCAGCAAGCCAAAAGCAGAGCTGGGATGGTGCAGGGAAGCACAAGGATGTCAGCACGCTCCCTGCACAGTGGGGCAGGCTCTGGGTACACTCCCAACCTCACGCTGGGGTCAGCAGCAGCTGCGTTGCCTGCTAGTGATGGGGTCGGCCTCCTAATGATTAGTTAGGAGGCAGTTGTGGTTTCTCGTTTAGGAAAACAGTCACAAAGAGGTAAGGGGCCAAGGGTCAGAAGGAAGGGATGTGACATGCTAGGGAGGAAGGCCTTTGTGTTAGCAGTGGTATTCTGCTCTCCCTCCAGTACCATACTTCTCGTTTTCTTAAACACTTCGCTTCCTGCTTATCAGCTCTGCGTGAAGATTTCACACTGTTTTGCAGATACAACATTCAGTTTTCTGTTCCATTTATTCTCCCACTTCCCTTTATTTTCGCTTTCTGTGTATACCACTATTGAAAAACATATTAAACTACATTTCCTGCTGTTTAAAAATGAACTAGAATTAAAAAGCACCTTTCCTGCGAGACAAAGATGTTAAAAACCTTAAAACAGAATTAAAGTATTTGCATCTGCACCGTGTTTCAGAGGATCTCGATTCTAAGGAAGCTGCTGGCTTGGTGGAAAAACTTGCTGTTCCCATGTGGGCCAATGTGGAAAGAATGATTTCCTGCACTGAAACACTTGGCAGAAGAGGTGATGGATACCTCACAGGATGACTGTCCAGAAAATTGGATCAGAATCCTGTGTGAGATCCTGGTTGTTCAGCTTATCTAAATGAGGTGTTCCTTGTGGACGTAGCTCTGGGGAACCTTGTTTGAAAATACATGAGAGTCAGCATCTTCTTGTTGCAGTCAAATGTGTTGTCATTTTTCTGTGACCTGGTTGAACTGGGCTCTGTGAAGTGCTTCTGAATCATAGGAAGGTTGTTCCATTAATTGCTTTATTCTGAAATAATCTTCTTGGTATCTTCCTGCAGAATTTACTGGGGATCTAGTTTGCTCCTAAACACTTCTGAGATGGATGCATGGGTAGAGAGTTTTCAATCAGATGTTAATGGCTAACTGCAGCATGTATATGGGACAGATGAGTGGCACTAAGGGGGTTAATGCAGCAGTGCACGTGTCAGTTGTAATGGATAGTCTTGTGTGCACAGTGACGTTTTGAGGTACTGGGAATCATTCCCCTTCTGCTTTTGTTTCTGTTGAGAATCAGAAGCAGGGATTAATAACTTCTGGGAAGCATGTGTAGTCAAGTGCTAGTCCTTCTGTTGCTTCAAGTCCTGCTCTGGCCTGAGAAATAGATCAGAAAAGGTGCTAGTGGTTTCTTTGACTTATCTGTCCAGTATGCTCCAAGCTATTAGGAACAGGCACATTTTTTCTCATTTCAACTCCCTTTTTACTACCCAACATCTAACATTAAGCTAAGCTCTCTCTTACACATCATAACTAGAAATACAAGTTCAGATGGTTTGGTGTAGCTGGATCCTGCTGCTTTCAGCAAGGCTGCAGGCAGGAGCTCAGGCTGCAAATGACTGTGCTGCAGTTACTGGAAGAGTTCATTGCTCTGTTCCACAAGTGTGCCAGCATAGCTGCTCCTGTGAATGATCCCTAATCTGCTTTAGCTCAGAAGAGCAGGTTAGTAACTGCAAAATTGCAGTTTATACTATTTAACCCTTTTGTTTTGGCTGTGATGGAGTAGAAAACTCTTACACAGGTTTCTGCATCCCGTGGTTTCCAGTGTAATTCTTCTCTCCTTACAGTCAGTACAGCTCAGTGCAGGGGTAGGGGTTGAACAAAGAAGGGGACAGTATTGGCCACCTTGTTGTAGCAAGCTCTGGGCCTTGTGGAATTTCTTGACTGAGCTAGAATTTGGGCCACTTGATGCTGATGGATGATGGTGTGTGCTAACAGGTGGGCACAGGAGCACATCTCCTTTGACACTCAGCCTGAGGTGCAGCTGCACCCTGCTAAAGTAGATGGGTTGAGAGGACACTCAGGAGCAGGACAGCAACTATTCTCAGGCTTCCGTGAGGAGGCAGAAAACTTGGGCATGAAGATGATGGGAGAGCCTCAGAGCTTGCTTGCTTGTTTGCTTGGTTTTGTGGCTCCAGGGCAGTGACCAGCCACCCCGTGCAGGCTGGCGCATTTTGCCTTAAAATCTGTCACTCTGAAGAGGCTTTCTATTATCTCCCTGGGAAAGACATTTGCCTCGAGTCACTTCTTCCAGGCAGATCCCATTACCCATTAAGAGGTCTGTTACCGGTTAGCTATTGACATTACAGGCTTTTTGTGATGGTGCAGGTGGGGCTTGTTTGAGAAACACATTTTTTTCAATATTTGCTATCTGAAATGTCTACTTCGCTGCCATCTTTTTTCTTTCTCTTCCTGAGCCCTAGAGGTAAAGACAGGACTAGTGGCATCCCATAGGGTGCTAAGCTACTTGCGTAGACAACAGCAGTTGCTGATATGCAAGCTGGTGTAATGATAAGAAGGTGAGCAACTTTATGCTCCTAGGCAGAAGCTGGAAGCCTCCCACAGAGAACAGAGTAGGATTTCTGGTAGTAAAAGTTGACTCCTTTTGTCTCTGAAGAGAGTCTGTATAGGTAAGTTCCAGCTGCAGGGAGGGGACTCCCTGATTTTCCTGGACAGTGCAGAATGAATAACAGAGGCAATATTACTGCAGATAACATTTATGTGTGTGTGGGGTCAGACAGAGATGTTGTACTAGCATTAAACTAAACCCTGGTCTCACTTTTAACCTCTGCTGTGTGAAATGCATAATCCAGGGTTATCTTTTAGATAAACGTAAGCAATTGCTAAGTTTCCAACTGTGAATACAGCTTACCCTGTGACTGCACGCTTGGATGTTGACGGATGTGTGTGTGTGTGTTACCAGCTGACACTTAGGGAGCCGGATTGATTGGCTCAAATAGAAATGCAGAGATTTATTTGAAGGGTCGTGTGGGTCCTTCAGAGCATCTCCTTGGTTCAGGCTGTCAGTTCTGCCTTATGAGCACATCTGAAAGGTGGTTGTGCAGGTGCTGCTTAGATGGACTATGGCAGAATCACAGTTTCTCTCTAATTTTTTAAAAAATATGCATTAAAATAAAGTTTGAGGCTTCTTTCACTTCGCTGTATAAGGTCATCTATAAGCTACGGATTTGAGAACAGCTTGGTTAGTTCACGATGATATACTGGCAGTTCTAGCCCCTCCTCTGAGGCTGTGTGAGGTATTAAAGCAGAAAGAATCTGCATCTCGATGGTATTTTAGCACAATATATTTCATTCTATTTCCCTGGAATGTCTTTTTAATGACAGCACAGAAATCTCTGTAAGGTATACTTCCACCCATAGCTCCACACTCTGGTCTCACGCATTTGTGCTCATGAGGTGCATCCACTTTGTGCTTCCTAGCTTAGATCAAGCAGATTGTATTTCAGCACATCTCTGGCCGTGTTATATCTTATACCTGAATAATCACGAATTCCCAATTAGCTAGCCATTTGCAACTAAAATCCTGTTGATTTCAACAGTATAGTGTGATTCAAAATACATAGTGAAACCGCCCTCCAAGGTCCCAGGGGGACCTTGTAATCTTATTAGATGCACCTGCTGCCATTTTATATTAACCTCTCAGTTTTTCCCTGCAGTGTAATGAATTCAATATCCCTCTGCCACAGAAAGCCACCCCAGATAAGCTATGCTGTCGTTGTTAGAAAGAACTGCCCTGCTTGGAGGAGCTCCTTGCCACACCTCCCTCCTTGGCAGGTGCCCCCGGCTCGGGCTGCTGGTGACAGCCCTGCCCCGTGTGGGCAGCTGGCACCGCAGGTGCTGCCGAGTAGGTCAGCCCTCGCTGGCTGCAGGGACTTGGCTCTAAATCTTTTCCCGTGGCTGTTAAGTCAGTAATGAAGCAGGATATAAAGTGCTTTTGCAGCTTCTGGGAGATCAGGCCTCTTCACTGCCGGCTTCACAGCTGTTACTTCTAATCAGCTGGGCAGGCACCAGAGAAATGTCAATTTTAATAAACAGACTTTCATTTCAGATTCGGTGTGCGTTTTGCATGCGGTGAGGGGAGTTCTGACCTGGTGAACACCCCTGCCCCTCGCTGAGCACACAGACCTCCCCTTGCTGCCCACCAGTGACCGCCTTGGGTGGGAGCAGGGTGGGGGGAGGGCCGGCATCCTGTGCTGGGTGGGTGTGAGGTGAGGCTGTCCATGGGCCTCCCCTCCTGGAGGTTCTCCAGGCTTTCGGCTGAGGGACCTCCAGAATGACAGGTCACGCCTCTGTATTTAGTTAGTAGTGTTTAACTAGCAGTGGGTCTGGGTGGGTTAAAGGAAAGAGAGGAATAATGTCGATTTTTACACGCTTCAGTTGCTGCTGTGGAGTTACGGGCACAACTCCATTCCCAGGAAGCCAGCAGCCGAATTTGTAAAAGAGCAGGAGATGAAGTATTCTCAGCAAGGGGAAGTAAATCATGCTGGGAAAGAGACAGGAGGAGAAGGAAGGCCCCCCTGGGCCTCTGCACAGCTGCTGCCTGCCCTGTGCCGTACATCGCCCACGAGCGGCCGCAGCTCCCAGACTGCTGCAGATGCACTTCATCCAGCGGCTGCGGGGGGCCCGGCATGAGGCCTTGGGACACCATTCGTGGGCCAGAAGCGTGCTGCCCGCTGTCCCGCAGGTCTGCGTGCATGTTCACACCCGTGGAGGTTTGGTGTTGGTCATGTGGAGCTGAGGGTTGCTGCTTGAACACATTTTGTCCCCCGGCCATCCCTCATTGTTGGGACTTCAATATTTTCTGGGAAGGCATAATGCGTCTGGCCAGTCCTGTCTGTTGAGGAGAATCGACGTGTGGGTTGTAATATGTATTAATTCTCTGGAGGGACATTGAACTGTTTCCTCTGCCCAGGTGGAAAGGGATAAACACAGCCACTGACATGCTGTTTAGTCTGAAAATAGCCCACTGAATGCATAATGAAGAGCCTCCTGAGGAGTTACTCTGCATGTTAAAATGGTGTTCAGCAGCCTGTGCTGTCACACAACATAATTTGAAGATGAATGTGCATCCAATCAGCCTACCGGTGGCTGACTGTCACCGTCTGGCCATTAGTATTACCTGTCTGTTCAATGGCAGCAGCGTCTCCAGGAAGCAAGAAGTTAGTCGGTCCCAAAATATGTGTCATGTGTGAGCAAGACAAATGAGGAGCTCTGTGCTCGGCACTCGCTTCACAGCAAACTGCCGCTCGGCTGTGAGGACAAAGGAAAATGAAGGTTTTTCTTCAGTGGGAGGGTTTCTCAGCAACGGGGGGAGAGGAGCCCGCTTCCTTTGTCAGCCTGCTGGAGGCCGCGCGGCCAAGGGTTCTCCAGAGGAAAATGCCACATCTTCCAGTGCCAGCGCTCCCTACCCGCCCTGCAATAAATATCGTCAGCCTTGATCCTTTAAAATGTGAGCCGGTGTCTGAGCAAAACGGCTCACGTTGGAGTCAATTGACAAGTGGCTTCTGCTGTTTAATTCACAGCCTCGTAACAACACTTGCATGAATGATATGTAGGCACCACTTTTGTCTGTGAACGTTTGACAGCAATTAGGGTTGCACTCCGGGGGCAGACCATTGCACTAACACTGGAGTGCCATGGGAGGAGGTTAGGGTAAAGAAATTAGCCATCTGTCTGGTGGAGACTGTATCTTCCAGGAGGCAGTTAGATGTCAACAACAGGCAAAATGTTTCCATTCTCATTGTCCTGCACTTCAGCTCTGCACAATGGCATGAAAGACGCACAGAAACCCCATTCACTTCCAGTTATATAGAGGTCTGCCACCAGCCACCCTGACAAACACTCCCCGGCTATTGTAGCTCATGGCAGCTGAGAGCCTGCTCCCCTCTGTGCTGCTTCCAAAGATGCCTGTCAATTTGGGATGTCCCACAGTGGAAAGCCAGGAGGGAGGGAAGTGGGCATTAAGCCGTGGAAAGCAGTCTGGCTGCAAACAAGGATGCAAGTGGTTTGTACGGACCCCTACTGCAGGCAGGAGGAAGCCCAAGCTGCTGCAGACTCACTCTGCAGCATGTCCCTGGGCTGCAATCCTGGAGTGCGATGGTGCGGGCAGATCCCAGCAACTTGCTGTCCAGCACACCCATCAGCTGCTGCAGAAACTTGGATTTAAGAAACATCCCCTCACCAGGGACAGTTGCCACTAGATTGGTCCAGGTGAGGGCTCAGAGAGTATGAGTTGGCATTTGGTCATGTTAATCACAGAGCTACACCACCAGAGAACTTCCCAGGTCTGCCCTGAACAACTGGCTTTATGCTTCCTACTGCACAGGCACACTATGTTTTTCTTTCTTTTCCTTCCTTCCTTCCTTCCTTCCTTCCTTCCTTCCTTCCTTCCTTCCTTCCTTCCTTCCTTCCTTCCTTCCTTCCTTCCTTCCTTCCTTCCTTCCTTCCTTCCTTCCTTCCTTCCTTCCTTCCTTCCTTCCTTCCTTCCTTCTCTTAGAAACAGGTATCTGACAAACAGGGTGCCCTTGGACAAGTTCCCTAGCTCCATGGTTTAAAAAATCAAGTTTAGGAGCATTATTTTGCTTTACTTTTACACAAACACATCATCAGGGAGAAACTCATGGGAGATAAGGGGCACTGAAACATGTTTTCATTGGCTTGCAAAGGTAAGTTACCAATACTGTAACTCAATTCCAGATGACTAATGTTGTAAAATAGGCAGTTCCCAAATAATTTCTCTTTCAAAGGAATCCCTTTCTGAACTTCCTTAGTTTTCGTTCTTCTCCTCAACCGGATTGCATGAAGTAATTTGTTAGCTGTCTAGAGGCGGAAGACAGGATCTTCAGCATTAATAGTGCAAGTATCACCTCTTAGCAGACCACTGATTACTGATGCCTTCTTCTGACTTCTTCCTTATTCTTGGCTGCTTTTTATGGTAACTTTAAATTAAGTTAAATCAGAACATTTGTATAGTAACCATTATAAAAACCAGAACTTATGTTACTCATGAATTGTTACAGAGCATTTCCACTTCTGTCGCAAATCAACTTTTGCAAAGAAACTTTGGAGTTGGCCTTCTGGAAATGGTTAGCGCATGCTGCTTAGTTTGTGTAAGGGTATTTTATTTGGTTGGTTTCGTATACAGTGATCTGTTAAGATAAATGGTGAGCCATCAACAGAGCCAGAAAGTTGCCTTTAGAAGAGTCACTGGACAAAAACTGGTGTTGAGTATTGATTACATAGGTTTTCTACCATAGAAATTAGTATCTCCTCTTAAAAAATATGAAACATTTTTGCTGATAGTTGGAAGATGTCTGATATTTTATAAGCACTCCACTCCCCAAGTGTTGGGCAAAACTGTTATTTTTTCCCTGAAAACAGGAACCTGTTGTGATGAATGTTATGCAGTTGAAATGGTAATTTTCCAGGGAAAAGTCTCAAAAGAGTAAAACCCTGTCCCAGTATTTAAATTAAACTCTACATTCAGGTTGTGCCCATCTGTGAAAGCACTTTGTGTGGCACTAGTTTAGAAATAATGTCACTGTTTCCCCAGCCAACAAGATTGTGTGTTGCCTTCTTATTGCCACAAGTAGCACCCATTTGGTGGTCAAAGCAAATCACCCATTTTCCTTTACAACGTGAGCTCACAGCCTTTGTAGCACTCCTTACTGTGGCTGTTTTTGGGAACAAAGATCCCGTAATCAACCTTGAGCATAGATCACAGAGAGCTGCTGCTGCATCGTGTATGAAAGTCACAAATTTAGCATTTCAGTCACTGAAAGCCCCCGCTGAGCCATTCTCTTAAAACTCACTTTTCAAGCCAAATTAGAAGAGGGGGCAAGCAGATAGATGGCTGCTTTTCAGGACGGGAGCAGCCTATGATCTCAGACAGATACGTCTTTCTTATGCTTTTCTTTGCTCTTTCACCAGTGTTTTCAGACTGATTAAGTGTTTTGTCTTGCCTCTGCAGGCCGCGATTCTCTCAGAGCTACAGCGTGCATGTATGCAGGGTTTTTATTGGCTTGGTTGGAGCTGCACGGTTGTACTGCGGTGCATGGGATGAGTCAGCCAGAGCACACCATAGTGCTACCTTCCTGCCTTCCGAAAGAGCAGCCAAGGAAAAGCAGCTTGTCAGCAGGCTGGGGATGCTGAAGGAGGAATCAGATGGCCTTGTGTGTGTTCATCCTTCAGGCACTGTTTTGCTTGTGGTATTCAGTTCAGCAAAGTCAGAGGTGATAGGGAGAAGAATAACAAACTAAACTGGTGTCCGGTGGGGTTGGTATGCTGGATAACATTTATCTGAGTAGAAATTTACCAACCCTCTCCAGGATGGGCCCAAAAGAAGTAAGATCTACAGAAAAGTAAGAGTGAAAGTAGGTGAGGGCATCTTCTACTTACCTGGCTGTTAGGATTTAATTGTGTATTCCAGTAGCAATCAGTACCTAAAATGAGCAGAGGACTGGCATTGTGAAATCCACATACCTTTTAGGAATCTCCCATTCCTTGGTGGGAAGGAAGGAAGGAAGGAAGGAAGGAAGGAAGGAAGGAAGGAAGGAAGGAAGGAAGGAAGGAAGAGAAAGAAAGAAAGAAAGAAAGAAAGAAAGAAAGAAAGAAAGAAAGAAAGAAAGAAAGAAAGAAAGAAAGAAAGAAAGAAAGAAAGAAAGAAAGAAAGAAAGAAAGAAAGAAAGGGGATAATAACAACAGTAAAATCCATGGTAAAAAATGGGACGAGAAATTACAAGAGAAAGAGAGAAATAGATATGACTTGTTTCCTTTTGTACTGTGTAATGGTTTTGGATGTCTCGCAGCAGCTGCTGCTATTGCTGGTGCTGCCACCATTATTTATTATTCATTATTTTAGCACAGCAAAGGAGCGGTAGTTGAAATGAACTCAAGAGCATGACATTTGATAACAAATGATTTTGAAGACTGTCCCCCAAAATAAAGTTACAACTTCACGTTTCAGAGGATTGAGATGGAAGATTGCACTGCAGATGAAAATAAAATCAAACCAGGAGGTATGTGGATCTGTAAATAAATGTTGTTGCTTATTCTTCATAACCGCTCTGGCTGCTGCGCATTTTGGTAGCCTCAGCCTGCCTGCAGTGTTGCATGGGTTTGCCCATGAGCCACGTAGTGACTGCAAAGTCCAGGCACCCAACCTGTGCTTAGGGATGTGCACAGACACAAGTCATTAGTGATACTTTTTTTCAAAGTTGGCAGGTCAGAGGTGGCACCGTGGTGTAAGCAGGGCTTTGAGCTGTCCCGTCCCTGGGGCACCCCGAGTTCTGAAATGTCCTCTTCTGGGCAAACCCATTTCTACAGAGAAATATGTTAGCTGCTGGTGCGGGAGATTTAAAAATGCTGAGCTTCAAAAACCTACACAAAATGATGTAACTGGAGGTTTTGTGCAAGGTCTTTTTGGTGAAGGTGAAGATGTGACAGCACTGGTTATGCATTCCTGGGTCACTTGCCAACTTCATTCTGCTTGAGCTCTCCAGAGCCTAAAATCGACAGATTTGTTGGCTTTTGTCCTGGCTAGCTTGTCCAGGACACATTTTGTTTGGATCAGTGGACAAGATGTCAGTGCAGAGATAGCGCAAGGGAGAGGGTCGTGTGTGTGACTGCATGTTGTGTCCCTGAAATCAGCTCAGTTCTTTCTTTAGCAAAAGGAAGTGTGTTGCAGCTGGCAATCCTGGAGCACTTCATGCACCTGTGGAGGTTAGCGTTGGAGAACAGGGGAGGGCTGAAACAAGGAGCTGCTGAGAGTGGGTGGAGAGCAGTCAGTATAAAGAAACATCCTGTGGAGGATCTGAACTGAAGGCTGTTGTGGCCTTGCTGCCCCAGAGGGTGTCAGTTTGTTCCTCCTCACTCTTTCCCTTCCCTTTCTTTGCAGAAGTGGGCACAGTGGAATTCCTCACAAATACTGTTTCTTCGTGAATCATTGTTCTCGGGATCCCTCATAGGCCTGAGAAATCTGGAATGTGGTTCGTGGCATGAGGCTGCCAAGGGAATCTCACCAGCAGAGGTGTGAGTGGATGGCAGTTAGCTCAGAACAAATGCTGTGCTACACGTACTGCAGCCTCGAGGAGAGTGGCTGTTTAACAGTGAGAAGCACAAGAAAAAAGAAAGAAAACCTTCCTCCTGGAGCTTGGTGCAGGTCCTCCCTGCTCTTCCGTGTGAGTCCTTTGGTTTCCACAAACTGTGCACGTGGCTGAGGGAAATGCTTGCAGTTTGTTTTTGACAGAAGGGTGGTTCCCTGTGCCCTTGGAAAAGGCCTTTGCTGAAAACCAAAGAACAACAAACACGTTCCCTTCAGTAAGCCAGAGCTTGTTTTTTTAACAGCGTACATGCACATGCATTGCTTTTGGCACGGTCTTCATGCAGGCATCCAAGGAGAAATTTTACCTTGAAAGTGGTGAAATGCATGTGGAAGAAGCACCAGTGCTTTGCACACACGTGTCCTGAGAGTCTCGACACACAGTAAGTGTCCCCCCCTGTGTACACATGTGCTCAGGATCCAGTAGCAAGTTAGTGGCTGGTGGCGGGCTATGTATTGGATTTCCTGACGTCCAGCGCTCCAGGTAGTTACTTAAACATTTTAAAAGCATCTTACGAAACGGTATAAATCAAACTACAAATCCTGTCTTTCATTTATAAACACAACTAAATATCATTTTAACTAAATATTTAGTTACGTTGGCAACACCAGAAATGCAGTTTAAATACCATTCTACGCCGGTTTACTTTCCGTTTCTGTCTTCCCAGGCTCCATCACTGAAAACTCTTCTGAACAGCAAGATCTCCCTTGCTGATTCTGGCCGTGTATAAGCATAGCAGTAATGTTGTCACATCTTGGGATTCTATCCATTGTTTTTTGTCTCAATTCTTTGATTCCCGGAGTCAGGTGATTGAATGTCTCACCTCAGCTCTTGTATTTTTTTAAGCAAGTTTCTATACTCATAAAGTTTTAGGTATCCAGAGAATAATATGGAGCTGACCAAACTGCAGATATGTTATCAATGGTCTTAAGTTGTGCCGGAGAGGTTTAGAATGGACATTAGGATTAATTTCTTCATGGGGGCAGTTGAGCGTTGCAACAGGCTGTCCAGGGATGTGGTGGAGTCCCCATCCCTGGAGGCGTTTAAGAGCCATGTGAGTGTAACTGCCTTTGGTTAAAGGCAAGCTTGTAGTTCTCCTCTCCTTGTACCAAATGGCAGCTTTAAAGAGCGCAACAAGTGAGCCTGGTAAAGGAGCATCTTGCTGCATATGCAGGGATTTGATTTCAAGAGTTCAGTCTGTGTCCAGGGACGTGCTGTCCTTGGGCACGGAGGTGGCCCTGCTGGAAGCCAGGTCATCAGGAGGAGGCATGTGGGGAAGGCAGCTGGTCTCCTGCTGCTGTCACATGGCAAAGCCATTTTACTCCAGAGTAGGCTCCTTTTCACAGCAGCTGTGCAAATGAAAGACCGCAGGTAAAGGCTACTGCAAGAAACACCTATCACATTTTACCTTTCTAAGTACTCTTACTTCTTTCAGACACAAAAGAAAGAGCTGACAGGGAATGCTTCCCCTTCTCATAAATGATATTTCAATGTCTGAAATAGTTGACAGTGTCCCTCCACATCTCATATCCTGACACCGTGGAAGGCTTTAGCTTAACCCTGGTAGTTAAGCTGTAATTGTCTGAACTGAGCCAGGGGGCAGCTGGTGAAAAGTGACACACGTATCTTTTTTTTTTTTTTTAATGTTATTCATCCAATTGGCTTTTAACAAGAAGGCTCTGCAGGCTTTCTCTAGAAGGACCTGTCTGCTAATGGGCGTACATCACAAAGTTCTTGATCACCTCCTCATCCTAGGCATTTCATTGTTTGTTAAGGAGCATTGATGTGCTCTGAGATTCTCTCACTGCAGTAATGCCTCTGTGTTGGGCTAAAAAGTCCTCGAGGGAGCAATCCTGTGCAGCCGAGAGACTGGGTGATCGCCTGTGTCTGTGCCTCCTGTGATGCTGCTGCTCATGCTCTGTGTTTATGTGATGCTCCACTAAACAGTGCCCTCAGAGAGCACTCCTGGCACTACAGCTCTGAAATGCTGGGATTATCAGAGAAAGCCTTTTTAGCTCAGTGTACTTCACATAGAGGTAAGCGTAGGCAGTGTAATCCCAGCAGCAGTTTTGCATCCTCGGCATCTTGTGTGGACTCCAGGGACTGCATCTAGCCAGGTTGCGGCTGGGCACAGCACGTTCTGGGGATTGTGGTGTGTTGCTCTATGGAGATGTCAGCAACCCAAAGAGCTGCCCCAGTAGAGAGGGCTGCTGAGCAGCCTTTTACCCTGGCACACATTCACGCTTTGAGATCAATGCCTCCAGAGTAGAAATCCGTCATGCTTCTCTCTGCAAAGAGGCCTCCCATTTACCGCTGGCCTTTGATTCCTGCAACTGGCCCATGGGTAAGCTGGCAGTGGTAATGGGAGGCACCATGCCTTCTCCAGCAAGCAGAGCTGCCGGGTGGCAGCCGACAGCAGCCCACTGCAGCACCCATCTCAGCATCGTCCTTAAATCTTCCAGTGGCAACCGAGCCTCACACAGGCGCTGATAATGAGGGGCTGAATGTGTGCCTGGTGGTGTGTAGCACTAAAATTACACCTGACAAAGAGGAAACAGATTGTTGAAGGGGGAGCGCACAGCTGTCAGCTCCCGACAGCCGTGACAGATTCGCGGGGCTCTGCCACTCAGTCTCGCTGAGCTCTGGAAGAGGGAAGGGTTTATGTCGGGGTTCAGAGAAATGAGTACTGCCTGGGCTGCAGTGAATCCCTCCTCGCTGGCCAGGTGGCCTGCCTGCCTTCTCCTGCATGGCAGAAAGAAAGCCGGAATTAAATAGAATACATGAATTCATTCCTTTTCTTCCTTGCTTGGTTCTGAATCAGATTTTTGCCTGTTAGTTTGTTTGGATGCTTGCAGAAAGTGAGTACAATTCTGATGTTTCTGTTTTTTTGAGAAAATTCTTAGAGCAACTGGTTGTAACTGCAGCTCGCCAGGTCCTTGTGTGCAGTGTTGGTGTCAGCACTCCAGTGAAATATGGCTGGGGCTACAGAGGCAGGGCAGTAATTCATCCAGAATCAGCCAGGATTGTGAATGCTTCAGACCACCAAATCCCGTCTTTACAACTAATTGCCTTCCTAGAAGTTCTGCACACTTTGTTAAGACTAAATCCGTACCTCTACTCCCTCTCCTTGCATTAATGGCCTGTCTAGAGGCGAAGAAATGAGCCACTTCTTGGTGGAACCAGCCAGCTGTAGACAGGATGGCATCAACTCGCGAGAAAACAGGTTAATCTTACTTAGATAAATCAAGTTGCTTTTTTTGGTATCAGCAGCATGCAGGACTCAACGGGCTGTGGTACTTCCTTTGGCGGCTGCTGACAGAACGCTTTGTATCTTGAGGAGCTCACCCAAGAGGGGACCGCTTGTTTACATTTCCTCCTTTTTGATTCTATTTCATAAACATACATGGCTCTCCTGTCGCTGAGCAAAGAGAGGTGTGCTTTGGGTTACTTGCGTTACTTGGACAGTACGAAGCTTTCCCAAAGCTGAGGTGAAATGCAGTCAGCTAGCCTTACTTGAGAGAAAAGGATAAGATAGCGAAAGAAAGCACTTACTAACAGAAAACAAGAGCTGGCTTTGCATCCTGTCTCTTCTTTATCTCCGTAGAGAACGGCCTTGGGTCGTGTTCCTGCCTTTGCTTTGCTGAAGCCGGCGGGCCTGATCCTTTGGCACACCACGGGGCTAACACAGCACGGCGCTTCATGCAGTGCCATGCGGGGCTCGCAGGGTGAGGCCACCCAGCACAGAGACTGCAGTTTGCCCTGAGGCCTTGCCCTTCACTGTGCCTTCGCAGGGTGCTTAATTTTGGCCTATTTTAGGGAGCGCTGAAACCTCTGTCTCAAAAGTCACCTCGTACAACTCTTCTCTTGATAGAGTATTTCCCTGTGACCCAGCTCTAGGTGAAACCCATGGAGAGGCTCAAAAGCAGCGAGAACACTCTGAAAACACCGAGGATTCTCTCTGTGCTCACACTCCCTAGGTCTGGCACCACAACCCCCCGTTGAGGTTTTTTTAACAAAAAAGAAAACCTGTGTTGAATGTGTATTTTCTTCTGTGATTTATCTTTTTTTGAAATGAATCTGATAACTGCTAATGTTTCCTAAAGCTTCAGAGGAAGAGGAGGTGCCTGCGCTCCTTCAGCAGCTCCACATGCACGCGTGCCCCAGCTCTCCCACTCGGACCAGTTAGGGAATGGGAATGGGACAGATCAATGCAGCATTATCCGAGGAAGAGAAGACTCTGTTGCTATGTTTAGCTCGTCGGGTGCGCCCTGCCAGCCCAGCTCTCAGCACAGTGGAGTGTTTAATTCAGCCTCCTCGCTCGTCTGAAAGAAGGCTGTTGAGCACTCTGACCACCACAGCTCCACTTTTACAGCTGGCTGTAAATTTCCGAGCGTGCAGTGATATCTTTAGCTTTGACTCCAGAGATTTCCTGTTGAGCTGCAAGATGCAGTCCTGCAAGCACACAAAAGCTAAATATACCCTCTTGGGCTGACACACGGCCAAATAAACAAGGGCAGTGTCAACATGAGTTTTTTCCACTGCTGAACGGCTTGACTTATTCTTGAGGAGGTGGAACCTTGTTCAATTAAGCAATTAAGTTCGGTTTTGGCATTTAAATAGCTTTAGGTTTCTCTTTGCACTAATATTACTTGCATTCCCCTGGAAAAGATGCTAAGACTGGAGCTGCAGCGCTGTACTTCGCCCTGAGCTGTGACTACTGAGTCTGCGGTGGATGAAGATTTTTGTCCTGAAAGGCAGCGATTTTGGCTTCAGGAAAATGCAGGAGCTTGTTGCCTGCACCAGCCAGCTTGGCCACAGCCTTTGAGAAAGAAGGAATTAATTTTGAAGCTGTCTAAGATTAGTGAGGGGAAAACACAGTGAAAACATATAAATGAGAGCCACAATAGTGAATTGCTTTCGAGCACAACCTTGGGAACAGGATTGTCTTTGGTTTCTGAATTTTTAGAGGTGGTTTTATTGTAATGTGGTTATTAACAGTCTATGCACTCCTCTTCATTTCACCTTAGGTATAGGATGTATTTTCAGACCATAAGAAAATATTTTGAGGAGAGGGAATGGGCTAATTAGTCTTTCAGCTTGTGTACTTGCTTTTGCCATTGTAAATCCTGGGCCATTTCCTCTTGTGAGCAAACACGCCTCTGCTGAGCACCCACTGAAAGTGCAGCAGGCCTTCCTCTTCTGCAGCTGCGTGTTGTCAATCTGTGTGAGCGTGGTGCTGCTTAGTTTACAGACAGGCACTGGTTATGGGGCATGCTGCTCCTGGGCTGTTGCTACCCCTTGCAGCCACTGTGCAGTGGGGTGCCCACGCTGCTGTGGGGAGCAGCAGCAGGAAGGCGGGAGCAGTCAGAGGCCAAGCTTCAGGGCTTGGCCTGAAAAGCCACAAAGAGGAAGAATGGGTTTGATTTCTGCTTGTCTGTTTTTCTTGGGCATTGTTATGACATCATTTTTCAGGTGGAGGTGCGTTTGTGTTTTTGAAGAGAGGAATGTCTCATCACAAGCACTGAGGCAGCGTGCTACCTCAGCTCAGTCACAGATTAATTGGAAGGAAGCCAGCAAAGGAAACATGCCACTTACAGTTAAGTAAAGATAATAATGCTAATTGACGAATATGGGGCAACAATGCACGTTACTAACATGTTGTGCCTGTTAAGGAGCTGTTTTGATTTTTTTTTTTTTTTTTGCGGTGACAAACTAAATGCTGAAATCTTCTGATTCTCTTACAAGTTGAAGCTGTTTGGCAAAGTTAGACACATATCACCATACTGGCTAAGAATCACAAGCCTCTTTGTGAAGCTGAGCTCTCTTATTGGGGTGCAGAGGCATGCAGACAATGGTGCATGGACATGAAAGCACTGCAGTTAAGCTGCCAGAGATGTCCACAGTGTGTAAGACACACAGTACGTGGGAGCCGTGACACTTCTGCCAGTGGTGTGGCCTTCCTGCTTTGGCTCTGCATTTCCCATAGAGGAAATTCCCCAGATCACACCCTGGCTCTCTCGCAGTCTCTAAGCTGCCTCAGAGAAGAGGTCTGGCAGCTTTGGAAAGAACAGGAATGAGCCCACTGAACGCACCACAACTCAGGATTAGTGGGTATCTCAGTGTTACATGTTCTCGTGCATCGTATCTAGGAAATCAGGTTTGGCATCGTTAGATTGAAGTTGGGTGAAAACTCAACAAAATGTTTCCATGCAAAAGAAACAATTCAGCATTTTCAGTGTGCCTTCATGGAAGGGCACGGAATTGTTAGACCCTGAGAAGCAGGCACTGGTCTGCAGAGACTCGTCCAAATTGTGACACTCTTAGTGACCATGAATGGATCTTCTGTTTGAACTTTACGAAACTAGCTTACCAGCTGGGATCCCTCCTCTCCTGGCTTTTAGGGGCATATTTGATTACTGAGTTTGCTAACCAAGCTACATGCTGCTGGCAATGGTGACCCAGACCTGTTAAACTCGTCTTAGGTAAGAATCGTGATTCATTAGGTGCTTCCTAGGATGTTCCCAGCTTATTGTAGTGCTGTAGGTGGTTTTGGAGGAAAAGAGTTTTAAGATGCTAATGACAGAATTACAGCTACAACCTAAGGGGAGGGGGAGCCAAACAAAAGAAGGATTCATTAGAGAACAAAAGAAACACTGGAGGCTTTGAACCTAGGAGTCTCCCACACATTAACTAGGTGTACTGCCAATGTGCTACAGATGTGCATTACATGAACACATAAGGTAATGATATGTCTGCAAAGGACTGAATGTATCTGTTTGATGTTTTGCAGTGAATTATACTCAAGCAGGTGGGGAACTGCAAACTTCTCAGTCAGAAAAGAAATATTAAGAGGTCCAAAAGCACTTTTTGTAGAATCACAGCTGACAGCCATATTATGTGTTGGCACATTGTGGAGCCTTGCTCTGCCACCAGAAAGCACAGCCCGTGGCTTTACGTAGGCACTGCTTGCTTTTCTCTGTGAAGGGGTTGAGGGATCAGCTGTCTGGGCCAGATCTTGAACACAGGAGCTCCTGACATGCCAAGTAGCTGTGGTGATGTGTCCTTTCACGCCTCTGCTCCTTCCTGGGGCTGGGAACAGGACTGGGGGAGCAGAACACAACCAAATTACTGCATTAAGAATCCAGTTTTTCAAATTTAGATTTATTTAGATCTAGATGTGTATCTATGTAGGATTTTCTTTGGTTCTATTCCGTCTCTAGCTATTGTAACTTGGTCTCTCCTGGAGCATTTGAACATAAAGGTATCAGAGCTGGCTAGGAAGATCTGTAATTGTAGGTTTCTCCCTTTCTCACTGTGCATTATGAAAAAATATAGTAAGAAAACGTGAATGCTGGTCTAGAGGAGGTCACCAATAATCTATGCGCCTGCCAATCCCATTAGCTCCTTTGGATTTTGCACTGTGGGGGCCTAAAGGAAATAAGGTATAAAAATAGCTGTCCAACTTTATGAAAAGGAATCAGGCAAACCTTCCTTCAGCTGAGCCGCAGCTGCCTGAGCACTTAGAGCGCTGGTAAGAGAACGCTGCAGAGTGGAAGCGCTCTCCTTTTCTCAGGATACTTGATTTTACAAAGGATAAAGAATGATGGATGAGAGATCTGCTCTGTTTTAAGTTAAATAACTTCAATTACCACCTCAGAGGAAGCAGAGGTGTCACCCCATCAGCATTTGAGATACCTGCAGAGCACAGCCTTGGTTCAGTGCCTGGGACCTTCAGAGTCACCGGTACTCTGCCACTTACTTCTGGCTTTACAGATCAACATTTAGCTGTGGCACTCTGCGACACAGTCAGATTCACTATGACCATTGTAGTAACGAAGAGCATCATTCTTTGGCAAACAGTTTTTTCTTAATAACTTCAGCTGATCTTTTCTGAGGTTTGCATTTCCGTTCCATTTTATTTTAAGGTATACTGATAATGAAATTACAAGGATGAAAGCGGGGGCGGGGGGAACCCAACTCAAAGCCTGCAAAATAATTGCTGCATTTTTTCAAAAAAGTGTGTAGTCTTCATTCACATTAGTGATAGCTCCAACAAGGCACTGCATTTGAGTGGCAACTGCACCAATTAGCACTGCTGCTGTTGGTTTGTGAATTGCATGTGAAATGTAGAATTTGTCCAGAAGTGTTAATGCAAATCGCTCAACAAAAATGTGCCCTCTGTGTCAAGTCTTTTCACTTGTTCTGACACACTGATGTCTTCCCAGATTTCTCTGATCGGCAGATCCCTCTCTCTGCTGACAGCTACCAGAGCTCATAAAGTAATGGAAATATTTCTTGTTGCCATTAGCTGTGTTTCTGCAAAGAGAGTTACACACCGCTGCTGGGACTGGCTGCTTGCTATACAACATAATTTTGGCTTTTATTTGTAAGTTGATGGACTTCGGCTTTCTAGAATTAAGTGCTAAAACCCTTGTAAATGTCTTAAGACTCCACCTGCCCAGAAGTTCAAAGACCTGGTGTCTGTCACAGCGATAATTTGGTCACTTTGCATGAGTTCAGCATCCTCCGTTGCTGTGTATGGTGATAACCTTTGTGCCTTGCCATATGAGCCTGAGTTACAATTGCCGTGGGAACTGTAACTTAGCATTTCCTGACTTTTTCAGCATACAATATCTCATCCCAATATTGCACCCTTTAAAAGGAGAAGTGGAGCAAGGGCACATTGAAATTTTGGCGTTCTCACATCTACAGAATATAAAGCAGTATCCTTAGCCACACAGAGACTTGAAGATGTACTTGTAAATTGCTGTGCTGGGTGGCACCCCTGAGTCACAGCCCAGGAGCCCTATTGTGTGGGGCTCCCTGCAGTGCAGGATGTAAATATATTTCCTTCCCCACAAGTACTTCCAACCTAAGAGCAAGATAAGAGATAATGCGGGAGACAAACACAGCAGGGAGTGCAAGGAAACAGCAGAGGCTGCTGCTGGGCATCATGGAGACAGGAACTTCCACAGACTCCTACAAATCTGACTGCTCTGGGGCAAGAGGTCATGGTCAGATTTGCATGATTTGGAGAATCTCCTCCCAGAAATGCAGTCCAGCAGGGAGGAAAGCATGAAGGTACTTGTATCTAAAATATAACAAGTGGAAAAGAGCTGGCCACGATGGGGTGGGCTTCAACACTCAGCAGTGAACAAGAGATGGTGTGTGAGGCAGGATATGGGTTTGAAAGCAAGGGAGGGGGCTGAAATTGGAAAGGAAAGGAAACCAGGAGAGTGCTGGAAAGGGAGAGATGGCAGTCAGGACAATAGGTGAAGAACATGGCTTGGGCAGCAGCACTCCAACCGCCTGCAGGCAGGGTGAGATTGCGACCATCACAGTATGAGGGGATGCGAGCCTGACTGTGGGACTCAGCTTGGAGGCCTGAGGCATAGATGACGACTGGGTTACGGGCTGAGTCACAGGCAAGTGATGGAAGATTGGAGCCTGCTTGGAGCTGGAGCTGACAGGTACCCACAAGGTGATCCCAGAGGCAGGCATGAATTTAGTCAGGCCAGATAGGAGCAGGCCTGTGAGCTGCCAGCATATAGGGAGTCCTTGGACTTGTACAGACAGAGAGCTTGCTCAGAGGTGCGACAAGGGAGAGAAAGGAGGGGACTGAGGCTGCAGAGCAGTACAGGGGTGAGCAGTGACTGGATAGTACCAGTAACGTGGAGTGGGCAACGAAAGGTGCTGGGGGCAAGTGAGAGCACTGGGGAGAGAGGAGACATCAGGTAGGGTTTGGTAGGTGCTGGGAGCTGGCAGGCAGCCATGGAGAAAAAAAGCACCAAGCTCCACAAGATAAAGGCTATTAGGGACTCTGTGATACTGGTTTCTGTGACAGGCAAGAAGTAAAAGCCTGTTTGGAAAAGAATCTGTGCTGGAGATGGAGGCTAAATTCAATCCAAATCATATAAATCATAGGCAGCACATTCAATAGGCTTAGAGATGACAGTGAGAAGAGGGGTAGGGTGGAGGCTGGAGAGGCACTCGGAGTCAAGGATTGCTTAGATTATATTTTTAAGCATGAAGATAAAGCATGCTTATATGGTGAGGGGAAGGAGGCAGAGGGAGAGACCTGAAGGAAGAGGAGGCAGATGGGGTTAGGGGAGATGAGAAAACAGGACACAGCGAGGTCACCAGGACAAGCAGTGGGGCCACAGTTGGGAGGGAGTGCTGAGTGGGAGGCAAGGGAGAGCAAGCAGAGGGGAGCGAGGGACAGCCCTGAGCAGAGATGTGACTTTTCAGCGATGGCAGAAGGCAAGGCTTGAGAAGTGAGTCAAAGGCTGCAAAAAGGCAGCTGGGATTGCAGTGGTGAGGGCTGGCTAGGCTGGCAAACATGAGTAAGCATTAGGAAGATGACAGAATCAAGGAGGGGAAAAAGCATCCATGGTGTACAGGAAGTAAAAAAAAAAAAAAAGAAAGAAAGAAAAAAAAGGAAGCTTAAAGCTTAATAAGTAATCGTCTCAGAAGAGGTATTAAGGATATTCAGAAAGCCTAGGAGGAGTGAATAAGGACTTCCTCAGCAAAGGAAGCCATTCCTTAGAGATCTAGAAGTCTGGGGACTGCCTAAAGCCGAGCTGAGTCAGGCCTTGCAAAAGAAATTAATTCTGGAGTGGAGTTTTCCTGAGCTGTATAAATAAAGGAGACCCTGGAGAGAAGGCAGGAACCATGCAGTGAAGAGCGTGTTATGGCTGAAGACTGCCTAGGCACTGCCCAAATCAGCATTATTTGTCAGTTCTTCCTAGGGCTGGTGAGATTGGATGTCAAAACAAAGGCTGGGTGGCTAATGGAAACACACAGGCCGTGTCCAAGGTGGAGGAAAAATGAGCAGGTTTTCAGTGCTGGAACTGGGTGATGGGCAGCCTTGGTTCAAGGATGCTGAAAGAACTAGCTCATAAAATCCCAGGACTGGCACGCCATCCCAGCCACCCCGAGTTATTTGAAACCACTACGAAGACAGCGTGGCTTTGCTGGGCAGCGGCAGTGGAAGACCATTTCCCTTGGTCTTGCCAGATACATTTGGGTTCTTCATTTTAGAGTGAAATACCACCTGCAGATAAGCTGCACGGACAAGTCCCTGCATTCAGGGACAGGGGGGTTACTCCAGCTCTCTGTGTTGGTGTCTGACAGGACGATCCTGGAATTTATGCATGAATTTGTACAGGGCTGGCTAGGCCCTGTACATGGATACACAAGTATCCATGTGTCTGTTCTGGTGCTTTAGCCTGCCATCTGCTTAAGTCCACTGAAAACTGGTGGGCTGTCTCGTGTTTGTAACAGACATGGCATTTCCTGTCATGATTCAGCAAAGCAAGGGGGAACTGAGAGGGGTCCTTGCTGCATGGAGGCCCTTACAGGGTGTGATCTTCCTCCCACGTGGGCACGCTGTGAATGAGACAGGGAGGGGGGTACGAAAGGAACAGTTGGGCTGTGTGGATTGTTCACTTGCAAATCAAGCAGTGCCAGGAAATACTGATAAGGATAATGCAGCAGTACTGTGAGCAAATGACCCCATTTGTGCCAACACAGAAGCCAGAGAGTCACGGACAGGGTGGGGAAGGTGCAGGAGAGGTCCCCACAGGCACGGCTACTTTGTGAGAGCCCCAAACCTTGTGCTGAAGCTTTGTGAGGATTTCTTTTTGCCTTGGCAGAAGCAACAACATGGGGCAACTGCAGCCTCTTACCAATTTTTGAGGTAAGTTGCCTTCTGCGTAGGGGAAGGAGAGTATATGGCCCCGTGTGTTTATTTCTCAGCCAGGATTCTTTCGGGCTTGGCAAATTACATGCTTCTTGCTGAGGATCAACACAAGTGCCAAGTTTGTTTTTTCTAAAAATGAAAGAGATTTCATTTATCACAGCACAGAGGAAAGGATCTGAAAAATGTCCTTAAGCGTGAAAAATACCTTTGTTTATCCTCAAACAAAACAGCCGAGGGGAGAATGAGCAAAATTTCACCAAGAGGAAAACAAAAACATCCAAACTCTACAAGCATCTAGAGGAGCTGCCAGGCAGCTCCTGCCAGGCATGAGCTGGAGCCTGGCCGTGAAATGCCTCTGTACCCAGTGAGCTCCGTGGGGTGCGAGGTGATAATGTGGTGTGGGCTTGGGACATCAGAGGAGAAGGGACGGCCGGGTTGCAGTTTAGCATTTGCTGCTTGAAAACTTCTTTAGAGCATCTTTTCCTTATATCTATGTTTTCTCAGTCTCTATATTTTTCCTTGTATGTGCCAGAAGCTTTTCTTTCTCTTACGGCATTTATTTTTATTGTGTCATTTTCCCTCTGTTTCCCCTTTTCATTGGCCCTGTGTGACTGTTTGTTTAAACCGTTTGCCTGCTTTCATCTTCCATTTTTCTTCTCTCCCCCTTCTCAAGGGCTGTCTAGCCATAATTATCCTTGTGTTTAGCATTAGCTCTCCTCCCTTCTGCTCCAGATGGACTCAAAGCGGGCATTGATTAAAGCTAAAACCTTTAGCGCTGCCATTTCCACCAGGCTCTGGCCTTGGGGTCAGCCCAGCCCTCACTGCATTGCTCCCAGCCACCTCCCAGTAACAGCCACGAGCACTGGCTCCTAAGGGAGTTCCATGCCCGTGTGGGGCCACAGCCGTGTGCTGGAGTCACCTGTGAGTAGGGGACACGTTGTGACACCGCACCCAAGCAGGATCGCGGGCTGTGGTGGCTATGTGAGCACTGGTGAGGGTCTGCAGGAGTCTTTAGCCCTTGAACAGTGTTAGGAAAACACTTGCTCATTTTCAGATCCTTTGTTGTGTACTTTGTCGCTAGAAATAAAGAAATTAGTCCCTCTGATGAACTAACACATAGACCAAAGTGATAGTCTGGCGGATACTGTTTGTTCTGCACCAAGAGCAAACTGTATCGAAAACACGGGCAGGAGAGATGCAGGGGATGGGAGGTGAAAGGAAAACAAATGGGCTGCATGCAGAGGTCTGGCGTCAAACGTCAGAGAGATCTTGTTCGCTCAGATACTATTTGAAAGACCATAGCAACCGGGGGCCCAGGGAGAGGAGAGGTTTGTAGCCCCTCCCTGGGATGGATGACAGAGGATGAGGGTGAAGCGGTCCGCCCTGCAAAGTCTGCTGGTGGATGCAGTCGCAAAACAGGTCAGCCCATCCCTTCATCCTGCACGCTGGCTCATGTGAGGCAAAAAAGTCAGAAGGGAATGGATTTGTAACTCCCTCAGTCAGTCAGATGGCACTGTTCTGCTGAAGGTGGCTGCGCTTGGGCAGCCAGATTAAGACAGAGGGATTAAGATCCCTGCCAGACACAGTAAGTAACAACAGTACAGGAATGTAATAGAAATATTTCTGGGGAGATACAGGAACGTGCTTGTAGATTACTCCAAAAACACTGGGTACATAATAAGTTTTCTTGTGACGGGGTGTACAGAAATCCAGTAATATTGTTGCTGCCAGCAAGCAGAAGCTCAGAGTGCATGGAGGTGAGGTCAGCAGTGCCTCGTCCGTCACAGACCCGTAGGCTGCACCACAAAGTTGTTTACCCAGAAGGGCTTTTGTCTTGGGAGGCATCAAACAGCAGAGACCTGCCATTTCTGATGGGTAATGAAATCATGGCCTAAAAATTTGATTCTTCTTTCTGATTTGAATCCGTCTTTGGCTTCCAGCCCTTGTATCTGGTTTTGCCTTCTTCACTGGATAAAAGGGCTCTTTAAAGGATTCGTTCCCTCGTGAAGGTATTTTTATACGGCATGGTCAAAGCATCTCTGTTTTCTTTGTGGTAAGCTGAATGATTGAGCTCTTGGAGTCCTTCACTGGAAGATACTTTCTGCCTCAAATCATTTTTGTTCCTTCTTTTTCTTCTCTGACTTGAAAATGTAGACATCTGATTGCACATATCTTTCTAGCGTCGTTCCTCTAATGCAGTATGCAGGATAAGCCACCTCCTGGCTTCTGTTTGCTCTTTTGCTGCTTGCGTGTTGAAGGATTGCATTAGTTCATGTACCACAGAATGCACAGTGAGCTCAGGTTCGATCGACTGTTTTGCTTTGACACTGCTTTCAGTTCCACTGATGTTAAATGTGCATAGCTGTATGTACACATACATCACCCCAAACTCCTGAGGAGGATCCATCACTCCAGCAGATCCCCAGAAATACGTTTGGAGGACACGGGATTTATGGTTAACCAAGGACCAATTGCCAGCAGCGGGCAGCTCCCTCTCAGGCACTGACAAGGCAGCTGGGTCCCCACAGAAGTTCACCCTCCTGAGTATGTATGTATTGCGACGCAGGGCACCCCCACGCACAGGCACACGTGAGCACAGGCCCTGGGGCAAGGAGCGGGGCTGTCCCTTCGCTGCTGTGCATCCCCGAAAATCCGTCTGGAGTCACGGCAGCCTGAGTCACACTGTGAGTCACACTGCAGGAAGGGGCCGACAGGCACCACTTCCCTGGGGCTGACGGGGGTGTCTGCAGGGCAGCGAGGAAGGGGTGCCAGTTGCCAGAGAGAGGAGAGCAAAGAGCAGGGTCAGGATGGATGATTTGGGAAGTGGACACACTTAGTGGAGCAGTGCCCACTGCAGAGGTGCTCGCGTGGAAGAGCTGGTGGGGCCCTTCCGCCCAGGCTATGCTCCTGCTGTCAGGACACGCAGCCCAGCGCTGCTCCCGGTGATGTCAGCGGGGCCTTTCATCACTGTTTGGGAAGAGCTTTGGCCAAAAAAAAATGGGAAGGGGGGGAGGGTGGTGTTTTGGCTTGATGAAAAAGGCCTGGCTTTAAATCTGTTATTAAAACTGGAAGCAGGAAGTTTTCACTATGAATGGGCGAACTCCTGTGCCTAGAAATGGCCGAACACACAGCCCTGGAAGTAACACCTTGGTGCTAATCTTCACATTTCCTCCAGCTGCTGCGCGGGCTGTCAGCTGCTGGGGCGTCTTGCAGAGCTCTCTGCCTTCTGCAGCCCTGGAGCCAAGGAGCAGCGTAATGCAATACGGCACTGAGCCCCTCTGCGCACTGCTGCCGTGGGGCACTGCTCCCTCTGTGTGTGTGAGAGCCGGGATGGCAGCTCTGCTGTGAGCTTGTGTTGAAGTGGGCTGCGGCCCCAAGGGCTCGGGGCAGCTCCTGCTGATGTCACTGCACAGCGAGCCTTCTGGCTCCTGGTTTTCCTTTCCCCCTTTTCTGTGCTGTAGCTGCAGCAAAGGCTCCGTTCTTTGGCAGCGTGGCATTGCTGCTGTCTATAAATGGAAGCGGTTGGCCTGTCTCCCAGTGTAACACAAGATAGCCCTGTGCATCAGTTATGCAATCTTCAGCTTGATGACTTCATTGAGGCAGGGGGAGGGCAGGGGGGCAAGACAGAGCCCTCACTGCGTGTCCCCGAGCGAGGAGATGTTGGTCCGGGCTGTGTGAGAAGGGAGCAGGGAGTAGCGGGGGAAACTTTCAATCCAGGGCATGAGTTCAACAGAGACAGAAGCTCAGCACTGGGAAGCTGCCTTTCAGCAGAGAGCCCTTCAGGGACTATCTGTGCAAAGTGGAGATGGGGACAAATTGTATTTTCTTCTTATTTCCTGGCTTATTATTTCCTGGCTTAAGATTAGTTTGCTTTTCCCTGCCAGTGAGCTCGCCCCACACTGCGGCATTACATGGGTAAGAGGAACGCTCCACCTCTGCTGCTGGCAGCGAGTGGCTCGCAGCTCCTGGGTAGCGGGGCGCGGGCCATTGCAGCGCTCCTGGCCTGGCCTCAGCACTCGGTGCTCAGCCGTGCCGAGCCGAGCCGAGCCGAGCCGTGGCGGCGGGCGGGCAGCGGCCCCTGCCGGCAACTCGCCGCTCCCGGCAGCACCGCGGGGAGGTGCGGAGGAGATGGGGTCTGCGGGAAGATCCTGCACGCAAAGGCGGGGGAGATCTTAGGAATGGGTATCTGTGGCATCACGTGTCCTGCATCCTTCCAGCTACAAGCTCTTTGTCCTAGTGGGATGGAATCTCGGATAAACATGTGATGTGGTTAAATCCTGAGGTTCTGGTGCAATACAGTGGAAATTAGGGCTGCCGGGTCACTGTGTGTGCCTCAAACCTCAGCTCCTGAGTCCAAAGGACCGTATGACAGTTTGTGGAGAAAGAGAAGGAAGTGGAAAGAAACGTGATGATGGAGGAAAACCTTGGAAAAACGTTGCTCAGAGGTTACTTATCTTGAGTGCAAATAAACCTCACACCCCGTTTTCTTTTCTTATTACTGGTGAATCATGAAGTGCTCCTGCCTTATCAGAGGAGGCCTGGAGCTCCAGGTTCTGGTGCGAGACAGGAGAAACCTGCCCCTGTCCCTGCAGCAGACAGCATGGCCACAAGCCACCAGCGTTTGCCCAGTTTTCCCACTTTCTCCAAGCTCCAGCCCTCGCCCACAGACTCAGCACTCAGTGTTAATGAGCCATAGCTTCCCTACACTCAGAGCACCCTCAGTAACGAGCCCTTCTCCCTCTCTCCACACAGGAGCAGCACCAGGTGGGACTGTCCCGGAGCACAGCACCCATGCAGCCCTCTGTCCCGCCGGGAGCCAGCAGCGTGGTCACAGGCACGAGCTCAGGGGGGCCCTTCCTGGGCAACCAGCCACAAGCGGCCATTATGAAGCAGATGCTGATCGAGCAGAGAGCCCAGCTGCACGTGATAGAACAGCAGAAGCAGCAGTTCCTAAGAGAGCAGAGGCAGCAACAGCAGCAGATCCTAGCAGAGCAGGTATCTGTTTGTCTCAGGTTCTGGAGCTGGTGTGAGATCGCAAGTACTACAGGCAGTGCAGCACAGCCCTTCCTTTCACCTTCAGCAGTTCTCTCTCTGATCTCCCAGATCAGTTCTTTACTCTATTTTATCACACAAACAATGCAAGCAGTCATGCTAGCCTCAGGGAGAGGTTGGGAACTGCGGGCTGAAGTAGGGGAGCAGTGAGCACAACCCCAGCAGCAGCAGTGTGAAGCTGTGACATTAAAGCCTGACACCAATTCCCAGAGCTCTCAGACTTGTGCAGTACAGATGTTACGTTACCTGGTCTAAATGGTCGTGTCCTATGCGTGTTTAATTCAGATGCAATTTAAAGGCAACCCAGGAGAAAAGCCAGCAGAAAGTCACACTGTTCAGTTACTGCAAGCTCACACCTCAGTTAAACTTGCAGTCCCCTACATCACCTAGAAAATGTTCTGATAGGTCAGTCTAAGCTCAGTAGTGTCTCTCTTGCTAGGGGAAATACAGTTTAAGACCTGGGTGCCACTTTGAGTTAGAACTTGCACATGCTGTATAACCATAGAAGTACTGATGGTTAGCCCCTCTTCACGAGGCCTTTCTGAGCAACATAAAGCTTACCTCCCAAGGAACAGGAAGGATGCTCCTAAAAAGTGTCAGGGAAAAGATGGCTTGAGAGCATCCTTGAGAAGGATTTGGGAGTGTCAGTTGATGAAAGATTCAACATGAGCCAGCAATGTGCACTTGCAGCCCAGAAGGCGAACCATATCCTGGGTTGCATCAAGAGAGGTGTGACCAGCAAGTCAAGGGAGGTGATTCTGCCACTCTCCTCTGCTCTCATGAGACCCCACCTGGAGTACTGCATCCAGTTCTGGAGCCCCCAACACAACAAGGACATGGAGCTGTTGGACCAGGTCCAGAGGAGGGCCACAAAGATGATCAGAGGGCTGGAGCACCTCCCCTACAGGGACAGGCTGAGAGAGCTGGGGCCTTATAGCAGCCTTCCAGTACCTGAAGAGAGCCTATTGGAAAGCTGGGGAGGGACTTTTTATAAGGACGTGTAGCAACAGGATGAGGGAAAATGACTTAAGCTGGAAGAGGGTAGATTTAGATTAGATATTAGGAAGAAAGTCTTTCTTTTAGAGTGGTGATACACTGGAACAGGTTGCCCAGTGAGGTTGTGGATGTCCCCTCCCTGGAGGTGTTCAAGGCCAGACTGGATGGGGCTTTGAGCAACCTGGTCTAGAGGGAGGTGTCCCCACCTATAGCAGGGGGACTGGAACTAGATGATCTTAAAGGTCCCTTCCAACCCAAACCATTCCATGATTCTGTGATCCTATGGAGATGCATGAATGGGTTCAGAGGGAGCAAGTACAGGGCGGTGATGCAGTAGTATGGACCAGGCCGATTCACTTGTGTAAACCCAAGAGCCAGTCAATGACTTGGATGCTGAAGGCAAGACTAAAAGCATAGCCCATAAGCTCCTAGATTTTGAGTGCTTTGTGCCTAATAAAGTTCCCTTAATCTTTTTGATCATATGTAATGTGTATTTATAAACATTAGGATTAGTATTTGCTTCCTTTCTGTCTTTGCCATTCTCTTTCCTTTGTTCTTCAGCCCTGGTTTGAGACAAAGCATCTGTACAGGTGCAGATGAAGCAACAAGAAGCATCATTGTAGTAACTGCTCAGTCAAGTATACCCAGGGCTTTGAAAGCTCTGATAGACATGCTCTCTGTTTTTATAATCAACCCTTGATTCTGTTTTAGATGCCTGAGTATTCACAGAAAAAAAAGCACAGAGGACCAGCATGAGCTGGACTGAGGGACAGGGACATTTTGCAATTGCCAGCTCCCCAGATAGCATGAGGAAGAGGAAATGTGCCTTAGTAGCTGTTTCTGTTCTGGCTAGGCAATGGTCTTGGGACACAGTGCTCAGATTAGGAGGCATTGTCCCTTGCAGCTGAGCGTTTTGGATGCAGAGGTGGGCTGCAGTCTTGTACCAGGACAATATATATAGGAATATATATATATATGTCTTGTCAGGGCTGAGGGAAGGAAAGGGTGTGCGGATACAGCAGCACTCAGACCTGGGTGAGCAGAGTTATCTCACATCCCTCCCTCCCAATTCCGCCTGAGGACAGTTCAGTTTGCTCTTTAGAGGTCAAGATGAAGTGCTTGTAAGTAAGGAGAGATGATGTTAGCCTCAGTGCTTATTCCTTTTTGAACCAGAAGGAGTCTGTGTGTTGAGTAGCCCGAGTACTCTCAGGAGGATTCTTCAGATGTCTCTGCTTGTCTCTCCAGAACAGCTTGCTAGATAAGGAACACTGCGGTTCTGCTGCAGCACTTTTGTCACCAGCCTCCTTCCAGCTCACTAATTAATTAATCATCTTTTTCACTTCTGCTTTCTTTCCCTCATTCATTTTCAGCAGTTGCAGCAGCAGTCACATTTGCCTCGGCAGCATCTGCAGCAACAGCGGAGCCCATATCCAGTGCAACAGGTCAATCAGTTCCAAGGTAAAAGTCACATTCTTTTTCCTGTCGTGGAGGCAAAATATGCCCCTGTGCATTTTGTGAACGCAGGGAGCTAAGCAATGTGGCAGAATAGGAAGGTGGGCTGTTGTACACTTGCACGTACCACAGATTTCACTAAAGGGGAATGCCCAGCTTGGAATGTTTGGTCATGTTTCTAATTTCCTTTCTGTTCCACTCAGCAAAAGCTGCAGTTTGTATTTGACATGTGTTTTGCCTGCTTGATTCCTGGGTTCAGTGGATTCATCTTGTTTGCCTTCACTCTCATCGTTCTTTTTTTTTTTTCAGCCAGCATCCCTTGCTGTATCCTGGTTTTACTCTTCTTCATGTCCTACTTTGTTTAATTTGATGAGCAGGGAATTTCACAGAGGTCAGCTTCGTCTGGAGAAGGACAAACAGTAGTGTCTGATAAATGTCAGGTGTGAGAAATATAGTGAAATATCTGAGATGAAAATGGAGATTTTGGTAATGAACTCACAAAACGAGGATTATTTCGGTGTGCTCACAAATAATTGGGGAATGTGAGGGTAATCATTCTGGTCTAGGAAAAAGGTTAATTCTGAGCTTTTTTAGTGCGGTTCATCAGCTGAATGCCTTCACTAGCCATGGATTCTGAATATACATAGAACCAGCATGTCCTTGTGCTGCGTATCCATAATAGTGTCACATAACTGCAACAGAGACGAGGCAGGCGAGCGCACTGCAGTTCTGGTACTCAGGAAGCGAGCAGACAGCCAAAGCTTCTGCTGACAGACAGCAGTGTGGCTCTTTCTAATTGCCTTCCAATTCTTGTTTTTGGCAGCATTAATTCTATACGAAGTGAATTCTTTCCCGATAACTTGTTTGCAAAATCAAAATGTATGTGTGCACTGTCACGCATTATTTGAGAAGCATATGTAAAATCTTTTCTGTGTCAATGCTTTTTTGAAACCTTGCCTTCATATGTATAATTTAAAAGAAATGCAAAAGAGAGTTTAGGCTAATGTGACAGAGTGAGGAATTCATTTTCATAAATAAGCCAATTTAAATATAAATATTGCACCCTTTTTTTTCTTTTTATTCACAATACTGTAACCTGGTGCAGTGGGTTATGTGGAATTGAGACCAGAAGGTGGCCCAAAATCTTCAAATCTGCTGCATCTCCCCTTTAACTGCTTCTTGCCTGAAGCCCTGCCTCTCCCACCAGGCGCAACAGCTCCCAAAGGCAGGGAGTGAGCCGCTCGCTTCTACTGACTCCTTTGGAAGTTTGCAGCTGCTGTTTGCAGTTCACAAATGGTGAGGGGAGCACTACAGGTTTTTAGCATTACCTGTACTCATCAGCACTGGCTGGAATGGGTGTAAGAAGAGGTATCTTGCAACTGTGGAGAAAGGAGGTGACCTACATTTAAAAAAAAAGAACCAAGGGGACCCTAGTGCCAGTCATTAAAAAAAGCTGTTTAACTGGTAGCATAGATGAAGTAAAAGCTGCCAGTACATTTGCCCTCTGCAAATAACATCCAGATGGTCTCTCTTCGTGCTACAGAATGGTCCGTTTATGTATATGTAGGAGAGCTGAGCTAAAAGCATCCTCCTGAAGCTTGTCCTGCTGCAGGGAAAACAAGATGTAGCCATCCGCTGCATCGTGTGTGACGCTATAGGAGCGACGCTTCAGTTATTCATAGCCATTTCTCATGGGAATCTGGCCAACATAAATAGCAGGGCCTAACATTCTCTGGTCACCACAGACACTTAGGTACGTTGTCTGCCGCCGAGGGACAACGGGCAGGGGATGATTTAAGAGCATCCTGATTTTGTTGTACAGTTTATGACTCTTGCAGCAACTTTTTGTCTTGCATTTAGCGATATTTGAGCCGGGGTAATTGTGAGCATCTTGCTCTCGGAGCTCTGCCTGCTGAGGATTCTATTTAGTTCGGTACGGTATTGACTCAAAACCACAACGAACCCGTGGCACAATCAGAGCTCCGGTAATTGTTTTTAAATAAAGATAGTAAATACAGGAGCGTATTGGCTTCCCAGAAATCAATAGCTCCCCCACCCCTCAAAGGAAGACATGAGCACGGTCCAGTTCTCTGCCACGGTGTGGAATTTAA
This sequence comes from Pavo muticus, assembly GCA_016647715.1. Lineage (NCBI taxonomy): Eukaryota > Metazoa > Chordata > Aves > Galliformes > Phasianidae > Pavo > Pavo muticus. The sequence goes on along the minus strand of JACDJE010000093.1, from coordinate 1,183,968 downwards.
CAAGGTTAGGATTTTCTGGTTTCCCATCACTGGCCTAAGGTGGTCTAAAATGTGCTTATCATATTGATTCACTAATACACTTTCCTTGCTTTCAATGTCCACAAAAAAACAATTTTTCTTCTTTCCATAGACTTAATCAGTAACAATGGTAAAGAAAATCCATTCATTTATGCCTCCTGAGCTATTAAAAAATTGATTGGTCTTCTGAGTCTGACATTTCCATTTTCAAGGCTTACTTTTGAAAGACAATGGAGATATTTAAAAGGGAGCTTCAAACAGATAACTCAAGTTCGGCTTTTTGCTTCAATTGAAGGCCAATGGAAGCATTCTCATTTGATCAGTAGAAGCTGAACCAGGTGTATCTCAAGAAGATTAAGTACTTCTGATCACAGTGCTGTACAGCTTTCAGAAGTCTGAAGGACTAACTATTGCACAGAGCGGGGCGCGCATCATCCCCAGGCCTGTGGAAAAAATGCACACAAACAAAAAAATGCTTTTACTTCTGAAAGAAGACTTTTACTCCTAGGTCACTGCGAAAATCACTGCTTGTTGGCCACAGCAAAGTAACAGAAAGACAGGCCTGTGTTAGCCCTGCGGCCCCAGTGGCCATGGGGCATGAGCAGCTCATTAGCAGGGCAGTAACCATGGCTGTAATGGCACATCACACGTGGAAGGAATCACATTGCCATGATTCTTAAAAAACCTAAAACCACAAATCCCTTTGGGTACAAATCCCCAAATTGTCATAATTGAAAATTACTTAGTGAGTAACCGTTGGCCTTTTCACCTTGCCAGCCTTGCTTCAGGCCTGATGGGAAATTAAGCTGCTGGCCTGTATCGACAGCGCTCTGCAGAGCGGTGTCCCACTTCACAAATTAAATACACAACTTGATCAGTGATTCCTGGTTGGGGTAGCACTCAGCTGTGCTGCCTGCCAGCTCCAAGAAGTGGGGATCTGGCAGGGCAGTGCCGAGGCTGCAGCCACAGTGGTGCTCAGAACGCATCATCTCTGAGATGTGGCTAACGTTAGGCTGCAAGTACGTCTCCCAAGGACAGGTAACCTTCTAGTTCTCTGCTAACCTTCATGTGAAACAGTAATTTATTCACTGGAAAAGCACAGCAACTGAAATCCCACTGTCGTGCAGGAGGCTCCTACAGATTCTCTCTTAAACACAGACGTGTTGATTTGTGTAAGATTTACAGGATCATGTTTTTTTCTCACCTTCCTCCCTTTCTGGCGTAGGTTCTCCCCAGGATATAGCAGCTGCAAGAAACCAAGCAGCACTCCAGAGCATGAGGACGTCCCGAATGATGGCCCAGAACGCGAGCATGATGGCAATGGGTCCCTCCCAGAACCCGAGCACACTGCCCACCACGGTGGGCCAGTCAGACCTGGGCATGGCTCCTTACAGCAACACCTCCTCCAGCCAGCCGGGAATGTACAGTATGAGCACAGGGATGAGCCAAATGTTGCAGCACCCAAACCAAAGCGGCATGAACATGGCGCATAACACAGGCCAGGGAGCGAGGCAAACTGCCTCTGGACAAGCGGTGGGAATGGTCAGCAGTTTTGGTCAGAACATGCTGGTAAACTCTGCTCTTCCCCAGCATCAACAGCAGATGAAAGGAGTGGTGGGCCAAGTCTTACCCAGGCCACAAGCACCACGGCTTCAGAACCTGATGGGGACTGTCCCTCAGGGAACGCAGAACTGGCAGCAGCGAGGCTTGCAAGGTATACCCGGAAGGACTAGCGGCGAAATCGGGCCTTTCAATAATGGCACAACGTACCCGATGCAGTCTGGGCAGCCTCGACTGCCCAAGCAGCATTTCCCGCAGGGACTTAATCAGACAGTTGTGGACACGAGTGGAACAGTGAGAGCCCTGAACCCAGCAATGGGGAGACAACTGCTGCAGCCGCTGCCTGGGCAGCAGGGAACCAGCCAGGCCAGGCCGATGGTGATGCCTGCAATAAGCCAGGGGGTCCCCACGATGTCTGGTTTTAGCCAGCCTCCCACACAGCAGATGCCAGGTGGTAGCTTTGCTCCGAGCAGCCAAGGCCAGGCCTACGAGAGGAATCCCGCTCAGGACATATCTTACAGCTACGGTAATGAAGGAGCTGGGGGCTCATTCTCCAGTTTAGCAGAGGGCGCAGACCTCGTGGACTCCATCATTAAGAGCGGACCAGGGGATGAGTGGATACAAGAACTCGATGAGTTGTTCGGAAACCCCCAGTGAATGGGCTTTATAGTCTGGAGTTTGGGTTGTTACGTTTGAAAAAATCAAAGAGAGGGTTGGATGTGTTCCCCATCCTCGGATTGCTGGGGGTTTTTGTTTTGAATTGGTTTGGGGTTCTTTTGTTTGTTTTCTTTCGTTTTTAATCGTGCAAATCGAGCTGATCTGTAGCCAACATGGGAAGGTTCGGGTGATGCTGAGAACATCGGTATCACAAGACTTCCACAAGCAGTCTCCACTGCGTGGCAGCACCTGCTGCATGGGTATGGGGCAGGATGGGGAAACTGGAAAAGCCAGCTGATGCCTCTGGAAGGGAAAATGTGGTCTTTCTCTGCTGAAATGAGGCTTCCTTGCACAGCAGTATGGGGTAGCCCTGGTATCTCCCCCCTCATGTAACTGCGAAGGCCGCGGCTTTCAGGGTAGCAGATGGAAGCCCAAAGAAGCCCGCAGGTGACCATGCATGACCAGCCCTGGTGTCAGCAGGCCTCAGCGAACCATGGCCGGGCTCTGGGCTGCTGCAAGGGGCACACATGTGACAAACCTAATCAGTCACAGAGAGGTCACCGTTTTCACTGCAGAGTGATAAAAATCCAGTAGGAGTGTAACAGAACATGAATGTGGTGTGAGGACAGTTTGATTACAGGACCGCTGCTGGAGATGGCTTTAGTGGGTGGGTTGTGTAAGGAGCTATTTAGTCCCCAAGGGACTTGCAGTAGTGCTTCCCTGTCAGAGCACTTTGTGTGCCCGGGTAGCAGAACAGAGCTGAGAGAGATGCTAAAGGGCTGCAAGGCACCAGGGGACACCAGCAAAAGTCTTAAGGAGGTCCCTGTCTCTCCTCCCTCCCCGGTATATTTTCATACATCCCCCTCTCATCTGTCAGTGTAAAACAAAGTAAACTCACTGCGCTTTTCTTCACAAAGGGGCAGGGAGGGGAGGAGAAGACAGGAAGGAGATGTGCAGGGAGGGTCTGGCAAGCAGGAACGAGTTCCTCCTCTCATATTGCAAAATGCAGGCTTAGCAGGTTGGCATGTCTGGGCTCTCAACCTGACATTTAGTGCCACCTGGTCTTCTGTTTTAAGCAAGTGGTGGTCTAACCTCCTTTGTTCGCTGGAATAACATACACCGCAGTGTTTGAAAAATGGGAGCCAAGGAAGGACTACAGTAAAGAGCATGCATGAATGGCTAAAATAATGGATTTAGGCATTAAAAACATTGAGTCTGCCCAAATATGCTTTTAGGTAACAGTGACGTATCACTGTCTCCACTGTCTATCTCCACTGTGTGGACTGGTGCCGAGAGCACTGCAGTGAAGGGATGATACGTCTTCCTCAGAGATGCTGGCCATTCTGATTGCCTAATGCAGCTGGGGCCTGAGCCAAGGAGAGCTGCCCTCTGAAACCTGCCACCTCCTCAGCTGAGAGCTGCCCATCGGGGGTGGGTCATGCTTACCCCCTTCTGAAGCACAGCACGAGGTCCCATTCTGGTAGCTGCCGAAGATGGCAGAGGTTTGACTGTCCGCTGCTGCAGCAGGAGCCGGGTCAGGCCCCAGTGCAGTGAGCAAGAGCACCAGTCAAAGTTCTCAGCCCACAGCCACGCCATGGGCAGACGGCTCTTTTTGGGATGAGCCTGAGGGAAGGGACAGCCCACAGTGACAGCACCCTGAGGGACGGGGGCAAGGGGGCAGCGTGGGGGCACAGGCAGGCCACTGGGAACTGGGTTCGGAGGGGCACAGCCACCACCCCAGGAAGAGCAGCTCTGGGGCACAGATGGCGGCCAGCGCCAAGCTGTTGTCTTTGCAAAGCTTCCTCCAAATACTCCGTACTGGGACCAAGTACTAGACATAGATTTTAATAGATTTGAGGTTTTGTCCTTTTTTTTTTTCCTCCTTACTATGGTGCTGATGTATATGTAATATTAAAAAAAAAAAAAAGTTATTTGTAAATATGTTTTTACAATTCTACAGATATCACTGGGTCTACTATCTGTAAAATATATACATATAAATATATATATATATACTGTTTGTTTAAAATAGAGTATTTTTATTTCATTCCTTAACTCATCCTTACTGCAGTGGTATTGCACTTCAGATGATGTCTGATTACTAATTTGTACTGTATCCCTGATGGCAACTTGCTCCATTTTATTCAGATTTTTCTAGTTTTCTGTTTTTACTTTGTACATTAAGCATTGCTTATTTCCTTTTAAGACCTGTACAGAGCTCTGAAAATGTAGAAAAAAGCTGATGTTAACATACCACTTTTAAAGAAAAAAAAAAAAGAAAAAAAGAAAAAAAAAACCCACCAAACAAATAAAAGATGGTTATCCGAGTCATATGCAAGGCTGGTCTGTGGGATCACCTCTCGCCCCACCGCTCCTGTGGCACACCGGTGACGCTGCCCCAGACCTGGGTTACTGGGCAGGCAGCAACCACAGGTGAGTGCAATGAGCTGCTGGGGGGGGCTGGTTGTACAGCCAGCTGTGTGCTATTGCTCTGAGGCCCTTCTGCCCCTTTCATTAGAGCAAGGAAGGCTCTCCTCGCTTTCAGGTGTTTTGAGACAAGGCTTGTACTCTGTACTGGAGTGGTTGCTACAGGTGAGCTGGTCTCTCATTGTGCCACCATGAAAGGCAGCATCTCTCAGTTTCAATGACTGTTCTGTGCAGGAAGGAAATGCTTTTGGGGAGGACACGGGGTGAAAGGTGCAGGAGTGCTGCAACTGTACTCTGGAGAGGTGAGATGGGGGGGAAGGAGGGAGGTGTGGAGTTGGATGTAGGAGGTAGAAAGATGAGTTGGGGAAGTGAAGGAAAAGCACGTTCACAGCAGCTCCCCAACCCGCTGCTCCACTGTGAGGTTTTGTGGTCAGAAACCTTTTGGTAAGTGCATACAGGCTTGTTGTATTTTTGTGACCTATGTAAGACAAGCATGCTGTGCAGCCTTCAAGGCTCGGCACCTATCTCTCCTGTTCCCACCCCCCTGGGGAGTCATAGTGAGCCACACACTGGGCTCTGCTAGTGCAGCTTGCAGAAGGCCTGTGTGTTTGGGCTGTCTGTGTGGCTTGGTCCAAGTACAGACCTTAAGGTGAGTTGCCCTCTTCTCCTTATGTCAGTCTGGTGCTATTGTAAATGCAGCTCTGAGCAGTTGAGGCTCACGTGTATCCCACAGGACTACAGCTTGTGCTACTAGATGGCACTTTGCAGCCTCACATCCACCTTTTTTTGGCACGTGTAGCTGCCCCTGTGCTGCCTCTTCCTTCCCTTGAGGTAGATGGGGCATGGGTAGCTATCCATAAGCATGCCAGGGCATTTCAACAGGTGAGCTTAATGCAGAATAATTTCAGAAGCAAGGACCTATCTGAACACTATCAGCAGCCTATGGGTTTCTCCTATTACATGTTCCAAGCCTGATGCATGATTGGGACACCAGCCTTCTTTTTCTTGCTGCCCATGAGTGCCCCAAGGCATCACTGACAGGTGGGTTTGCTGTCCTTTTGCCTGTCAGAGGAGAGTTGTGGAAGAATTCCCAGTGATTTCTGTGGCTGTTGTCTCTGTTCTGCTTTTTCCCTGGAACCACATGCCAGAGAATTGCCCTTTTCTACAACTGTGTCAGCTCTCCCCTGCTCGCCACCGCAGTCTGTCCTCTGACCTCAGCAGCTGCTATTGCCCTCAAGTCCTACACCTATGTACACATTTCATTTTATTGTTTCGACTACCCCATCAGTCGAAATGTCACCACCTACAGCCACTAAGGTATGCCTTTAAATCATATTACAGCAAACTTCTGCGCATGCACTGTGTCCCCCTTTTTTGTGTGAAAGGTGATGATAAACCCAAGCCAATGCTCAGTTAGTGCTCAGGTTACCAACCCCAGTGGACTTCTAGGAAGACGGTAAGTGTTCATTATATAGACTTGACTGAGCAGAACTATAAATGTGTGCAGCATTTTTGGCCGAACTGTGCATCAGGCATAGCTGGGAAAGCTTCTGCCTGCTGGCTCTAGCACGAATGCATTCAGCATTGCCGAAGTCCTTTGAATTATCAGGAGTTGCCAAAATAGTCATGGTCTTCACTTCTCTGCAGTTCTATGCAATTTGCACTGCAACAGCATAGCACATTATAGCGTCTTGTTCCGTTGTGCAGAATGGCTGCTGCTGCTGGGAGCGAAGAAGAGTGAAGGAAGGCTTCAGAGGCACCGACAAAGCCGAAGGACGCTGGGTAAGATGGGCTGTTGCTCACAGTGCCAGTTGGAACTGAGTTACTTAGTGAATTAATGGTTTTTGGTTTTTGTGATTTGTTTAGAGTTTGCAGTACCGTATAGGAGGACAGACCGTATAATAGAAAACTCTGATGTGATGCACCATTCTGTCCCAGTAACTCCTTTTCAAGAGCACAGGGAAAGGAGAAAGTGTAAACAGCTCAGAAAAAGCATACGTTTAATGCCGCAATGGAATGCTAATGGAGAATTCTGATACTTTATTCACATGCAGCTTATCATCGTTTTGGTGTCCAGGGAGAGCTTCTGCATTATTTACTTGTGGGTTTTATTTTGTTTTCAAGTCCTCAGAACAATTTATGTAATTTTTTCCCAATGTTGAAGCCCAGGTATTCATCCATAAAGCCGTTAACAATCCCAGCTGCACCCAGGATTGTCAAGCAAGCCAGAACTATCAGACTCAAATAAAAACCCATTAACCTAGAAGTGGAAAGGAGAAAAAAGCTGTTACAAGCTGTACGTGGTGTGTTTACAGTGAAACCAGCTGCCTGTCTACCTCAGTTAAGAGAAGCTGTGCACAATCAGAAAGGATCATTGTTGTAATGCTACCTTGGGTGTTTTGGCAATTAAACGATTCCCACACGTGACATTTGCTAGGGAGGAGAGTGATTCCCAGTACCCTCTGTAGAGGAACATACTTCCCCCAGTGTTCCTTAATACTTATGTGAAATTGAGAACTTCTTCTGATATGAACTACTTCATTCCAAGGAAGCATCTTTGACAAACTGGGAATGTTGGCATGGGATGGGACGCAACTGACTCAAAGGGGCGAGACGCTGGGCTCATCTCAAGGCTTTAAACTGATCTCCTAGAGGAGGGGGTGTACTGCTGAATGGCAGAGAGACAGGGAACATTCACTTTAGGAAGCAGCGAGGGGGAAAACCTCGGATTTGTCCCAGAGGTTTGTGGGAAGGCTCCTCTCAGAAGGCAGTGCATCCAAAAGCCCAGCTGAAGTGCCTCTATACCAATGCACACAGCATGGGAAATGAGCAGGAGTTGAAAACTGTGGTGCACTTGGAAAACTATGATATTATTACTATCATAGAAACACAGTGGGATGATTCACATAACTGGAATACCACCATTGAGGGCTATAAGCTTTTTAGAAGGGTTAGGCAAAGTAGAAGGGGTGGGAGGAGTTGCCCTCTATGTTAAAAAGCGGATAGACTTTGAGGAGGTGCCCCTGAGAAACAGGAGCAGGTTGAGAGCCTGTGGGTTAAGATTAGGGACGGGACCATTAAAGGACAGCTGATGATTGGGGTCTACTACAGGCCATCTAAATTGTTGATGAGGCCTTCTTGCTTCATCTGCAAGAAGTGTCATGCTCGCAAGCTCTTGTCCTGATAGGGGATTCCAGCTACTTGGATATCTGCTTGGAAAACAACATGGCGATCTGCAAGCAATCCAGGAGTCTCCTGGGGTCCATTGATGATAACTGTCTGGTTCAGGTACTGGACAGGCCCACCAGAAGCAAAGCGTTGTTGCTAACCAATGCAGAGGAGACTGTTAAAGGCATTAAGATCAGAGGCATCCTGGGCTGCAGTGACCGTGCCCTGGTTGAGTTTGTTTTCTTGAGGAATGTGGGCCTGGCAAAGAGTGGAGTCAGGACCCTGAACTTCAGAATAGTGAACTTCGGGCTGTTTGAGGAATTGTTGGATGAGATCTTCTCAGAAGCTGTCCTTAGTGTCATGGTTTTATGATTTTTGTTATCATTATTCCACATCAAAACATCATGTAGTGCACTGGGAAAGAGTTAATGCTCTGCTTCCATGAATTGTCAATATTTCCAGGTACATGGCTCTCAGAAGAGAAGAACTACATATCCCAGAAAACTTCACTGTTCTGTTTCCATTTTCCATTTAGAGAGAAAGATAAAGTCATGAGATTGCTCCTTTTGCTGCTTGTCTCTGCAGTGTGTGCTCTCTTGCCCTCTTGCCTTCAGCATAGGCTGAAGTAAGGCCTTTGGTTTTGGACACTCTCATTTTATTTGATTTATTAGCTTCAATTCCAATTATATTCTATTATATCATGTTATCTTGCATTCCACTATCATATTTACTAAATTAGTTTTCTCCCTTAGCACGTTGCTGCTGTTTTGTTCTTAGGCCCATCTCCCAACCTTTTCCCTACCCCCCTCCCCCTCTCCTGAGGCATGGGTCCCTCCACCCCATTTAGTCACACAGAACCAGGCTGAACTGGTCCAGAAACTGTTGTTGGAGTGGATGACATGCATCCTAGGGCCCTAAGGGATCTGGTTGATGTGGTTGCCGAGACACTCTCCATCGTATTTGGAAAGGCATGGCTGTCAGGCAAAGTTCCCAGTGACTGGAAAATGGGAATGTCACTCCCATTTATTAGAAAGGGAAGAAGGAGGGCCCAGGGAACTACAGGCTAGTAAGCCTCACCTCTGTGCCAGGGAAGATCATGGAACGGATCCTCGTGGAAGACATGTTAAGGCACATGAGGGATGATTGAGTGATTCAAGATGGCCAGCATGACTTCACCAGGGGAAGGTTGTGTCTGACCAATCTGATGGCCTTCTATGATGGAGTGATGACATCAGTGAACAAAGGGAAGGCAACTGAGGTCATCTACCTGGACACATGTGAGGCGTTTGATATGGTCCCCCACCACATCCTTACCTGTAAATTGGAGAGAGATGGATTTGAAGTGTGGATTATTTGGTAGATAAGGAGTTGGTTGGAAGGCCACAGCCTGAGGGTTGTGATCAATGGCTCTGTTTCCAGGTGGAGGCCAGTATCGAGGAGTGTCCCCCAGGGATCTGCCTTGGGACCGGAACTCTTTAACATCTTTATCAGTGACATAGATGATGGGATTGAGTGCGCCCTCAGCAAGTTTGCTGATGACACCAAGCTAAGAGGTGCTTTTGATAAAGCAGAAGGAAGGGATGCCATCCAGAGGAACCTTGATAAACTCAATAGGTGGGCCCATGTGAACATAATGAGGTTCAAAAAAGCCAAGTGTAAAGTTTTGTGCTTGTGTCAGGGTAATCCCATTTATGTATACAAACTGGGAGAACTCCTAGGGAGTAGCCCTGCTCAGAAGGACTTTGGGTCCTGGTAGATGGAAAACTTAACATGAGCCAGCAGTGTGCGCATGCAGCCCAGAAGGCCAGTGGTATCCTGGGCTGCATCAGAAGACGAGTGGCCAGCAGGGCGATGGAGGTGATTGTTCCCTTCTACTTTGCCCTTGTGAGGCCCCATCTGGAGCGTGTGGAGTACTGCATCCAGGTCTGGGACCCCCAACACAGAAAAGATGTGGAGCATTTGGAAAGGATTCAGAGGAGGGCCACAAAGGTGATCCAAGGATGGGAGGCCTCATTATTGCACTCCAATATTTAAAGGGAGATTATAAACAGAAGAGAAATTGGCTTTTTACAAGGGTAGATAGTGATAGAACAAGGGGGAATGGTTTTAAACTAAAGGAGGAAGAATTTAGATTAGGTATTGAGGGAAGTGTTTCACTGAGACAGTGGTGAATTGCTGCAAAAGATTGCCCAGAGAGCTTGTGGATGCCTTGCCCCTGGAGGTGTTCAAGGCCAGATTGGATAGGGCCCTGGGCAATCTGATCTGCTATTTGATCTAGCGGTTGGCAAACCTGCCTGCGGCAGGGGAGTTAGAACGTAATGATCCTTGAGGTTTCTTCCAACTCAAGCCATTCTATGATTCCACAACATGAACACCTATAGGTAAAGCCATGAGCAAATATGGGCACTTCACAGCAACTTTAGGAGTGTGACAGGAATGAATTCACGGCTGGAAGAGAGGAAGATGTGCTTCTTACAGCAGCACCTGTTGGTCAGATACTCTCTGCTGAGCTGAGAGGTCTGGTTTTGGTTATCACTTTGACTTGGAGAAGTGTTTCTGGACTGGAAAGGAACAATATGTTCCTAAAACTCACCTATCAGGGCACTCATTCATGCTGGGAGAGGATCAGATTACTTTTTACAAAAATAATTTAATGTCATCAAAGGAAGCATGACCAGCGCATCGAGGGAGGTGAGTTTCCCTCTCTTCTCTGCCCTTGTGAGACTCCATCTAGTGTGTATCTAGCATCTGGGGATGGTGAGGTGCTGAAACAGGCTGCCCAGAGAAGCTGGGTGTGCCCCATCTCTGGAGAAGCTGAAGACTGGGTTGGATGGGGCCCTGGGCAGCCTGATTTGGGGGTGGCAGCCCTGCCCATGGCAGGGGGTTGGAGCTGGGTGGGCTCTGAGGTCATAAAATCATGGAATGGCCTGGGTTGGAAGGGACCCCAAGGATCATCAAGTTCCAACTCCCTTGCCACAGGCAGAGCCTCCAACCTCCAGGCCTGTACTAGACCAGGTTGCGCAGGGCTCCATCCAACCTGGTCTTGAACACCTCCAGGGACGGATCATCCACACCTCTCTGGTGCTCTGGAACAGCACCTCACCACTCTATCTGTGAAGAACTTCCCCCTGACATCCAATCTAAACCTTCCTTCCTTAAGCTTACAACCATTCCCCCTTGTCCCATCACTATCCATCTGTCCTATCAGCCAGCTCCTTTAGGACTCTGGGATGCATGTCATCTGGCTTCATAGACTTGTACGCATTCAGTCTCATGAGGCGGTATCAGACTTGCTCTGCCCTTACAGCAGAGGGGAGATTTACTCCCTCAGTTCCCACCTAGAGGCCCAGTGATGTAATCTTCACGGATGTCAGAAATAAGAGAATCCTGGCTGCCAGAGAAGACCGAGGCAAAAAAAAACTCATTGAGTACAATCTTTTCCCTCAGTCTGACCAGCAGGTGCTTGCCAAGCCATACCGGCTTCCTGCCTCCCCTGCCTTTTTATTCTGAGGGACAGAGAGCTCTTGTGCTCTCAGAAAGGCGTCCTTAAAGAGCAGCCAGCTTTCTTCCACTCCTTTGTCTCTAAGAACAACTTCCCAGGAGATCTCATCCAACAATTCCTTAAACAGCCTGAAGTTTGTTCTCCCAAAGTTTAGGGTCCTGACCCCACCTTTGCTAGGCCCATGTTCCTCGAGATCCCTCCCAGCCCAAGCCATTCTGTGATTTTAAAATGGAAAACCCAGGGAGCGCTTGGAGAGCTCTTCTACCCTGAAGCACAAAATGTGTCTGGAACACAATAACAGCATGCACTCTTCTTTGTTCTTTGTTCTTCTGGTTCTTTGTTCAGAGTCCTCTTGGAGAGGACTCTGGTCAGGTAGGCATATTCTGGGAGTTGCTGCAGGATTGATTTCTGCAGGCAGAGCGAGTGAGGAGAGGCCATCATGTAAGCACTGGAGATATATCTGAGGAGCTTAATGGACTTCGGTTTATAGTCCACTATACCCACGCCCACAGAAGTGCAATGGTTGGGTGTTCAGCAGGTGGCTGGGGAGCCTGAGAACCTCACTGGTGCCTAGAGGCTTGATACATACAGCCTCCCCATACAGGGTGTGCAAAACAAAGGTTTAAATATGGTGAGTGTAAGACCTCCTCAGTTTCAGGAGAGCATGAAAATGTCCTGAGTTTAGCCAGGTAAACATACATTGGAGCCAGCTGGAGGGGTGCACCAGGGGATAAGGCTCTGTCTGATAATGAAGCAAGCTGCTATCCTTAGGTGTCCTTGCAAGGGTGATTTTTTTTAAGCCCAAGAGTGCTGAAATAAAGCATGGGAAAGATTTCTTACTTTTTTTTTTTTAGTTTGTTGATTAAATGAAAGTGCCCTGTGCTCTCCTTGTTCGTTTATTTTGAAGGCTCTGCTCCCTAGACTTCCTTAATAGTCACTAGTCTTCTGGTCAGTGCTCCCTGCATCATTTGAACCATTGCGTCTCTTACTGGGAGCCCTGGGTAAGGAAACAGCAGGTAGTGCCGTGGCTTCAGCGAAACAAGAAGCGGCGTGTTTGAGTGTGCCTATACACCAGAGGGGTGTTTCGCTAATGTGTGTGTTTGTTGTAGCAGGATTCATGTTGCCGCATGCAATGCATTTACATTCATTAACATACACTTATCTGAAGCTGTGCCTCTTATCTATTTGGTGAAAGTTTATCAGCCTACAAGGACAGATGTGTTTGCTTCTTTGAGTGCACTTTGTATGGCTAAAGGTTCTTGTTGTGATAAACTGAGCAAAAATGAAGCAGCAGACAAGCCGGTGCTGTGTGAGCCTTGCCTGAGCAGCCTCCTTCACAAGAAGCTGCAGAGCTGCTTCTGCCTTCAACCCTCTGAGTGTGGTTGCTTGTATGCTCGGCACAAAGCAGGTCCCTGTGATGCTGGCGTCAAACCTTTCCTCCCATCACCTGCAGTGCATGCACACCTTACCCCAAGGCTTCCCTGTCACAGCCAGCCCTCCTTCCCCAGGGCCTTGCTTCAGCCCTCTTGCTGGCGAGCTATACATGTTGCACTCAGTTGCAGTGACTTCTCACTGCCAGGCCTTGGCTCTCAGCCCAGCTCAGGCTACAGCTGGGGTCCGTAACCTGCATGCAGCTCCTTACCTTCCTGATGCGGACTGCGCATAGCCATGGAAGTACTTGTGGCGAGCGAACATGTACAGCAGGCCCAGCAAGGAGGCTAGTTCTAAGAAAGAAACAAGTAATGGGAAAAGTGAGGATTGCTGACAGTTGTTTTAGTTATTTGGGGGCTGTCCCAGGAATGGGGCAGTGGGCTGCAGCGCTGCGGCTTGACCCAGCTGTCACCTGGTATTGTTATGGCAGTTCACGTTCAAGGGGAATGTTTGTTTTTGGAAAGAGAATCTTATTTATGTTGTTGATAACCTGCTTTGCTTTTATATAGCGGCTTTTATCCAAGGACAGGAGAGGAAGCTGTAGTGCATGTAAGCTTTCTGACCTCCCTGTGGGAAAAGCATGAAGATACTTCTGATGGAGGGAGCAGGCTGTGCGGCCACTTGTGTTGCCCAGCGCTAAGCATTGCCAGTGAATTTGGTGTCCTTTCCAACCACACAAATATTAGAGAGGACAGCTTTTCCTCTGCTCTGGATTAACTCCTGTAAACATGCTTGTGGGAGTTGCTGTAAAGGTGACTTAAAGTGGAGTTAAAGTAATTTTCACAGCAAGCATCTTCTTTGACTCAAGTCTGTCTAGGAGCACGTGTACCATCTCACATCCAGCAGCAGTGGAGCTGCTCCACTTAGTGCAATGGAGATGAGAATCTGGCTGTAAGGGAGCCCCAAAATAAAAGTTTTTTTTTTTTTTTTAAATGCCAAAATGTCAGCCTGCGTAGGTATGTGAGAAACAAAACAGATTTTCACAAGTCTGCCTGCATACGACAGTGACCATCTGTGATTTTTAAATCTTTGCAGTCCAATAGATAGCAAGAAGTCTTTACCTTGATTGCAAAACCATCCTGCGATCCAGAGGACAGTCTGGAATATAGGGTAAAACTCTGCACAGTTTTGTCTGTGGGTTAAATTTGACATAACGTTATTCTGGAAAGGGAAAGGACTACAGGTGAGAGAGATTTTTTTAAGGAGAATGAGCTTTGGCCTCGCTTTGTCCCCACCAAAGTTAATGCTCTTGAATTCAGTGGGAGCATGCTCAAGCCAGCGTTAGGTGCTCTTAAACGTTCCTTTCTTTGTAATCTCAGTACAAATACAAACAATTTCAAATGTTTCCTCATATTTAAACTTAGACGAGGTTTTGTATCCCACCTACAAGGAAGTGCATAATCAATATCCTAACTCAGGCAGCTGTACAGCAGGAGCAGGCAGGAGTTCAAGCACAAAGATATGGTGTTGATTGCTTATCTCTGTGCTCAGTGAGCACGTTTTGTGGGTCAGCATTCCTGGGACTGCAGGAGGAGGCACAGAGCCACGTGCAGGCAGTCCAGATTACTCTGCTGAGGCCAAGTGCCTTTACCAAGTACAGCCAGGCACAGGCAGCACATTATGGATTTTCTTACGGTTAGGACCGTAATGTCTTTGTCAACATCATCAGTTTTCATGCCAGCACGCCGGATTCTTAAGGTGCAGCCAACCAGTTCTGAGCCTTTGCTGAGGTCTGGGGGATCTGATAGCCCATCTTCATCAGGATTTGAACGGGGACTGTTTTAAATGAGCTGAACGTACCCCATTGTCATTAAAATAATAGCCACACCATTTGAAAAGCATTCTCTTCGTTCTTTTTTCATTTTTTTTTCCAAGCAAAGGATGCAATGACAAATGTAATATCTTAAGGTAACGCTTTTGCTTCTCTTCCGGAATGAACTGTTATTCATTGCCACCATCTCCGTGATGTCAGGACTTACTGTGCACGAAATGTTCTTTCAAATTCTGGAGCTCCGGTGACAGCCGGGGGCATGACCTTGTGCTTCATTCTTGATTTTCCCACCAGCCGAGCAAAGTGGCCTGTAAGCAAAAATAAGGGCTTGTGGATTGCACGGTTCTTCTCTTTTAAGAACAGCTCAGTTGAGTCTCTAACACACTTTTTTTTTAAAAAAAAAAAAGAGCAATCGTTGTTCTTTGGCTCTTTTTATCTGATGGATACCAGATAAAACTGTTTTTTTTCCCTACAGAAGTTGAGGTCACGCCTTCAAGAGTGGCTTCCTCTTGAGAAAGGGGAGAAAACTTCAAAACTGCTGTTTCAAAAATTTATTTTTTCCCTTTCTGTATTTGCTCACGCTATTCATGATCTGAATACCCGAGTCCTAGACCTGCACAGCCCAGGCCTACAGCAGCAGTGCTGCCGCAGCCACCACATTGAGGTCAGGCAACACAGCGCTCAGCTGGACTCATAGCAGTTCGTCTGTGTTGGTTCGCCTGTGCTACAGCACATGCTGGAAGTAAACCGAGCTGTAATGTTTTACATCAGATGAACAGGTCAGATCCTTACGGTGTTCTCTTTGGGCTTGATGTTGGGCTGAAAGTGTAAATTGAAATCTGAGTTATCCTGACCTGTCGGTGATTTTAACTAGGTTTAATTAATATGGATTAACCATCGCAAGGAAGAACGTATGCATTTTCTGACTCCCTTTCCCCTTTCAATATCTGAACAATCTGTGAAGTTTTCCAAACGCCCGAGGCTTCTGGTTGATTTGGTTTGGTTTGGCTTTAACCCTTCACACTTCTATGTCAAATACAGCTATACGAACCAACGTATCTCAAAGAAAATCATTACAAGCACTAAAAATGCTCCCCCAGTTACAAACAGAAGCACAGCAAAAGGGATGTCACAGACTTGCCCGCCTCCTCGGTTCCGTGTGATGTGCCAGCAGGGATAAAGTACATATACTTAGATCTTAGAGAAATGCAATGAGGGGGACATGCTGCAGAGTATCTCTATTATTGCTGCCTGGTATAAAGGTTCGCTTTCCTCTTTCCTTCCAGGTACTGAAGCACATGTCTGTCTATTTCAGGAAGCAGTGCTTTCAGTCCAGCATTGATGTACTCGATCTGACAAATTAACTCTCCCTTTTTGAGGTTTTCAGTTGCATAGCTGCATAAATAAGAAACAAAACCAAGACGCGACGTGGCTTTTGGGTAACTTCACAGCTAGTCGCGAGCTCTCACAATAGTGTGATTCCAGAAAGTCCGCAAACAAAAAAGAATTGAAAAGAAATGCGTTTCTCCTAGAAGGAAAAGTAACCTGTGTCCCACTGAGCCAACTCCCTCCTGTGCTGCGCACTGGGCAAACAACACTCCTCTGGGAGAAGTCCGAGGAGTCATAAGAAGTTAAAGTTACAGGGCAGCCACTTTATTATAAAATAATTTCCAGTACTGCAGAACAGGAGGAAACCTCCCCAAGCCCCAGCCCCGCAGCCCCAGGGGTCTTACTTTGCTGGAGGGCAGAAAGCAGAGACACAGCAGCGAGCAGAACTAAGTCACCAGCCATGTTCCCAGCAGCTCCCGCGTGTGAGCAGGATGTGCATGGGGCAGGGAGCTCCAGAGAGCAATAAGGAACTCGATGGGTGGGGGAACTGCAGGGCTTTTCAGCATCACAACAAAGGGCTGCCTTGGGAAGAAAAATGTCTAACTTTCTAAAACAAGTGCAAAATTACAGTCGTTTTTTGCTCGTGAAAAGTTCAAATGCAGTCAGCCAGCTCTGCCTGCCTCTTGCCTGTGTGAAAACGCAGAGAGAACAAAACCAGCCCTGCCCGCCTCTGTGGATTCAGCTGTTCTTTTGTGTCTTAGCCTTCAGGCTGTAATCTCTTTGGGGGTGAAGACTTTTTGTTCGCTGTTTGCACAGGGCCTGGCGCAGCAAGGTCTGCGTCCCTCACTGGTAGCGCTGCTCTAAAGCAGCAGGTGCAGCAGGTGGGGAGGGGGACTGGCTTTGTCCTGGCCCTGTACTTGATTTCAGGGTTTTGCCCAACATGTACAACTTAAGGCTCTTAGAGATGACGTGACAGCCTCTTACAAATAGTTTGCACGCAGAAAGTCGTTGTTTGGGGTAATTCAAAGGGTAAAACAACTGAGAAAGAAAGAAAAAACGTCTCCTCATTTTACCATCTGTTGTACTATTTCCTATAGTTTATGCCTAGGCCTAAGATTAGGAGAGATTCTCTTAAGGCTTTTTGGTCATCTAGCTTTAACTGTCAAGGAGCTCAATGTTGTTAGCCTCTGTGATCCCAGAACCGGAACAAAACCAGTGTCATGTTTCTTGTGACTCCAGGATCACCCATCTGCTTTGTTTCTGACTGACATTGAGGGGGGTATTTCATTGGCTTCGGTCTGGTAGGCTAATTGTAATGGCTCAGGCAACAGTGCCTTTACATCAGTTATCTTATCGTGCCAAATTTTACAGTGTTATTTCTTGGGTGTTAATTCAGCACGTTGTTCTTTTTAAAGATTAGAACAGAAGATATACTTTAATAACAGCAGTTGGATGTTTGAACTTAGTAACTCTTAATTGCCAATTTATGCACTTTAACTACTGTTCCTGTTCTAGTTCGGGGTTGGCTTTCTGACAAGACGGTTTCTCTGTGTTTTTGAAGGTTGGCTGAGAAGTGTTTAAAGCCCCGTCACCCTGCCAATATAGGTGACTGATGGAAAATTGAGGCATGGAGCTGGTCACTGAAAAGTCTGAAAGATCAGCTTAAAAAATTAAGCCCATAAGAGCTGACCGTTGTAAGGCCAGCTGAGGTTGAAGTTGTGTTTTCTTTCTGACTTCATTCCAAGTATATGAATTTCAAAATGACAGTGGACGTGTGAAGTTCCACCACAGTTTGACTAGAAGGTAGGCAGCAATACAGTTTGGGGTATAAGGTTAAACCCACAGTGTTCTTATCTTATGTGGCCATTATGGCTGAGCTAGGGTACTTTTAAAACAGCATTCTCATTCCACCGATAGCAAAAGGTTCACAGCTGCCTATAGATTTGTATTGCTTTTGGTTGGATGTAGTCCACAGACGATTTGATCTAGAGTTACGTTCCCTCCTGGTTACTGTGTAACCCAGTAATAGAAAATCAGATCACGCACAAAACAAGGCTTTTAGGTTAGGTTTATTTCTGATTGTGTAAGTACAGTAGTGCCTCAAACGCGTAGAGCTTTTACGATGTGTCTAAGTCCTAATAAATGAATAGATGCCAGGATCCACTAAAAGGTTTCTCCAGTTATGTTGGTACATTTTGGCAGCTTGTCTGTGGTTGATTTCTCAGCTCTTGAGGAACGCAGTTTGATTTTGTATTTCCTCCACTTGCTTGTATTTTATATGTACTTTGCTTATCTCTGCTGATGTAAGTGCATGTGTTTTCTCCAGCTGTCCAAAGCCAAATAGTGAGAAGAGAGGCTCTGAACAGTGAAACATAATGTGAGGTCAGAGATACTGGTAGTGTCTTAGCAGACTTAGGTGGTATTTCACTACCAGCAGTATTTCACCCTCACGCTATACTTTCCCTTTGTGCTCTACAGGAAAAATCAGTTATAGTTCTCTGTTACCAATATAATCCAGAGCAGTGCATACTGAGGCACCGGGCAGGGAAGAGAGTGGCGAGTTTCACATGGCAGCTCAATATTGGAGCCGGAGGTCCTTGTAGCCGCAGGATTTATGGCAAACTCCTGGTGTCTTGCTGACCTGTGCTTCCCTGGCAGACCTTCCCAAGGAGGTTGGCTCTTCTCCCCACAGAGAAGCTGCCATCGACCCAGCAGCGAAGGCAGATCCCGGCAGGGTGGCAGAGCTGCTGTCACAAGAGAGCAGATGGTTGGGGTAGTGAGACCAAAGGCATTTTGAGCATGAAAACAGACTGATCAAATAAGCTCTTTTAATGGACTTACACTGACAAAGCTGCTCGGTTTTTGTCTCTGAAAGAGCTGAAAAGAGCTTTGCGAAGGATTCAGTCCTATCTGGGGGGGTGCACCTTCTTAAAGGCCGGTCTCAACTGGCAGCACAACATCTTTTATGTTTAAATACCTCTAGAAGACAGGCTCTGAAGGATAGAGAGGCTCCTGGAAGGGAAAGCATATCTGAACTCTCATATACTTCACTTGAAATGTTTATAGGGTAAATCAACTCTATTACAACGTATGAGGCTGGCCCATGAGTCAAAAGCAGTTTTGCTGCAGCAATAACAGTAGTGAGCTCTGTAGTTAATTAATTTACTGTACCTTAAAACAATATATAGCAAAGAGCTTGTGCCTGCGTGGCACTGAGCCATACTCAGGCTTCAAAATTATCGGAACTATGAAACAGATGAAAGAGGAAAGAAAAATCTTCGTCTCTTCAAACGTTCCTACTGCTCCCTCCTAAATACTAGTTCATAACCCCTGTATGCCACTGTCATATGTATACTTTGCATGGGCCCTTAGAGAAGGGATGAATGGTCCATTTTAAGGCCTGATTGTCCAGAGTCCTCTGGTTTGCACAGGCTATTCCAAAGAGCAAAACAGATACTCAGTTTCCACTCCTTCCTATGGATGTCAGTTCAGCGAGATCAGACTATTTTTGGTGGTTGTGGCAGAGCAGATTTAAAAGGATTAAATAAAGTAGTAGCCAAAGGTTCCGATTCTTCCCCAAGCTGCACCTTCTGCAGCCTTTTGTCACCTGCATCAATATTGTATATAAGTCAGGGAATAATTGGTTCATAGTGTTCCCGTCTGGGTGTACAAAAGATTGATGTGCTGTAAGTCCCATCAGTGCTAATGTGCGTTGTTATATGCACATAAATTCTTGCATGCCCACAGGCCTCTTGGATCTCTTTGAAGCCTTTGGGTAGGTGTCATTCCTTTTTTCTTTTTTTTTCCTTTGGATATTACAAGAACATATGCAATTTTGGATTGGCTTAGAGCATGATATAATTTTACATGTTTATGAAAAATAAACTTTGCCGATCTTGCAATACATCCCATTGTAATCATACCAGGCTTTTTCAAAGTAGCAGCAAGAACAGGAGTCTAGATGTGCAAAGTAACTTTGTGTAAGGAGGGTGTGGGGTTGTTTTTTGTTAAAATGGTGCTTTTTTTTTCCCCGTTAAAATGTCTTCACCTGATCTCAGCTCCAAGTGCACTGCAATGGCTTGGGAGAGACTGTCAGAAGCCTTGCAGGAAAATGGTGCACGAGCACATCTGCCCTAAGGTGTAAAGGCGGTGTGTATGTGGTGATCAGGGGGTACTTACATTCCCCACCTCCCATGTCTCAGATGTGCTCCTCCTAACCCAAAAGTTTCCAGAACAAGCAGACCATCTCCAGAAAAGAGGCACGGCCTGCCTCTTCCATTCGACAGTAGAGGAAGAAATGCATGATACAAAGCTATTTCACCTTCTTTCCTTTGACTTGCCTTGTGAAGTACTTGCTGTGTGCTGCAAATCTACCAGCCTGGAGACGGGCTGGCGTTACAGGGCTCGCATTCACATGATGTTTGAGGTGAGACTTACGCAAAGCCACATTTCTTTTGTCAGCACATGCGATGATGCCTAAAGATTAGAAGCAGCTCTCCTAGATTCTGCACCCTATGGAAATCAGTGTGGTGCACGTTCAGCGGCTCATTCACAGACTAAAGCTGCTAGGGCCCAATACGATCATCTTGCCTGACTGCCTGTATAATACAAATTGGCAGCATTTCAACAATGAATAATAATAACTCATTAATAAGTTATGGGAGCTGAGAGTCAGCAGTGTTTCCAGACATGAGAACGCTTCCTGTAGCACACAGCCCCGCTGGTTCTGTGTATGGTATCTCCGGATTACAGCAGGTAGTCTTGGGAGAATTGAGGGCTGGTCTGCGAGATGCAGATCTTACGTGACTTATGTCTGGATCAAAAGGAGGTTTAAAGACTTTCCTGTTGCTATTGACCAATTGGAAGCAGATCCCCAGGCCGGTGTGATAGCTCTGATATGTGGAATGCAGGGGATTAAAGAAGCTTCAGCAAGAGATTTGAGGACACATTAGTTGTACATCTCTCGTCTCCCTCACAACGCCTAGTAGATCTGTGACAATACTTTGTACTTGCTATTTTAACTTGCTTACTTTGGAGAAAGATCTATTTTAATTAGCACACGACTTCAGCTCCAGGGATTCTTTTCAGCCATGCTCATGTAAGGAAGTTTAATTTCACCTTTGTGGAAATCAGCTGTGCTTTGGAGGCGGATGACGAGCTGTGCTCGTGTCCGGCCTTACCCACTGCCTGCAGAGAGTGCAGCAGGTCTCAGCATCCCCACAGGCAAGTGTGACCCAGTCCCTCAGAGCCACCTGCCCGCAGTCCATGCAGCGTGTGTCACGGGCATCCACAGGGCAGCTGCCATCTCTGGCAGCCCCTTCTAGCCCTTAGTACCTCCAAATCCAGAGACCATCAGGGTGGCCTGGCAGGGAGTGGGCTGCCATGCCATGTCCCGTTGCTTAGCAACACCTCTCTCTGCCAGCCATCTCCCCTCAGCGCTGCTGAGGTGAGGTAAGCGCAGCGCAGAGCAGCAACACGGCTGGCTGCTGTCGGCGCTGACTTCGTACTGATGGTTATTGCTGCGAAAGGATTGGGGAGTATTTCTTCACATCCTTCCTTGTTTGAAATTCTTACTACTTCTGTGGCTTGCCTGCATAATTAATGGATGGTCACTGTGTTACTGTGTGCACCTGACATACAGTCTGATCAGCCATTTCTAAAGTGGTTGCTGCTTCTGGATGCCTCTATCTTTCAGCCATAAATTGAAACACTTGAGGCTTTCTCTTCAAAAGTACCACAATCCAGTGTGAGAGAGTCGGGCTTAGTGCTGCCAGCTGTGGCCATCGCTTTTTGGTACTTATGTATTTAACAAACCCTGCTCCCCACCACTTTCTGTCCCGTCCAAAAGGACACTGATGCTAACGTGAAGGTTTCCAGATTGCAAACATTTCTGTGCACAAAGAGGAAATCCAGGAAAACCGGGGCCTTACTGATGCCTGAGGCTCTGCGTTGTCTGCCTGCCCTTCCCTCCTCCACACTAATTCCAGCTTAGTCTGTCTGGTTTGTGTTTGTGGATGTGCAGTGAAGGAGCTATAGCTTCACCTTCCTGTTGTGGATTTTTTTTTTTTTTAATATATTAAAAGACCACAGCAAGAAATACAGACTTCCTTTCTTTTCCTCTGATCTTAGTATGAAAATCCTGCAGGGGTATTCCCTCAGCCTCTCCTTGCTTGATAACTGTTTGCAGCTCAGGACTGACCTGGAAGGCTTTGTTCGTGCTGCTGGCTAGTTGCCTGCTGCCAAGTCTTCTGCTGAGCCTTCATTCTAGATTGGTTTTATTCCATTGCTTGGCACTGAGCGACTTTCTCTCTCATGAAAAGATCTGACAGGCAAGGGAGAACTTTGTTTTATGTTGGAGCTGTGCTCTGCGGCCACACATGCATATGTATATCTGCCATTGCCCTCTGCTGGGATATGCCAGAACTACTGGCATGTGCCTTTAGCCGTTCTGATTTCCTCAGTAGAACCCGCTCCTTTACTTTGGGAAATCACCTGCTTTGGATGCATGTAGCGGCCCAGCAAACAAGATAGCTTCTGTTCAGCAGGCGGTTATCACGTAGCACCTGAGCTACCCCAGCACAGACATCCATGTTGCCAGGCCCAAGCCATTGAGGTTTATAAAAGCCATCTCCGCTATAACGCAGAGTTTTGCTTTTCTTTTTTTTTTTTTTTTTAAAAGGGATGGGGTTATACATCTTTTTTCATCATGCAGCTCTTTCTATAGCTGATCGAGCTGCCTTTACTGTTGATATGTACAGACAGACGTACCATCCCAACAGTTTGCCACTTTCCATTTTAGATTGTTTGTTTGGTTGCTGTTTATGTATTTTAATCGCTTGGAATCAGATGCCCATACAGTTTCTGAGCTCAGCACTCAGGTATACTACCTGATCTGCGTCTGCTCACCCTCATGCTGAGGAAGGAGTTATGAAAGACCCAGCCTAAAGGCTCTGAGATGGAGGACTCTGAGTCCACCTTTGAATCCAGTTTTCCCATAGCTGGGTTTGTTAACCACAGCCTCCTTGAAATGGCTTCCTAAAACAGAGGCCTTTGAAAGGCCCTGAAATGAAGACCTGTGTAGAAATGAAGGCCCAGCACTAGGGTGCTGCAACAGAGAGGTACACCTGCGAGGAGAGGCAGCGTGCACCTTTATGGGATTGCACCAATAGAGAAGAGGATGGCACTGCCAGCTGTTCCTCAGGAAGACAGCCTGTGAATCCCACTCACTTGGCCGAGGCAGATTGGTGGTTTAGGAGGAAGTTCTCTGACATGCAGGACAGGAGCGGTCTGTGGGAGTGACCCACTGCCAACCATTTCTTTCTTGAAACTACAGTGAATAGCAACAGAGGTATGTTGTATGCCTAATTTTGTTTGTTTGCTCATGCAGAGGCTAGCAGGAGATAAACCATGTAATGTGGGAGTGCAATTAGCTGTACTTTCATTGGACACCTCGCCCTGGTCGCTGCCTGGATCAGCTGATATCCCTGTGCTGACTGAGTTGCCTTTCTCAGCTCAGGGAGAGACGGTATGGCAGAGTGCAGGTAACTGCTGCTAAACTAACAGATTTTGAAAATAAAAAGCATCCCAGCTCCAGAATTGCCTTAATAATCTTTGAATAATCCGAACGCTTCTCAATATAGTTCATTTAACCAGCTCTGAAATGAGGAATGTAGAAATAGGTGGCATTGACTTGGGACATTTATTTTTAGGTAACACTTTTTTTCCCCCCCTTTTTTCAGCATCAGAACTACTTTCATCTTCTTCAGAGCCAGAGTTATAAATATCTTCCACTGAGATCATGGGCCTCTGACATGAGTGTGGAGCACTTCTCCCAGCTGCACATGACAATCATATTTTCTTCCATTCCATGGCACTCTCACAACCCTCTGATAGAAAATGCCCTCTCAGCTCCTAAAATCCATTAGTTATTTTCCTGAGGAGGAAGGGGATACTCCTGGGAAGCCGCACAGGATGGGTTGTATCTATCAAATATAACATGTCCCATTTCTGCCTGTTCCTAAGCAGCGTTACACAGTTCACTTCCTTGCATTTCAGAGGCCTGCTTCTTCTTTGCTTTATACCTTGTGAAATCAATAGCATGCGCAAACGGCTTCTGTCCTCCCTCTCCTTTGCTTACTGGTGCCTTTCACAGTGAGGTTCTTGCCCATGATGCTGGCACCGTGACAGCTTCAGGGTGACAAAGCTTTACTTGTCAGTATGTTTTACAGGAAGGACCTAGCAAGAAAGAAAATAAAGTCTCTGTTAATCCCAAATTTAGTTCCAATCTCAGAATTTGTCACCAGAGAGACATGTAGCCTGTAGCACTTAGCCTGTCTGACAATGTTCTCCTGCTACAATCCTGTCTGTCCCACTTGTCAGAAGAAAATGGTATTTCCGACGAGGACTAGTGGGAGCTGCACACAAGTGCATTAGCTGCTATTTCTGATCCATCACACAAGGCTGGTTTTATGCTTCCACAAATTATTGAAGTGCCCATAGAAACGGGGTAAATGCACAGAGGGTTTCCATGCCACTCGCGAGGAAAATATTGGAATTGCAGCACCTGCTCTGCAAGGCTGTTCTTTTCCCTCTCCTGCATCTCAAAATGAGAACAGAGCAAAGAGATGAGAGGCTGCAGGTCCTCGTCCTTTGGTGAAGCTGTGGAAAGGCAACACTGCCCCAGAGGAGGACCGAGTGGCGAGTTTAGGTCCGTTTTCTCTGACTGGTGCTGTTCCTTTTGGGAGCCTTGCTCAGTTAGTCTGAAAGAAAAAATACTGGGAAAAATAAATAGTCATTCCTCTACCACTTAATTTATTGCTCTATGCACCACAGTTTGGAGTTGCAGGTTGAGAAGTAGCATTTCCACTATGTTAATCATCACGTGCTTATTTTTCCTGTTGGTCAGAGCTATGTGTGCGTTACCATATGTGGACATGGTTATGTAAGCAGTGTTCTCTTATAAAATACTCATAACCTGGAGTAAGCATAGTGTGACCATGGACAGAGGATACTGAAATATACTTCAAGTTGTATTGTCCCAGTGTCGTTCATGATTTATGCTAGTTTGAAAGCGAACAAAAGCACCTGAGGTGACTTTGGAAATGCATTCCTTCTTAGTTTCCTGGGGTCTGTATTGTTCTTTTGTTTGTCAATCAGGATTTCATTTTTGGCAATTGCTGATTTAGTATTATTTTCAGAAGTTTGTTCTGCTTTTACCTGTCACTTTCAGCCTCACTTCTCTTCAAAGGGGAGCTGAAGGAAGTTAACTTTTTAAGGGGAGGAAAGGTAAACATCCTAAGCATTCTTACATTTTGAAACTAAAATGCTACATCTTTAATTTTTTTTTCTGGCTAAAAACACACTAGTGAGAGTGCTCAGATCAGTGCAAAAAACAGCTCTCATCAAGTGTGTGGCTTTGTTTAATCCCTGCTTTGTGCAGCTGGAGTCTGCTCTATTGCTTGTAAGCTAAAACGTAAGGATGTAGTAATCTTGAGAAATCGTGCCGTTCCAGCTTATAAGCTTTGAGAAGAATAAGGCAATTTGTACAGGAGAGAGAATGGGATGCTCTTTGTTTTGACACGTCTCTGTGTCAACTCAAGTCATTACCTCCTGTCAGAACCCCTTCACTGCAAACTGTAGGGACAGCTTGGAAGCACTGCGTTTAAGGACCACAAATTTGGCACCATCATAGTTTATTAACGAGCATGGCTAATAAATGAGTATTGCTATTTTGTGGTGCAGCAGAACAGAGCCACTTGGTCTGCTCCCTCTCATTTCAAAGCAAAGTGCTCATAGTGCAGAGAAAGCCTCATTGTTTGATTTTAATGGGCAGTATCTTTTTCTGAGAACTGAAATGTGCTTGCCATTTTGGCACCAAGGTGAATACTTTTTCATGCTGTTTCCAGGCTCAGATGGGTTTTATTCCCTTGCTAATCTGAAGAGGTACCCTTCAGTCAAGTGAGGCAGTCTAAGAAAATCCTCTCCTGCTGTAAATCTCTGAGCCTGTGTTTAGCATAGAAATGAATTTCCTGAATCAGATTAGGAAGCATAAGGGAACTGCATGAGCCTAGAAGGGACTCACAGCCTCCATGTACACTGCTAAAAATGCACTGCAGGATAGCCGTCCTGTATAGTGGACCCATGGGCTGGTAGCTCAGGTTTGCCTCACACAGCCTTTTCCACAACTGCCTCCCTTCCTTCTGTCTCCTGAAATAACCCACTGCACTGTGTGTGGGGACCCAAGTTGCCGATTGCCAAGTGTTAGCATTTCTTTGCTGGTGAGAGTTCAGTACCCAGAGAGCCATCCCCCCGCACTCATAACTTGGCTGCGTGGTGAGCTGAAGCACCGCTGAGCCACATTCCTAATTAGTGATGAAGTTATCCCCAGATGTGTGCATGCCTGTCGGGGAACCAGCAAGGAGATGGCCCCTAGCCTGCAGCTCTGCTTGGGGCGAACCCAGGGCCTCATCTCACTGCTTGTGCCAGGGTTGCGGGTTTGTTACCAGCAAGAGTGCAGCCTCAGCTCCACTGGCTTTGTTAACATTCTGGTTGAACTGCAGGGATAGGACCTCTGCTTTCTGAAAATCAGCTTGTCCTCCAATGCCCTCTGGTGACGGGAACTAATTAGATCCCATTGCTTTTATTGAATCCAGTTGCAAAATACTGATGTTACTTTGTTCCTATTAAATATTTTAGACAAATATTACAATTTAGCATGAAGAGAAGTCCGTGATTCGCTAGTTTGCCTACCAACCTCTCTGTAATTGCTACAGCACTTCCCAGGAGTGCAAAAATAAGCATGTTCCGGAGATGCCGTAACACAGAGAATCTCCAGAGCTTATTAGGCTTATCCTTTAAATACGTTAGTCCTGATCCTTATGGCAGAGAACTACACTTGTGTGTGTGTGATGGGTGCAGAAATGCCTCGTGTCACCTTCCACGCCTAATCTCTTGCGACGGAAAAGCAGCGGCCGCCAATCACTGTTAGGAAAACTGATTGCTGACATAAACGTTACCACTTGTGTATTCTGGTGTGCAACTTCTGCCCATTGCCTGCCAAGGTGAAGAGAAGGCACAGAATAACCAGGAAGCAGGGAGACGGGTAGGCAAGAAGATTGATGTTACTTGGCATTTGGGAGTCACTCTGCCTGATAACATGTAGACAGTTTTCAAAAGGAGACTCAATAGAAATGGTAAAATATGATAGCTTAGCCATGAACCCGTGTGAATAACATTAAGATGCACAGTGACTCATTGGTAAATACCATTGTAATTGAAAATGCAAAAATCCTGAAAAAACTTTTCAATTTTAGAGCCTAGTGAGCTTCCGTGTGTGTTTTTGTAGCTGTACTCTTAAGAACTGCATTCTCTGTTCTTCCAGAAAGGCATAGAAATAGCACCTGCTTTAAGAACAAGGTGCTCCAAGAACTTGCTGCTAGGGGTGCTGCCATAGGCTGAGTGCATACAGCTACAGCTCAGTGATTCACCGGTGACGAAGGCCGTCTGCAACTGGAGCTACTGGCAGAGCCTTGAGTGCAGAGAGGATGCAGGCCCAGGTGTAACTGGCTAAGCTATGTCGGCATGCAGCTCAGAAGCCATCTGCAGCTGCTTGCAGAGGCACCAAACGCTGTGTGTGACGTCTGCAGGCTCTGTGGGAAAGGCTCTGAGGAAAGCTTGCTGGAGCAAGCAAGGGTGCATTCATTTTGTCCCTCTGCACAGCTGAGGTTTGTCACTCTCCCATATTTGTGCAGTGTCTGTTCTGATGGTGCCCACCACACCAGATTTCATGGACAGGATCCCGCATCTTCACATCTATGGCACGCGTGCAGTGGATACATGGAGGCAGGAGATAGAGGCACTTGACAGTCTGTGCGAAGTTCTCTGAGCTTAGGGCTCCAGGAGGGTTAAGTCTCTGTTTTTCGGAAGAATCTAGAAGTGGTTTCCTCCTGCAGAAGCAGAAGTCAGTGACAGTAAGCAGACCTGAGCCAGGGCAAAGTGTTACGGAAAGCGTTGCCTGAAATGACTTGCAGCAGCTCCCTGAGGGTCTGTCACGCGGCCAAGAATAGATCCTGCATCAAAGGAGCGTTTTGTCTGCCCCTAGGCCTGGAGGCATTGCCAGCCTTGCATTTCAGAAGGAGAAAGAGATTCAGCACCTACATTTTTAATGGAGAATTAACCCCAGATTTGAGTTATTTGGAACACCATGTGTGCAGGTGAATGTCCTTGTTAACTGGACTCTGAGCAGAGTGCTTATTCTGATGGCCTGACAGACAGAGTTGCATGCCTTCCTGAGCAAACTGGTCAGCACTAGATGGGCACATTAAAGGTCATTCACATTGGCAGCATACATTCAGAAACACTGCTATTAAGAAAAGAGTAGCAAGTGCTCTCAGCACTGAAAGAAAGTAGTGTGTGCAGCTGTTCCACAGCAGTAGCTTTAATTTTCTGCTGTTGC
The DNA here is from genome assembly GCA_016647715.1 of Pavo muticus. Taxonomy (NCBI): domain Eukaryota; kingdom Metazoa; phylum Chordata; class Aves; order Galliformes; family Phasianidae; genus Pavo; species Pavo muticus. The sequence goes on along the minus strand of JACDJE010000093.1, from coordinate 1,155,651 downwards.
AGGGCACGGCTGATCTAACGTCAATTGTGGATTAGCGCAATGTCAGAACAGCCCTGAGAAGTGCAAAAGAAGGTTTGTGTATTAGGAAGGGAAGAAGTGCTGAGGAAAAAACCTGCCCAAGATGGACTGGTTTGAGCAGTTGCTCAAAGACCTTCCCTGAGCACGAGCAGTAGGAGGCAATGCCAATTCCCACTGACATAGAGTGCCAAATAGGTTGTGTGCTGTTGAGGCATGCTGTTTTCAACAAGAACACGGAGAGCTGAAGTTATCACAGAGTGGTATTCCTTGTGATTGGGTTGCTGGTGATCAGAACAAGCCCAGCTAGGTTCTGGTAAGTGTGGTCCTGGGAAGTTGTTTTGAATGTCAGTGAAAATGGAGGGGCATACACTGCAATAGAAAGCTGAAGATTACACACCTGTGTTCTGTGGAACTTGGAAAGAATTAAGTAGTGTTGCAATTGAGTACACACTTTTTATTGTTAGCTGACTTTGAAAGGCGGGGTTATCCAAATCTGATTTGCTGTAGGAATAGATGCTCGGGATGTTTCACATGCATGCTCATGGCATGCTAATTCTATCACGAGAAACTGCAAGTGCACAGCATCCCCATCTGTTTCTCAGCCGAGGCAGAATGAGTTGTCAGAAATCATTGTGGCAGAGAGAAGAGCTTAAAAGATCAGGATAGATGCAGACACATGTGCACACGTATATATGAACCACGTCATGTTCCCCGGTGTGACATCACGTTGCTCTTCTGCCACTCGCTGCCTTGCCCACTGCCAGCTGTGACTGCTCACATGGCAGGGTGGGAGGTCCCACCTGGCCCGTGCACGTGCTGTTCCTGCAGCAGCGGGGCTTCACTGTGTGAACCAAACCATCAGTGGGGTCTTGAGAGGAGAACTGCTGCTTGTGAGTCTGTTGGCATGATACGGTCAGATAATATTTTGTCTCGCCCCATCCAATCTTTTCAGTGCTTAATAGGTTTCTCTCTATAAATTACATACACCCTCAGGAAGGAGGAGTCTTTTTCTTTCTCCTTTACTCCCCTTAAACATCTGCACAGTGCCTGGTTTCTTTTTACAGCTGATCCATGCAGAGACAAGCCAAGGAGGAGCCTACCCAATGATCTGCAAGACAGAGCTTGCACAGAACAGCTGAAAAAGACAGCTGGGAATCCAACGGCAGAGTTTTTCAGGGCTGGAAGTGTAAGGTTCTGCATTTGCAGTCACATCTGATGGCACCTTCAGAGGAGCAGCACCCAGTTCTCAATGGCTGCTCCCAAAAGCACATATGGTTTCCAGGACTGATGACTGGTACCATGAGTCACGTTGCAGTGGAAAGCTACAGGTTAACGCTGTGCATCCCACAGAGAGAACATCCCAAAATTAGAAGCAGATGGGAACCCATCTTCTTGTAAACAAGTGCCAGAAAGTTTCTGGTTAGAGTTTAGTCGTGCCTTGTCTGGGACACAAGTGCAGCATTATCTGTGTGCCTCTGCTCGGCCTACTCCTGGCCTGACACGGCAGCTTATGTAACTGAAATCACAGCCTCTGAGCAGCCCGCTGCCATGGCTTGACAGAGCAGCACTAAGTGATACAGCTGCGCCCAGCACACATGCGACAAGCTCCTTACAGTAATGCACCTGGTTCCCCACAACCCTCTCTGAAATGAGATACTTCCAGCCACTTGTCATGGCTTCGAGAGTCTTCGGTCAGTGCTGCAGGTTCACCTTCGCTTTCAGATGAGTAAATCAATATTGACAATGGCGTTCTAGGTACAATATATACATATTTAATCACAGCACACCCTTACGTTTATGGAGAACCAGATTCCCCCAATGACGCCCTGCCCCTGTCTCTGCAGACACCCAGTATCACGCTCACAGATGTGCGCTCAGGCACCACCGCCTCCCAGTCCCTAATCTCCCCAGCCATAAACAGGACTGCTGGTGGCCAGAAGGATTCCAGCTGGATTTCACTGCTCTCATGCAAGGACTGCTGGACTGTTCAGGCTTGCAAATGGCCCCTCTCTGGGAAACCACTACACTGCTGTTCTGAGAGAGAAAATACCAAACGCCAAACCCTACTCAGTGGAATTACCTGAGAAACCACTATGTGGAGCCAGCCACTAATTATTTGGCTGATGAGAAAAGTGGATTTGAATGAGCTCCTCACCAAAATTTCAGGTGCATGTGCTCCCCCATTGCCTTCATGTTTGCATCTCTCGGTACTCGAGGCACGGGACAATCTGCTGTGCTGCAACTTGGGTATGTAAGTACATTGGGGAGCTTAGTGAGCTGGCACTGCTGTGACAGAATGTCTTCTTGGGAGGGAGTTCTCCACCAGATTTCCACACTCCATGTGCAGCTTCATCCTGCAGTCCCGTTTGCCTCAGTCCTTACTTTGCTCCCATCTGGCCTAAATTCATGCGGCCTGTGAAAGAGCGCAAGTTTCCCAGTCTAAACAAGAAAATAAAGCATAGCACAGATGTTGTTGCTGACAGCATACTGTGTTTTGGGTACTATGTTCTGGCGGATGCAGAACCTCCTTCCATCATTAGATCAGGATGGAACTTGAGCTAGAAGACATAGTGTTAGTGCCAGGAACCATAAGTTGTCTCAAGAGTGTCACTTGGCCACAGCAGAGCATTCTGTTGCAGGCGGAATTCTGTCCATGCTGACGAGCAGCTGAGAAGAACACCACTCGGCTCTGCAGCAGCGCCCAACTTCTGGTTTTCCTCAGCTTCACTGATTTCTTTCCCTCCCTCCCCCCCTTCCGGGAGAGAGCCCGTGATGAGGTGGGCGCAACGGGGTTGGGGCTTTCAGCAGCCCGGTCCGTATTACACGTGCCTGAAGGAGCGGAGGAGCAAACCACGCTGCCTTCATCTAACCCCCGGGTACCATCCTTCAAAACACAACATCGTGCACGTAGCATCGCAGCCTGGACGAGCAACAGCCTGCAGCTCGTGGAAGTTAGGCTTTGAACAAGCGAAAGCCACGTAACGCCGCGAGCCGCTGCCAAAGGCTCGGCGCTTAACGTTTACCGGCAGCTTTACGTGTTTCAGCCCGAGCCTCGCGCTCCTCCTGCACGGGGAACGCTACCGCATCCGCCGCCGCGATGCCGCTGCAGGGGGCGGCTCCCGCTGCTGACGCCGCACCCCCGGCCCCAGGCCACGCCTCCTTCCGCCCAGACCACGCCCCCACAAGGCCACGCCCTCGTCGGGGCGGGGATAGGCGGGGCGGCGCGCGCGCGCCCTGCCGTGGTATCGCGGCTGCGCCCCGCCCGTCGCCGTCGCCGCCGCCATGGACAGCGACGAGGAGACGCTGGAGGAGACCGTGGAAGGTGTCAGCCCGGGGCGGGATGCGGGAGGGCCTCCCCGCTCGGTATCCGCGGGGCGGGATGGGCCCGGCCCCGCCGCTCGGTCCCGCGGGCTGCGGGCGGGGGCTCGGGTCTGCGGGCGGGCGGCCCCGCATGACATCAGCGGGCTTATGCAACGGCGCCGAGCACGTGGCGCGGGGCCGGGAGGGGTCGCGGGCGGGCACGGGCGGAACGGGGGGCTGCGGCCGCCGGCGGGTCGCGCTCCTCCGGGCGTGGGGAGGGCTCTGCTGGGCCGCCGTGCCGAGGGAGGCTGCTCGCACCTCGGGTCTGGGGGTTGGCGGCGAACGGGGCAGTCGTTCCTCTCCTTAAACCCTCACGGGCCGGGCAGCCTGGGGAGGAGTAACGGGAGCGGGAGATCCGTAACTTAGACGCGTGTTCGGACATCTGGGTTTTGTTGTCGCAAGAGGGGAGAGCGGCGAGGAAGGGGAGCGGCGTTCTGCTCCTGCTGGAGCGCTGGGGGAGCTTCCATTCATTGGAGCAGAGCTCAGCAGAAGGCCTCAGCTCTGTAGCAAAGCTGCATCCGTGTCATTAAGCTTGGGATTACTTGTTTCCTTTTTCTTTTTTCCTGTTGACTGAGAGACTTTGAATGTCTCTTATTTGTTGGAGATGGCTTTCTTTTTTCTTTATGTTCTGTGCCATATCAAGCCTATCAGAAGAGCTGGGTTGTTTGTGCTGTGGCTGAGATTCAGATCCCCTGGAGAGGCCCTTAGAGGACACTGCCCGTGTGCAGCTCGGGCTGTCCTGAGCCCTGCCGTGTGTGCTGTGTGTGTGCGGCAGCCCCTGTGCTGGGCTCTGCAACCCGGCGCTCCTTAACGGGGCTGAGGAGTCCCGCGAGTGAGGTCGGAAGGTGGTTTGGTTTGCTTTTCAGAAGTATCACGTGCTGCTTGTTTTGATGTGTTGATTTAATCCGAGTGCTTTACAAAAGCATCGCTCCTATGGCAAGGGAAGAACTTGTGGTGTACTGTGTAGGGCTTGTGAGCTTACACCAGCGTACCTTCTCATACTGTTAAGTCAGGAATTCGGGCCCTTAATTAAAACCTTACGTGTTTGCATGGTGGTTTTCCCTCTGAAAGAAACGTCCACATCAGAAGTATCAGCACTGTGATAACAAATTGGGTATAATTGCTGAGCCTGTCTCGCTCTGCGGCGTGGCTGTCCTGGTGCCGGGAGGCACCGAGCCTCCCCCTGCCCATGGGAGCAGTAAGGGCTCCTCGGCACCATTAGGAGAAGCCCTTGGGGATGCAGCATGGTTCTGTACTTCTGATCCCTTGCTGCATTGCTTCTCTGAGCTCTCATGCTGAGTGATGTCTGATGGCTTTGATACCTTCTACGCTTTGTAAACAAGATGTGATATCTCATTATTTTCTCCTGTACGCCTTCTTCCTGGGTGCGTTTCCTTACTTAACCATCTCTTACATGTGATACAGTTAATAAACCTACAGAGCATAACTCAGTTACTTTGAGGAACATTCTCTTAGTTACTTACGGCTGGGGCAGGTCGCGTGTGTGCTGCCTGTGGGAGGGCTCCTGACATCCTCACCCTGCTGCACTCCAGCACCTTCGTGCCCCCAGCACAGTGCTAGGGGCTCCGGGTACACCAGGAACAGCTGTCGGTTTCCCTTTGGCTCTGAAGAAGCAGCAAGAGCTGCAACATGAGCTCTGTTACGCTCAGAGTTAATTGGAGCTGCCAGTTGCATTCGGTCTGACACAAAGCCGCAATGGGGATCTGTGTGTCACCCATCTGCCGTCCCTGTGTGTGCCAGCTGTGATGGGGAAAGCTGATATGGCTGGGGGAGACTTCGCACATCACAAAGGCCCGGCAAGCAGCACTCGAGGTACAGTGTGGCTGACTGACAGGCATCCTGCAAGTGCGCAGTGTTGCAGATATTACGTGCTTTTATTTTTGTATGCTTATATGGATATAGCTGTGAGGCGGCACACCCACATTGTTGTAAGGCTTACATTTATCCTAAAACCCCCGTCTTACTCAATGGAGTGAAGTGTAAATGTGGTCTGTTCTCACCAGGAAATGCATGCTTTAGATTTGAAAAGTTACTGTATTTTTAAAGCTGTGTGTTAAGGGAAGCTAGAGTGATATGGAACTTGTTTATTTGGCTCTGGGGAGACCTCGTTGTGGCCTTCCAATACTTGAAGGGAGCATATAAACAGGAGGGGGAACAGCTGTTTATGAGGGTGGATAGTGATAGGACAAGGGGGAATGGTTTTAAACTGAGACGGGGAGGTTTAGGTTAGATATTAGGAGGAAGTTTTTCACACAGAGGGTGGTGATGCACTGGAACAGGTTGCCCAAGGAGGTTGTGGATGCCCCATCCCTGGAGGCATTCAAGGCCAGGCTGGATGTGGCTCTGGGCAGCCTGGTCTAGTGGTTGGCGACCCTGCACATAGCAGGGGGGTTGAAACTAGATGATCTTTGAAGTCCTTTTTAACCCAGGCCGTTTTATGATTCTATGATTCTATTTCAGATAGGTTTCTATTTTTTTGCGTATTCTTCTCCTGTTTCTCATGTCTTCCATCCCTCTCCTTGTATCCTGCCCCTTTTTTACTATTTATTCTGGGTGTAGCGTGTTGCACAACAGTAGCCTTAGTTACACTGAATCTCTGATAACTTTTCTGAACAGAAATGTTTTGGTGAGGGTTAACGTTTAATACTGGGGAGCTGCTGCAACTTGGGCATCTGCGTAATCAGGGCAGATGTGCAAACTGATACCAAGTTTAATGTGTTTTTTTGTTTTGTTGTTCTTTACGTGGGTTTTCTTTCAGGACATCTAGACGACGATGGGTTGCCACATGGGTTCTGTACAGTCACCTATTCGTCCACGGACAGGTTTGAGGGAAACTTTGTGCATGGAGAAAAGAATGGCCGTGGCAAGTTCTTCTTCTTTGATGGAAGGTAAACACCAGCTCTCCTATGTTCTGTATTTCTCTTCCTGCTTTCAATGCTGTGAATGTTAATCCATGTTGCTTGCACTGAGAGTTTCCAAATAAGCTTTTGTATGAAGAGCTGTAGTTGTAGACCTTAGGAATTGGGATGTGCTCAGAGCTATTGAAAAGTCACAATGACAGTTACTTGGGTTACAGATTTCAAGCTTGTAACTGCAGCGGACTTCTATGGTGGCCTGTGAGGCAAATCAAGGGCCTGCAGCTCCCTGTGCCAGGCCATGCACAGGTGTAGGAGCCTCTCTGGGTGCTTCCATGTCTGCTTGGTCTTGGGAACTGCTAGCAGCTAAAAGGAGCAAGTTACGTGTGGCTTTGTTCTCAGCTCTTCCCTGTCTTCTGCACGTTGCTTGTGGCCTGCTTTATTTTCAGAGAGGCCCCTTTTTTGCACTTTGTTTTCCGGGAGCTGTGGCAGTGACAGGAGCTACTCTGTGCCTGTGGGTGCGTTTCCTTCCGCCCTCATCAGGAGCACCCCGAGTGCCTTCCCCCACCAGCAGCGCTCCTCCTCGCAGTTGCTCTGAACTTCCTCGGAAGGAGCAGCAGATGTCTGAAAGGACACGATTCTTCATGGCTCCGCAGCTGCCAGTGGCACTATGAATAGCAGCTGCGAGGCTGACAGTCGTGCTGGCTCCGCTCTCCCCCAGCTCTGCAAACCTCCAAGCAGGAGCGGAGGTATTGTGCCGCTCAGTGAGTCAGCTCCTTGTCTGCACCCGTCTTTGCAGTCGCTTCATACAGGAGACTGTGGGGCTGTTTTCATGGGGAGGATAATATTTTTATTCAGTTAACGCAGAAACTGATCAGACCTCTGAGCCTGGATGAAGAAAAATCCCCACTGTTGGTAATGGGCTTATTAAACCTTGTGCGAGTCGCTGAAAATCACTGCTGCCCAGCAGCTGACCTCTCCAAAACACCGTTTTTTTCCGAGTCGGCAGACAGCGTCTCTATGGACACGCGTACATAACGCCTCTGTGCCTGTTGATGACCTCAGCAGAGCAAGCTCTGAGCGTACAGTTGGAGAAAGTGGCCCACGGCTTGGTTGGTGGAGCTGCTCCAGCTCACCCAGAATCCTGGCAGTGCTCTGTGGGGGAACTCAGGCTGCTGCTGCCTGTACTCGGCCTTTTCTGTACCTCTTCGCTGTTGCCAGCTCTTGATTTTTCTTTAATTTACATAACCCTTGATGAAATGGAAGGGTTGGCTGCTGTGTGACTGCAGGAACTAGCAAGATGAAAATATACCAAAACAGTCTGTAATATGGTTTTAGAAAATGGGGTATTTCTATAAACTGGCCTGAGCTTATTGTAATTGAGCTACTGCAGCCATAAGCAAGCGGTGACTCTGGTTCCTGATGGCATCACAATTTACCTAGCTCTGCCCTGCTAGCGGGAGTGCCCGGGTCATGTCAGGTGGCACAGCGAGGGAGGATGACTTGGCGAAGTGCAGGGCCTGCTGTTCCCATTAACTGTGCCTTCAGCCAGGCTGAGCACTTAGAAAGGGATCTGATCAAGAGAAATGAATTGCAAATGTTTCTCCAAGCATCTCTCACTATGGCACCATGCTCTGTGCTTCAGGGCAGGAAGTGGGCTGATTTCAGCTAACCTTAAGGGTATCCGCAATTAAACATCAGTTGGTTTTTGTTGTTCGTTTTTTCCCCCCGTTCAAAAATGCAGCACACACCACGTATTCCTTCAGAGAGCAGGCTCACTTCTGGCAGGTTCTTCGCTCTGATGACATACTCGAGCTCTCGGTGGTGCTAACACTTGCAGGAGAGCACTTCACAAGCACTTTGCACGATAGCTGTGAGCATGAGGGCTGCGCCTGGCGCTAAGCTGCAGTTGCTGCTTCCATTAACCAGGCGCTGCCGTAAGCTGACAGCTCCCAGATCACAGCAGGGATGTGTGTTAAGTTTAAGAAAAAGCTTTCAGTCCTGCCACATGTAAGGAAAGGTGGGCAAGGGTCTGTTGGCGTGGTTTAGAATTGGGAAGCGTACTGCATTAAGCGTGACTTCTTCTAAAGAGTAAACTTAAACGTGGCCTTTGTCTGTGTTGTCAGCTGCAGTGAGTTTCACTCTTGTGCTCCCAGACAAACTGCTTATTCGGTAGATGTCTGCATCAGAAGCAGAATTATGCAGCAAAAGTGCGTGTGCTGCAGCTGGTCGTTAGCTAAACGTGCTGGGGTAGAAGCTCAACAGTTTGTATTTCCTTAGGCTGGTTCTGGCTCAAGAAAGAAATAACTGTGAAGGAAGATCTGCTCGGTGATGCTTTCGTTCTTTGTAGTTTCCATCAGCAGCCTTTTTAAGCAAGGAAACAAAGCAGAAGGCGAGTGTTGTTGTGTCCCTTCTGAAGGGTTTGTGAGACGAAGTCTAAGTGAGCTGGGCATGTCTTTGTTCAAATTACAGCGCAGCATGAGTTATGTTTGACAGGTTCCGTTCCATTTTAATAGAAATACATGGAAAAATGACAGTGCCTTTAGCAAATCCAGGACAGGTTGCTGCTAAGTGTATTGCTAGGAAGCTAGCTGTGACTTGGTGACAGGTTGCGGTTGTGCTCTATTATGGTCCACCTGTGTGACAGTTCAGTTTCTTCTTACCAGAGTGATGTCACCACAGAGCCACACATGGGAGGTAGAAGAACCTAATGTGAGCGTAGCATTCTTGAGCAATACTTTCTTCTTGGACCAAGAGCAGTCCATTCGCTGTTTTAATTTGCTACCATGGCCTATAAAAAAAGCTCAGCAGCGTAATTTAGATGAAGAATGCTTTGTACACGCTGTGTGCCCTAGTCAAAGGACAGCATAAAGAGCTTGGTTGCATTGTGCCCACGTTGAGGCTTTGGATTTGCTTCTTAAAGAGGTGAATAGTATTCTATAGCTGTTTCCTTTCTCTTTTTGCCAGCACCCTGGAAGGGTACTACGTTGACGATGCCCTGCAGGGCCAGGGAATCTACACGTACGAGGATGGAGTGGTGCTTCATGGAACGTATGTGGATGGAGAGCTGAACGGCCCAGCCCAGGAGTATGACAGTGATGGGCGACTGATATTCAAAGGGCAGTATAAGGATAACATCCGACATGGAGTTTGTTGGATATATTACCCGGTAAGCCTGACCTCTTGCTCTCTTTCTTGCTGACTAGAAGACTCGTGTCTTTTCTCTGCAGCTGAAGCAGATACTTACCAAGAGCCAGCTATCCAAAAGGAAACACAAGAACCTAGGTGGAAGTTCTTTTCGTTCTGGTTTTGGATAATCCAAGATACAGTGAAACCTTTTCAGTGTTGCTTAGTGTACAGCGAGGCTGTGAGCTGCCTTTGCCATTTTTATGTTCTGGGGAGCCCAGTCCCACGTAAGATCATTTCCATACCTCTCCTTGAGAATGCTGGGCCAGCAGTTCTGTCACTGTGTAGCGCTGACTGCTGATGAAATGCATGGCAGCCATGCAAGCTAACGTAGCCTGCTGCTCCTATTTAGCTGGGAGAGGACACCTATGCAAGGTGCATGCTGCCTTGGCCCAGCAAACAAGATGAAACTGGTGTGAGAATTGTGCCTCTGAACGTAGGGTGTGCTAGTACTTTAGTCATTAAGTGAGCCAGAGTTTTTCTGATTCTTGGTAGAAGCTCGGGTATTCCTCTGGAAAACCCTTCATAATTGCTACGTGCTCCTATTAACGTGCTAAGTTACAGCAACAGTGGTGATTCTGGTTTTTTTCAGGTGGGTTTTTGTATGTGCATTACTTTGGGCCTCGTCTGTTCACATAAAACTTTTGTGAATTGAAGCCCAGTTATTGTGTCGGGCAGGAAAGAGCTTGGGTTTGGGCGGTGTCAAACAGTGCGGAAGACCCGGTTCATTTCTTGTGTCGTTTTTATCCTGACTAGAATCGAACCCAGCTTCCTTATGTCATTCTTCCTCACACCTGAGCTTACTGCAGTTAGTTTAGGTTGCTTCTTTTCAAAAGTCACAAAAAATTACTAAGTTCTCTTCTCTTCCTTGTCCGTGCTTTCAGGATGGAGGAAGCCTTGTAGGAGAAGTGAATGAAGAAGGAGAGATGACTGGAGAGAAGATAGCCTACGTGTACCCTGATGGAAGGACTGCATATTCCGGAAAGTTCATAGATGGAGAAATGATAGAAGCAAAATTGGCAACCCTGACATCCTTAGAGGATGGGAAACCTCAGTTTGAAGTAGTACCAGGCAGTAAGTTCAGCTAAACACACCAACTTGTGTTCTTGCTACCCGCTCTGTTCTGCAAACAGCTCAGTCTCTATAATATTTCCCTTTAGAGGCTCTGAAGGCTGGCTGTGATGAGAGGACGAGTGTATTAGTGAGAAGCCCTTTTTCTAAATGGTAAAATTGGGTAGAATAGCACAAGTCCTTTGCTCTGCAGAGAAATGGGAAGTGACCCACGTGGTGGTGCTGCTGAACTGCATTTCGTAACCTTTCTCTGGCGCGCTCGGGGACGCAGTCCTGCTTGTCGTGCTCACCATTGCCAGCTGGGTCACCTGTTAAGCCTGCTTAACAGTGGTAGTGCTGGCACAGCTGCAAGCTCTGTCTTGTTGGTAACATAACCAGGGGTGCAGATGGGGGCTGTAGTTTGGCTTTAGCTCCATCAGTTGGTGTGTGCAAGTGCATATTATTGCTGTGCATATCGTGCCGTCTGTGTTATGGGGCTGGAAGGACACAGGGATTGGAATTAGCGAACTAGATTCAGTTGTTGTGTAACTATCTGACTCACCAGCACCCTTCAGTCTGCTGACACAAAGAGGCTATAAAAAGGTTGGGGTCGGGCATGTCGTTCTGGGATGGCTTTGGTGCTCTGGGGCGTGCGCTGTGTTTGGGGGCGAGAGGGTTAAGCTGTGGGCAGAGCCGTGAGCATGAGCAGGAACCGTGCTGCTGCAAGATTGACTCTTCTGCCACCTAAGGTTGTGTCACCCAATACGAAATAGAAGTCAGTGAGAAGAGGATGGGAACTGAGAGTATGCCTATGGCCTTTTGGTTTTATTTAAAATCTCTTGGATTTAACTTCAAACAAATCTGAGGTGGTACAGTTGTGCTTTATAAATAGGTTTTGATCATGTTCTGAATGAAGCTGCCCTCTACCAGAACAGATCTGTTTTTAAAACTCGGATACTGTGGGCGACGGCCTTTTACCAAACTTAGTAATATTTGGGATTGTTTTTCTCCTTACGTCCACCTTCATCTTAACCCATCTCCCAGATAGTTTCTGGCAGTTGTTTGGAGGAGGATGTAAGGATATAATTAGAACCGTACCACTGAGTTGCTTAGAAATAACAGGAAGTAAATGATGGTAGCAAATGTATTTTGTGATTACTGAACATTATCTTCTGGATGATGTCTGTTCTGGTTTTGAATTACAAAACATTTCATGTATGAAATAGTCCAGGTTTTTTGTTTTTGGTTTTTTTTTACTTGATGTGTTATTAAATATATCCTTTTAAAACTTTGCCTTTTGTTTTAATTAAAGACTTGGGGAGGGTCAGTTTTGGAAGGCTGTCCAATCCCTTAAAACTTGATAGTTTAAGGATGATCGTTTTGTAAATAATATGCTGCCACTGTTACATTGAGGGGGAAAAGTAATCAAGAAACTGTCCCGCTGAAGCAGACCTCTCACAGAGGTGCACCTCCATTTAATACCCTTCTCCTTCTCCTCCCTGAAGCATAACATTTTATGCAGACATTAATTTAATTTTTTAATGTCTTGATTGTGTTAAGGGCTGCATGCTTTATGTACTGCCCATTCGTTTATTTCCTTCGTTGGTTTCTCCTTTTAGGCCCGGTGTACAGTTTTGACAAATCTACTTCATCCTGCATTTCTACAAATGCTCTTCTTCCCGATCCTTATGAGTCAGAGAGGTAAGCTGTTCTTTTTTCTCCCTTCCTCTGAGGCTGTCTGTAGTTCTTTGCTGTTATGTTTTTAGGACCCTTTTTCGCCAGCATTTCCTCATTTAAAATAACTGTTGTGTGAGGGTTGGTTGTACGGAGCCTATACCACAAGTCAGTAAACATTTGACTTAATTGGGTTTTTCTGTCTTACGCAATAAAATTGCACTCTGGTGGATAGAATACAGCTGTATGTTGTCAGAGGTTAAACTAGGATCTCCTTGGCGCTTGAAATACGTGTTGAGTCCAGTACTTGGACTCCAGTAATAGCCCCCATCTGTAACATTCTGAGCAGCCGAGCACACCGCTCCCCCCTTCTCTAGACGTATAGCCAGCTTCACGTCTTGCTGAATGGCACCTCCCTACAGATGCAGCAGAGTGCCAAAAGTAAAGCCAGAAGCTGAAGGAAAGCAGGGTTCTGCTTCTCAGAGTCCTGTAATGTTACAGGGCGTGTTCCTCATAGGACATGCTCCTCGGCAAGCTGTCCCATGCTACTAGTCAGTTGGTGACACTCATGAGCTGCTTCTGTGACTAGTACATGGCGCATCACATAATTTTACCTAGACTTAAGAAGCTTTGCTCTGTAGGAGATTTAAATGTAGTCATGTTCTTATACTGTGACATATCTAAGTAATCTCTATGTCCTTTCTTCCCCTTGTAGGGTGTATGTTGATGTCTCTCTCATTTCCAGTGCTGGAGAAGGATTGTTTTCAAAAATAGCGGCAGAAGCTCGTACCGTTATGTCCTTTTACAATGGAGTGAGAATTACACACCAGGAGGTAAAGGAGAGAAAAAAGTCAGTCTGGATTTTCATTGCTTCTTCTGAAATCTTGTAGCATCCCCTTCCTACCGTTAAGATTTGATACGGTGGAATTTAATTGATAGGAAGTGCACGTTCGACTGTTTATTTTAGGAAAAAATACATAGCCTGGAAAAGCTCTAGTTGCATGTATTTGAATGATTGCTTTCAAACTGCTGATGAGTTGACCCTTCACGCGCACACCGGGTATTTGCCTTGCAAACTAGGTAGACAGCAGAGACTGGGCCCTCAATGGGAATACAATATCCCTGGACGATGAAACAGTCATAGACGTGCCGGAGCCCTACAACCACGCCGCCAAGTACTGTGCCTCACTGGGGCATAAGGCCAACCATTCTTTCACTCCTAACTGCATTTATGACCCGTAAGTAGAAGTGTGTGTTCTGATGCCGAAGCCGTGAGTGTGGTGCTGTAGCCTGGGCTTGTGGGCTGCGGGCAGTGGTGGGGCTGGGAGTAACAGGTCCCAGTGCTGAAGGAGGTTGTATTGGAAACTGGCTGGCACTGCCTATTCCTGACATCTCTTGGGACTAATCCGTGGGGGGGGGTATCTTCAAGTTGGCGTCTTTGCTGTTGGTTTGGGGAGCTGTCCATTGGTTATAACATGCATGAACTCTGTGCTCTAAACCCTACCTTGAGTAGGAGTGCGCTACGTTGACTGAGCTGCAAAAGCATGACCAGCACCATCAAATGTGCTGCCACTTGGGAAATCCAGAAAATAAGCATCCTGCTGCTTTGCAATTGGTGCACAGCATTAGGAAACTTCTCATGTTATACGTATGCTCAAGGGTACAGATGTCTTTCATACCAGCGTATGAAAGGAAATAGTTTTCCTTCGTTAAATTAGCTGGTTTCCTTTACTGTTGGGCCCTGGGAGAGGATGAACAGAAGTGCCTTTTGATTGGTAGGTAACCCGTGCTGGGGAAACGAAGATGAGCAATTTTCTGTGCTCGCCTGTCTCGTATAATCTGTGCTCATTTCCTGTTATCCAGATATTCACCACTGCAGGCCTGAGGCATGTGGCAGCGATTAACCTTTTATTTTACTTCGAGCAAGTAATGTTGCAGGACTGTTGAAAGTCCTTTAGCAGCAGAGCTATGCAGATGGGTTCTGATATATCGATATATGTGACCTTGTTACTTAAGTCTTGATGAGGTTGACTCAAAGAAATCTGCTGACCTAGTACAGATTACAGACAGAGCTGAAAGTATGCATAAAAGGGGCTAATGGAGCCTGTGAACTGCCAGCTAAGCCTAGCAAAAGTGTTTCTTCTTGCGTTTAGGTTTGTTCACCCTCGGTTTGGGCCGATCAAGTGTATCCGTACCATCAGGGCTGTGGAGAAGGATGAAGAATTGACAGTGGCCTACGGATACGATCACAACCCTGTGGGGCAGAATGGGCCGGAAGCACCCGAGTGGTACCAGCTGGAACTGAAAGCTTTCCAGGCTGCCCAGCAGAAGTGAAGCGGAGACTCCTCAGTTCAGCAAACTCAAAAAGAAACTTGGATCTATGCACTACCTTTGTACTGAAAACTGGACAACCAGGGATTGTTCATGCCGTTGCATCATAACTTTGCATTCTGTGTTAAGAGATAAGTTTCTTGCATACTAACTAGGTTTGACTGTGTTACTCATAGCAGATTTAAAATTAGCTAGCGTCGCACCAGTCTTATCTGGAGAAATTATTTAATATTCTATACGAGACGTGATATTCTTTGGTAGCTTCTGCTTTTGCACCATATGCAAAGATGCCAAAAGACTAGACAGAAAACTAAAATGGGTATATCGTTCACTTTTAGTTGGCAGACTTAGTGTTGCTCTCTATCTGCCCTAGGCATTATTGTGCAACTGCATTTTGCATATATGCCACTTGTGATGATAACAGTAATATTTTGATATTCTCTAATAGTAGCATAATTTTGCCTTTTTAAACCTTTGATCTGAATCTTGCAATAGAGCAGTTTATTAGCATCTAGGAGGCTGGGTTTTAACTCCCCTTTCCTCTTGTCTGAACGTTGTTCTTTCTACGAATCCTCTTTTGCAGGAGAAAATCCTTTCTAACTAGTGGAAAGGCTTGTACGTGTACGTGAGAGTGCTGTGTGTCAGTCTCTGTGGCTCTCTAAGTAGTATAGCGACATGTCCAAGCCTAATATTTATCTGGCCTTCATGGCTGGCTTATTTTATTTAATTTATGATTATGACACGCAAGTGAAGCTGTTCTTTGCATGAAGATTATCTGAAAGGAAATAACAGACTGGCTTTCTGAAGGACTTTGAGAAGTACGCATTCTGGAAGGCAGGTACATTAATGGTGTTGGCATCCCTGAGTTGGTTTGTGTATTTCACCCGTTAGGGCGGCCAGTTCTCAAGGCAGAAAGGAGTTCTTTCAAAGGAAACGTGTGTATCTGAGGGCGGTCGAGGAGAGCGGTATCTTTTGTACGTGTTCAGTTGGCAAAGAATACAGCTGTCATTTAGCAGCACTCAGTGAGTGAATACGACGAGAGATATCAGACTGAGATTTCAGTGTAAGCTAAGAAGATTGTTTCTTGAAAGGCGAACAACTGAATGTAAAAACATCTCTCACTGTTCATATTTAGAAGCAGCAGTCAATCCATAGCTTCGTTAGAGCCAGCGGCGGGGGCTTGTGAATATTTGTCTGCAGGGCTGTGTTCCGGGGTTTTTCAGGGACAGGGGAGTTGTTCATTTTGTTTGGATGCTATGCCGGTCTTGCCTAATGCTGTAGAAGAGAGAAATAACAATCGCTTCAGTCTGGATGCAGGAGCCCACCTGGGACTGTGATGTTCTCTTCTGGGCTTAGCAGCTTAGCGACAACTGAAACGCGTTTGCAGGGCTTTCTCTAAACGTTTCTAGTTAAAAATGTTTGTATATATGTAACATAGATGACTTGGAAATCAGACCCACCTTTCTATTGCAGCGTTTGGTTGCTTGAATGGTTGCAAGCGTCTGGCTGCCTCAGGAGCCAGGCGTTGGGCTGTTGGCAGAGGTGGAAGGAGGTTGCCATTAGTGCATTTGGAGAATCTTGGCTTGTGGTAGGAATTGGGAGTGCAGACCTCTCAAACGTGGGGCTCTGCTTATTTCCTGCAGCTGCCCACAAAGCTTTTTCAGCACTTCACTGTTGAAGCTTACACTTGTCTGTGTGCTGGGGAGGGGTGCAGGCACTCCAGGGGCTTTTTGATGCTCTTCCAGCAGCGAGCTGAGCGTGAGCTCCAACACAGCCAGAGACTCGTGCCACAGCTCCGCTGCTGGTCGGTCCGAGGCAGCAGGGGTGATGCGTCCAGAGCTCGGCTGAGCGTGCGGAGAGACAGAATTGAGCCTCACAGGTGAGGGAGAATTGTCAAAGGGTGATTGGTGGCACAGCTTCAGCAAATCAACCTCAATGAGAAATCTGTGTTTTTGGGTTTTTTAATTTTCTTTTCCCTGCCTCCCACCACTTGTAGTTTTGGATCGTGGCTGTTTCAGCTTAGTGCTGTGTTGAAGCACAAGGAAGAGGAGGGGGAGCATGTGTATGGCTGTTCGCAGCTGTGAGCAGATGGTAACTCCTTCCACAGTAACCTGCTTTTCTTCTCAATCACCTGCTCTGGATTGCTCACCTCTTAACGCCGGCTAGGGAACTGAGCTTAAAATGTTGTGACCTCTTGAGCTCCTTTGGCTTCATTGCTGATTGGTCTGATTCCTCTGCTGTCTTCTCTTCACGCAGACCTGATTGTTTTGATAGATTGGTCTGTCCTCCTATTGTGTGAATTTAGAGAGGCAGAAGAGGGAGGTGCTCTCGGCACATCGGGTTTGGAGGTAGCATCAGTGGTTGCACTGTGAAATAGGGAAGTCCTGGAAGAAAAGGCACTCAGATGTCTCCGTATGTTCTCAAAAGGCACTGCTTTGGTGGCAGTCAAGCAAACACTCTTGCTCTTGTGTATGCTTACAGCCAGCTAGCATGCTGCAGCTTTTGTCTGTGCTAGCTCTACTGTCGTTTTCCTCTCCACTCTGTTAAAATCTCTTGGTCCTCCTCTAGATCCCTTCATCAGTGACAGACCTTTGATAAAAGTTGTGATTATAAAGCTGCTTTGGCTTGATTCAGGACCAAGCCCTTGGGTGCTTCTGTGTTTTCTTTTTCTTTGTGGTCTGTTACAGTAGAGGTGGTTGGGATGGTTTTTACCACAGGATGGCAAAAGGACTCACAGCTGAGTGGGTTCCTTGGGGGTTTTTTGAGTGGAGTGTCGTGGCAACCACAGGTTGAAACACAGGTTTCAACTACATAACTCTGAGTGATGCCTTAACTTGGTCAATGCATTTTGCAGCTCAGCTTCTGGGGCTCATTGGATAGTAAGACCAGCTTGGCAAAACTGCTTACCAGTAGTATTGTGAGACCCACAGCAGAGCTTGATTTCAACTTCAACTTCAAGTGGATGAAATAGTTATTTTGCAAAGTGATTTGTTTCAGGTATTGAATACCACTGACTATTTGTGAAAACACAATAAGTAAAGAAACTCTACTTCTCAGAATCTGGCCCGGGTCCTGTTCGGTCGGAGCAGAAGCTGGAAGAAGACAAAGCTGTCAGCTGAAGCTGGATGACCAGGAGGATCACGGTGTACTCCTTATGACTAGAGGATAGCATAAGAGAATTTATTACTGCTGCTTTTTTCAGGTACAGGTCAGTTCCCAACTTCCACCTTTAGTCTGCACACCTGCAGGTGGCTTCTGTACAATTTGAGGGTTGTTACCCAAGTTCCTTCATGAGAAGGAGCCCACGCCAACCTAACCTGTGTTAGAGGCCGTTGACCCCCAAAATATTGATCTTTCTGTGACAGTGCTGTGTTTTGTCACCGAGAGCAGAGAAGCTTAGTTTTCTGGAGAAGCAGTTAACCTTGGAAATGAGAATGTGAATAGTTATTGCTGAAGGCTACCTGCTGTGTCATGCCTGTGGGTAATAGGGAAAAGGGCTTAGGCCTAGAGAAGGGATCTCATAGCGAGTCTGCTGCTATTATGTGACTCTCTGGGATCTGCTGGAACAAGTAATTTTCCTTCGCAAATCTGAAAAAGCTTTTTTTTCCTGTTCTTTGGTATTAATCAGAAAAACTCCATAGCCTTCAGAAGTCAAATCGTAGAAGTACATGGGTACGGTTCTTTAGCCATCTGAGTGATGGTTCTGGTCGCTCTTTGTCTTCTTTAGCAGCTGCGTCGATGCCTTCTGGCATGGGCCTTGCTTTTTGCCCCCAGTGCAACTGAAGCACAGCAACAGGTGACTCATGCTGGTTTCAGGGCAGCTGGGGATGTGGTGCTCGGCCTCGTGAGGCTGTGTGTTTTGGGACTGACTAGGCAGCTGACTCCAGCTGAGCCTTTCTAGGTGCAGAGCTTTTACTCGTGATGCACGCAGTCGGCAGCGGCTGTAGTTTCTTTCTCAGGGCTGCTGTGTTTCTTGGCTGGCATGGAAGCAGGCGTGCCACCAGAGGCTCTCTTGCCCTCTGCCAGGCGCTGGAGGAGCGGAGGAGCTGGTGTTTGGTACCAGGAACCGAGAAGTGGTAGAAATCCTCACTTGTCTGTTTCCTCCCTGCTTGGCTCTAAGCCACCTCTGCTGCTGGGTTGTCCCCGTCGCTGTTTGCAGCTGGCAGGCAGTTGTCCTTTGGTCAAAGCCAGGGCTCACCGCTTCGGGTGTGCCAGGGCTGTACAGCATGGTTCCTGACCCAGAATCATGCCTCGATGATTTCTTTTGGCCTTTCATTTCAGCGGGCAGTGTTTGGCCCAATGCTGCGGTTGTGATGAGGTGACGAGTTGTGCAGAGCTGTTACCCGCTGCTTTGGTTTCCTCACACATCAGAACTGCTGAAGCCGTGGGTGTCTGAGGAGTTCACTTCCAAGCACTTAAAAATTGCTTTGAAAACGATGTTGCTGAAGTGTCTCTGGTGCTGGGGTGCTGTGATGGCCACCTCCTCGCTCAGCACGCAGCGCTTTGTGCTGAGGGTGTTTGGGTGAGGAGCGCAGGTGTGGAGCAGCTTTGCCTGCAGGTGTACGTGGGCGTAGTGCTCACCTGTGTGTGGGGAGAGCTCATTCCTTTTGCTGCAAGTACTGCAAACATGAGAACTGTATTTCTGGAGCAGTCTCATACAGAACTTTTTTGTTTTTGTTTTTTTTTTTTTAAAGAGGTGCAAGATTGAGTGCATGTTTACTTGCCCCAGATCAAAGGTTTTGAACACTAAGGTCACTATCAGCCGAATGGACCCTCCTCTTGGCGCTCTTCTGTCTTCAGGCAATCGAAGCTGCTGCCCTTTCTCTCCCAGTTTTACTGTAACTACTGTTGGGTTTTGGTGTTTTCATTTCCGGGAGAGCTATGTACAAAAAATTGAAAGCAATTAAATGTTCAAGCCATAACATCATGAGTGCGGGAAGACCCTCTTCACAAGTTTTAATGTATTTATATGTAAAATGATGTTTGTATGAAATATTTTCATGGTAGAATGCATATTTAAAGAAAAAAAAAGTTCCGGTAAGATGAAACCGAGTTTAAAAGGATGTGTTTTTGTAAGATGCGGCTGTAACTGGTTACTGATAAGTAGACTTCTTTTTTTTCTTTAGGGGAGATGCAACCAATTATTGCAAATTACAATTGCAAGCGGTCCTTTCTGCTGTTTGGGGAAGTATTTATGCAGCATCCCATGTGGCTGTCATAACTCACGGCAGTAGCGAGGCCAGCCACGCCTTCAGGACATACCTCTCCTGCCCCACGCTGGCCCTGTACGAGCGTGGCCCTCCCTCCTTTCTGCGGTTTCCTCCTGTACAACTTTTCCTACTGTAACTGTACTGGGTTGAACTCTTGAGCTAAGATCCAGACTAAAATTGTGTGTCACTCAGCAGTTTCTGCCGGGCCTTCTGCTGTTTTAATACTCTGTAGCCCATACTTACTGGGTCTCTCTGTTCTGAAGAACTAAGTGCTAAAGAATAATCCTTGGGGTGAGCTTACACGCGTGTTCAGTTAACCCCGGCATATATAACTTGTATACAGTACTTGATAGGTGTTTTATGACATTTGTACTCGAACTATGAGCCTTACCAAACATCTGTAGGTTTATTCATGACTTTTAAAAATGGATAACTCTAAGAAAGATGTTTACATGACTGACGATTGCCCTTCCTTTGATGTTATGAATGAGGTTTTTATAGTGTGTTTGGGTGTATGTGCAAGGAAGCAAGAAAAAAACGTTTCTGGGGAAAAAAACAAACAAACAAAAACAAACAGACTCGAGAAACATTTGTAATAAGTGAATTTTAAAGATCGCTTTAATTGCGCTACGGAGGCAATGCAGATATTAAAATATTCAACAGAAGCGCTGTCTGTCCGTGTTTGCTGTGCGGCGCCCATCCCCGCAGGCGCTGAGGGCCGGGCCTCCTGTTGGCCCGGGCCGCCCCCTGGGGCTGGGCTCCGCCCCGCCGGAGCGGCATGGATCGCTACCGGTACTTCGTCTTCAACCAGCGCAACATGGTGCTGCTGGGGCTGCTGCAGGTGGCCTTCAGCACGCTGTGCGTCGTCAGCGGGTTCGTCGACGGCTTGTTCGGGGGCGAGTCGCTGCTGGGCAGAGCCAGAGCGCCCGTATGGGCTGGGATGGTAACGTGGCACCGCGCTTTCTATCCTCCGTGGTTTCCCCTGTGGTTTCCGAGGGTGGGGAGAGGCCGGGGCTCCTTGCCAGCCCTTCCCCGGCTTCCTGCTTAGAACCCGGGCGGTGCTGCGGGCGGAGCTTCCCTCTGACGGAGCGAGAGCCACTTCTGCCGGGTGATGCTGAGCGCAGGGCTGCTCGCAGCCGCTGCCCCCCGCAGGCTCCCGCCGGGACGTCCCTCGGCACGGAGCACCGCAGACCAGCAGCTCTTCCCTCGCTCCCCTTCTCCGTTCCTCGGAGCCAGACCCTGAAAACAAGGGCCTTTCAGCTGCTGTGTAACGCTTTATCTTCAGAACCTGATACCCGTCGTCAACTCCTGTTACCGACTCCTTCTCTGCTCTGCAGGTCATGGGAGTCCCAGGCGTCCTGGCGTTGTTTTCCTCTCAGAGGAAGAACCCGGTCCTTGTAAGCCATGGGGCTTTGCGTGCGGATGGGGCAGGGGCTGGGTGCCGTGGGGGGAGAGCGATCGGCCACCTCTGCAACCTGCAGAGCCCATTTCCTAGAGTGGCCTTCGTGGGAAAGGCCACATCTACACGAAAAAGGAGGACGTGATGTCTCTTTGCTTTCTAATGCGTAACGTGAGCTCTGGCTGGCTCTGATAACCAAAATCTGTAAAAAGTGCTTGAGAATGCTTGTGTTATTTATTTACTCATTTATTTAACTTTTATTGCTGCCTGGTATTAAGTGTGCATGCCAAAACAGGAAGCAAGTTAATTCTCTTGCGTTTCCTAGATGGGTGTCTCTAGCCGGGTAAGCCCCAAAGGAGGATGCTGTTCCTAAGAGAGAGACTTAGGAAGGATCCATTTCAGCCCCACTTGCACCCGGGGGTGAGATGTGGAACTCGATTGTATCTCAGCAGCTCAGCCCTGTGGAAACCTTTATTGCACTGTGTTTGGTTTCCACCCACCTGTTGCTACTGGATACTTTGTAGTGTTATAGCAGGTCAAAGTCTGGTACCTGTCCTGTACTGACACGTTTTGTTTGTATTAATTGTCTTATTTTAAGACAGGGCGAATTAAATTCCTTTCCCCTTTCTTTTTCTCCTTTAATTTATTTGCCTAGGTGAACGTGCTGGTAGCGGCATCTATGCTCTCTTGTGTGTCCATCCTCATTGTCATAGTTTACAGCTCCCTAACGCTGTCCTATGGAGAAGAGGAGGAGATAAGCTCTCACCCGGTACACGTTGTGCATACAGTGAGTGTCCCCTGTGCTCATTGCTGTCCTTGATGCGCAGCTTCCCGCTGCCTGCCAACGGGCTGTGCACCTGAACACAGCTAGGTCGGGTTAATAAGCGCTGATGCTGCAGCAGAAGGGTTGGGTTTGTTCTAGGAATGAGTTAGTTTGCCCTTTTGTGCGTCGTGTCTGCGCAAACCGTGTACGGGTACCTCCAAGGCAGATGAAGCTGTTTGACAGGTCAGAGCCAAGTGTCAGGCTGGGAAGATGCTGCGTAGTCAGATGTATCTCACAGCATGACAAGGAACAGCCGTTCCTTGTGTTGCAACGCGTTGTTCAACCAGAGCGCTTAGCTTGGCTCGTTCTTCAGAGCACAGAAGAAAGGTTTTAAAGAACACTGACCTGAAATCAATACCGATGCGTAATCACGGCTCTCTTACGGTATCTAGAGAATTTTGGTGGAAGTCTTTGCTGTCTGAACGTGGCTCTAACGTTTCGTTTTTTGCTTGCAGAAGCTTGTTCTGAATAAAGTTGTCAAGGGTGCTAACATCACAATGTTAATTGCATCCGTCTGCAGCGCCGTTGTTGTGCTGGTCATTGCCTACCTGGGGTGCCGAAGTCTTCCTCGCTGCTCTTGCTACGACAGCGTAACTGGGATGGTGAGTGGGGGGCTGAGAGAGCTGCGTTACTGCATGGAGAGGGAGGATGTGCTTTCCTTCCACTAACATTACCTCAGCTGTGCCCCGACAATCCTGCTCCAATGCTACCAAGGGAAGGGGATGTCAGAAGGACTTTAGTTTTCTGTCCTTCCTTTTGCTTCCTCCTAGTTATTTACCAGCTCACAGGATGAGGTTTGTGATGGGGTTATTTCCTTCATAGGAATGGTTGCAGCCTTGTGACGACCAGACTCAGGCCATGGAAATGGTTTGCACCGTACAAAGTGAGTAACTCTTCCCATCTGTGTATTTGGATGTTCACTGGGGATATGGAAGGAAGGTCCTGAATGAGCCACAAATCCCAATAAGGAAAATAGTCTGAGCAGGGACTCAGGAGCTTGTGCAGAGAGCTACGCCATGCTTAATGATTCCCTCTCCTTTCCCCACGCAGGTCCTGGGGACGGAGTTCTTAACTTCCCGGCTCAGTGTCCAGTGCAGGACTGTGACGCGGAGGAAGATGCATCCAAGCCTCCGCCGTACATCAGGATGGCTTGAAAAAGTGACGGACTGTTCTAAAGCTGCTAGTCGAGACGTACAGTGAGATGGACGAAAGGAGTTCTTCAAATTTAAAATCATTGTGTGCTTTTCCTGGGCCTTTTTACAGAATGCCCACAGAAGGAGAGAACTGTTGAAGGTCCAATGGTCAGCAAAGATCCCAGTGCAAATGGAGAGACCTGCAGATATTTGGGGACATTCAGACTCTGTATAGCTGAAATAGCTCATTGCCTCTTAGAAGCGTGAGCTTTTTTATCCGGCTTTTGTACTTCATTGGTGTTTTCTTCCACTAGAATTCATCGTGCAGTTTGTCTAGCAGCGCTAGCCGTACACATGCAAATATTAAACACTATTTTTAAAAGAAACGGATTGTGGTGTATTCCCCCTTATCTTCTCACCCTGCTCCTTGAATCATCTGTCGCGAAGGATCCGCTGCGTTCAGCTGTTGGCTGAATACTTGCTCTCTGGCGGGGATGGGGCAGGTCACATCAACAGCGTGAAGCCTTGCAGTGCCAGTCTGATGCCTCCATCAAAACGGGGCTCTGGGTGTGTTCATGCCTGGGTGCAATTCAATTTATTCATGAAGGATAATGCTAGGTTGACAGGGGCTTAGTTACAGCAGCTCCTCATAAGGAGTAACTTACCTAGTTCAGCTTTGGAGACTGAAAGTTTAAAGTGTTCTGCTGAACTCTTTTACAGATCTGGGCATAAGTGCTGCCTTGGAATGACCCACAGCTTCTGGTCGACTTCTCCCAGCTCTGAGGTGCATAGATTCCCACCTGCGCTTTAGGGTTTGCTTCCAGGTAGGCTGAGAAGCATCTATAGCACGTATGTCCGCAGGCTTTGAGCATGCAGCAGGTTGCCAATCCCACGGCACGCGTTACCCAGTACCTCCAGCTGAGCAGGACCGGGCAGGTTCACCTCCTGGGCAAGCACACTTACTGGAAGGGTGAGTCATGCCTGCAGTGTAGCTCCAGGAAGGAGAGAGGTGCCTTTCCGTTTCCCAACAGGTGAGGGAGTTAGATTGTTCCCAACTTTCTTTGTTTTTCTAGAGATCGAAGCCTTCTTTATAATTCTAGGAAAAGAACCCAGACACCTCAATGAAAGTGGAGCTGTTTAGTCTGGGGAAAAGGAGGCTGAGGGGAGACTTTATCGCTCTCTTCCAATATCTGAAAGGTGCTTACAGCGAGAGCAGGGCTGGTCTCTTCTCACTGGTGGCAGGTGACAGGACGAGGGGAAGTGGCCTCAAGTTGTGCCGGGGTAAGTTTAGGTTGAAAAACTTCTTTACAGAAAGGGTTGTTAGCACTGGAATAGGCTCCCCAAGGAGGTGGTTGAGTCACCATCCCTGGATGTATTTAAAAACCGTTTGGATGTGGTGCTCAGGGACATGATTTAGCAGAGGGTTGTTAGTTAGGGTAGTATGGTTACGTTGTGGTTGGACTTAATGATCTTTAAGGTCTTTTCCAACCTGAACGATTCTATGATTCTAAGCCCTAAGCTGCATACTGAAGCATTTCTTACAGATGTTGGCACCCTGCTACGTTACCCTTGGCACCCAGGTGCGCCCAAAGCCTCAGTTGCCGGGCCTGCTAACTGCAGGTAATTAGCCTGTTTGTTAGAGTCCACTTAGAGCTTCAACCTGACTGTATGTTACTGTGTTGTTTTATATTATTTGTCTTCAACATAGTAATCCATAACATGAAGCAGAAAGTGATGCCGTGCCTTCTCTGTTGTAGTGCAGCAAGCATCAAAGCAGCGAGCGTGAGTGCGTTCCCACCCTCAGACGCTTCTAGCATTGCTCCTGACAGCCTGCAACAAATTGTTTTTCCCCTTTGATTAACATAAACTGCTGTTCATGTAGATTAAAAGAAAGCAAGGCTCCCCGAGAGGTTCCTGTGATTGCTGATACTTAAAACCAGCTTGGCTTTGATTCTCTGTGTTCTGACACAGATTTCGCCTTTGAAGGAGCAGCTTGCTGGAAGCTGTTTGTTGCTGAAAGGCGCTGCTCAGCCAACGCACTGTGTCTGGGTGGAAGCTGCAGTCCCACCACAGATACTGCTCTGTAACATTGTCTTATACTGGGGGATAGACAGTACGTACCTGAACGATGTGTGGGCCCGGAGCCTGGAAGCAGCGACAGTGGCACTCAGGGGACAAGGAGACCCACCAAGGACCACTAAAAGGAATCGCCCCATCGGTGTATACTGAAGTAGGACTGTAGAAGAGAAGCGTGCTCTGTGCCATTTCTAACTAGAAACATACGTAGTTGGTTCAGCAGCAGCTGCACAACCCCCAGTGCCTGTCTGTCTTTTGCAAATCGGTTTTGTTGTCCTTTCAGTGGTGCGACTGCGGCATTGCTATCACGGTACCAGCATGGAGGCACCTTATGGCTGCACAATGGCAACAATTCCTTCTACAGAAGGAAAGTTTCTAGAAAAGAAACAACTGCACTGTGGAAATCAGTGGAAACTGTACCTCAGTTTAATGTCAGTTTCTCTCATTGGGTAGCAGTGCAGAAAATGTATTCATGCTTGCAGCTTTCAGTGCTATATTTAGTAGGTGCTCCACACGTGCATCGTGTTCCCCCCGGAGCCTGGCAGTGCCTCCCTCACCCCCAGAGTTCCTTGTTGCCAGCTGGGGGACACTATTCAGTGTGCAGGCACTGTCCACAACACCTCCAGAAGCAATAAATTTGGCATTTGCTCCCCCCAGGCTTTTGCTACTTGGCAGGCTGTTAGCCGATCAGAAGTAGTAATTGGAATGTTAATCAAGAAGGCAGTTTCTGTGAGTTAACATTCAACTGAGAGTGAAATATCTGCTGCAGCCATTTCCTACATAGAAATACAGAGAAGGAGCTCCACAGAAACACAAAACTGAGAGTGTGAGCAGGTTGGGGTATGTATCTGACAACCACCTCTTGGGGATTTTATCACTTCCCTTCCAATCTTGTAATGGCACTGCCTGATGGTAACGACAGTTTCCTTTATTCCTTGTCCCTGTCGGGGCTGCAGCAGTGGGCACGCTGCTGGGAAAACGCAGGAGAAGCCAGAGGACAAATCCACTGTGCTGCATGGGCTGCAGAGCTGACTGTTCCAGTGTGCTGTGTAACACTGAACTTCACTCAGGTAGGTCAACTGCATAAAGCGTTCTGTGTGGGAAATGACTCCAGAAATAAACAGTTCTTGTTTCGTAGAGAAAAATCTATCAGCCTAGTTTATAGTAGAAGTGTTATCTGGCTCACTGATGAAGTTCTCACCAAAGCCTTTGCTTGGTCTCAGTGGCTCTGCTACAGCAGTTCCTTGGCTGATTGCTTCCCTTTTTCTGTTGCCTGCAAGAGAAGCAGATGTAGTGGTAGCTTCCAAAGAGAGCCTTGAAGGAGATGGGAAAGCATAGGAGTAGTAGTTAACAAAATAAAGAGACATTCTGGGAACAGAGGGTGGTGCTGGCCTGCACTTGGAAGTAGGAAGGCATTACATATGTATGTATTTTTCACAATAGCCAACTTAAAACCACACTGATATAGCTGGACGCCACTTGGATTCAACGGTTCCTCTCAGTGTGAGACTTGCATGCCAATCACAGGAGCTGCCAGCACTGTGCTT
Source organism: Pavo muticus (assembly GCA_016647715.1). Taxonomy (NCBI): domain Eukaryota; kingdom Metazoa; phylum Chordata; class Aves; order Galliformes; family Phasianidae; genus Pavo; species Pavo muticus. Next base: position 1,128,968 of record JACDJE010000093.1, on the reverse strand, counting down.
TCTGCCGGCAGTGTCTCGGTGACTCAGCTCTAGCTTGGCACTGAAGTTAGCGCTTCAGGGTGGTGATGAGGATGAGTAATCATATGCAGGAACTCAAATCACCCTCTGATGAGCGAATGGTTTTGATTTTTTTTATCAGCAGCTGAATCTTCAGTCGATGAAGCCGGGAGCCCTTTATTGCTTCCTATTTACGAGTGAGTTAAAAATATCTTGAAGTAAATGGAAAAGTTGTTGCACAAATCTTAGGGCACATTTCACCTGCTTCGTTACTGTGTGCCCTTCCTATGGACACAAAGAGATGGGAAGGCACAGCTGAGTGCTTAATTTCTTTGTGCTCACATGCATGCTACTTTTTTCTTTCCTTTTACTTAATAGCTCTATGTGTGTGCTTACTTACATGTATTAAAAAATACCGGCTGTGATCACAGGGGCTCTCCATGCTCTTGCAGTTTACTATTGAAGTGTGCATGCTTATGGATACATTGGTGAGACACTTCTCTGTTGTTTTTCAGGGGGGTCAGTGGCATCTGAAACAGAGAAAAGTTTTCTAAAAAAAGAACTCAAACTGTTAGAGAGTCCGTGCTTATCCTTGTTAAAATATGACAGTGTAAATATTCCTCCTACTGAAAACAGAAGAAAACGTTACTTTCAAAATGAAGAACTGGCAGCTGATGTACTGCTTTCACGCTCAAACACAGAAGCAGGTGGCTTCCTTTGCATTGAACCGTAAGCGCTTGCTTCACAGAGCTATGAACTTGTCTTACAATGGGACCTAATGTGAAGAAATTGTACAGAAAGGAGGCTTATGACGAGCAGATAGAAGGAGAGAGAGGACCCCTGAGCTTTTCAGTCCTGTCAGATACAGTTTTCCTCAACTCCCTGAAATCAAGTAAGTACCTGAAGATTGTAGCAGTTGGTGAAGGAGGCAGGGGTGGTAGATGGTGGTTTTTTTCCCTTTGCCCTTTTTCCCTTTCCCTTTTTTAGTACAGTAAACAAATTTTCAGTTCAGGACATCAGCAAAGTGTGTGCACAATACTGTATTTAATTTTTTAAGAAGTGCACCTTGGTTTGTGTTTGCGCTGAAGTCTAGAACAAGATTCCTGATAAAGGCATGTTACGTTAAAGAAGATTCTGTTAACTGGGTATTCATTATGTTTAGAGAATGATATTGGGTGAGTTCATTTAAATAGAGTTGAAAGACACTGGAAACTATAAAAACTGGGCAGTTCCTAAACACACAGTTATCACTAATGGCAGTGCATCTTTCGCTCACAGCAAGAAGGCAACGTAGCTGAGAGTTTCTGCAAAGATTCAACGACCTCTGGTGCTTGTTAATGATACTTTTCCTAATACAAGCCAGGATGCATTGGCCTTCTTGGCCACCTGGGCACACTTCTGGCTCATATTCAGCCGACTGTCCATCAGTACACCAAGGTCCTTTCCATCAGGCAGCTTTTCAGCCACTCCATCCCCAAGCCTGTAGGGTATGGAAAGGAGGAGTTAGCAGACAGTTTTTGTGCTGGAAGATCACCGTGGAGTTCCACAGGGGTGTATTCATCGGTGATGTGAGAAAGAGAATGAACTGTAAAGTGACACAATTTGTTAGTTTACTCACTGTAACCAAGATTAGGGTAATGGTCAAAAAGATACAGAAGGCTCTTTCAGGGAGTAGTGGTAAAGTAACAGATCAAGTTCGAGTCGATATACACAGTGTGATGAACACAGGAAGAAAAACGTTTCTTTGCAGGGAGGACGATAACCCTTCTATTTGCACAATCATCATCCTTAAATACCTTTGTGTAATTTCTACTGAAATTACCGATGTCTTCCAAATTCTAGGGAAATGATAAGCAAGCGGCACTGAATAAACGATAAAGTCTTATGAAAGTCAAAATAAATAGCTTAGCACCCCTTTGGGCCTGAATTCTTGCATTTTGGTAAGTCAATTATATGTAATTGTTAGATTTACTACCTCTACTGTTAAGCAATTAACAAACAAACTATACCACTCTGTCACATCCATTTGTTTGCCATTTCCCATTTGATTTGTTTCTTTCTCACTTTTTCACACTGCTCTGCCCTCTTTAATCCAGGATGAGTTGAAGAAGAAATGAGACTAAGTTACAAATTAGCTTTTTAAGGTATTTTATCTTTTTTCTGTTTTTTTTTTTTTTTTTTAATGGATTACTCATACTGCCAGTTATTCGGATTCTTCTTTGAAAAATGTGTTTTAAGACAGCATGGAACGTGTGCAAGCCCCTGAAATAGATGCGTTTACTATTGCTCTTAGAGTACTCTTTACCTTCTGTTGAGGAAACTGTACGCTTAACCATGAGGGGTATTTTAAGGATCAGCTGAAGTGGTGCCAGTTTAGAGATAAGCAGTATTGCTCAGGTTTTAATTTAGCTTGGTTTGGAGAATGTTTGACATAGGTATGGTCCAGCAGGGCTATGTTTGCCATGAATGACAACTACGTGGACATGCTTAGCTTGTTCTGATGGCGATTGCTCTTAAAAATGTCCATCCATCAATCATTCTTTAAAGTCCATGCCAGTGTTTTATTTTGCTGTAATGAAGATTTTGTCAAATATATTATGCTTGTATTTTATTCCGTTACCAGTACGTTATGAGTTTTCTTTGACTACATGTTCTGTTGGAATGGGATAATTTCTAAAGCGGCACTGTGCTTTGTACTTACTGCGACCCTTAGGTAATGGGACAGTTGTACTAAACCATTGTTATTAGTTGGAAATAATTGGGGTGTGAAATGTTACCTGAAAAACAGCTTTAAGCACTGTCTTGAACACATACAATTTTCCATAGATTTTTTTGTAAAGCCTCTGCATACTCAAACCAGCTGTTTCCAACTCAGCATGATATTTAGCAATACAAGCTTTATTAAATTATTAAATATCACAAATTAATTCCCTACTAGTTATTAGAAGTATCTTGGATTTACTTTCCTTTCTTCTGAAACAGGCTTGATGCTCTTCTGTTTCAATAGAAAAATAGAAAAGAAAATTCCAAGTTGTTCAAATGCGGTAGCAACTGTCCATGACTGAGGATGTAAGTAAAATATGATAAGTAAGTCCTGTAAGCATACGATCAGTTGCAACTCCTACAGCTGGGATAGATCCCAGGGATCACATATAACTTTAAAATAAACAGCTGCCCTTACGTGGCAAAACTAATATATAAATAGATAGAAATGACCTCTGTGTGCTTGAGCTGTGCAAACATCATCCATGAGGTCAAAAGGTACCGCATTATTTTTGATTGCAAAATGTCTCACCTTTTTAAATAAGTTACTAGATGAAATAGGTGTGGCATTCAAAGTGTAGGGGCCAAACAGATTCATAGGATTTGTAAACATTAGGAACTACAGAGCATTACTTTGAAATCTTGCTTGAGACAACAAGGAGTCATTTCAGAACATCAGAAAAGGTATTGATGTGTTCAGAGGAATGCCTATGCTTTCCAGGCTGACAGAGGAGAACTGAAGGTCACTGCTTACACAAGGTGTGGCCTCTCAGAGACAATACCAATATTTTATTACAAGTGAAAAACGTTTTGATTTGATTTGTCAAATGTCATGCAGAACAGCTTTTTTTTTTTTTTTCTGGAAAAAGGCTTTATTATGATTCATATCAGAGGATATAAATCTTTTCAACCTTGTGCTGAGCATATTTCTTAGGCTGTAGTTTCTACTGCCATTCACTTATCTGTAGACAGTTCTAAGAAAGAAATATCCTTGTCTCTTTCTTTTTCATAAAGATATTATTTTCATTGAAAAATAACCTCTGAATGTATTAAAGATTTTTTTTTCCCCTCAGAAATGGTAAGACTACAATAAACATCTCACTTCTACTCTTTTATGTTATTAATAGTAATTGACTAGGGGGGAAATACCTTGAAGTTCTGTAGCTCTTAAATTATGCTTTGTGGACTCCCAAATGTCTACTGACCCCTTCTTTTTCATCGACAGGATGAGCTCACATTCATTGTATGGGTTCATGAGCTTGTATAAGTGACATTGTGCTGTGGAATGATTCCAGAGTGAGTACTTCTTTAGTAACTCTGAAATAACTAATGCAGGTGTGGATCTTTAGCCATGCAGTGAGTGCTCAAGCAGACAAATTACCCAAACTTCAGCTGAGTCAGCACTGTGTGAATTCTGGTTTTTTGTTTCTCTAACAAGGCTTTACCTTATGAGTTACATGTGTATCTCACAAAACCAAACAAGACTAAATTACAGTAAGGTGCAGTTGGACCTAATTGGTTTCTCATTACATGTAGATTTGTTAAATCTGAGAACTAAGCAATGGAAGTATGTCACCAATTCTTCTGCTCATCTTTACAAGGTACAGGTTAAATTGTCTTTTAAAAAATTCTCAGCATGTGCCTCCCTCTCCCTCACTTTTTTTGCTTTCCATTGCCCCAGTTTCTGTAAAAACCATAAGAAAAAATGGGTCATCCAGGCTGCATTGAACTGTTCTCAAAGAGAAGGTCAGGCTCAGGTGAGGATACATTCTCAGTCAAATAGTGTTCTTGATTCCTATGTTTAGGCAAAATTATGTTATTTTTAGATGAAATTTTTAGATTTCCTATTTAAGATAGATGTTCAGAAATTTTCTAACTGTAGCCAATTCTTCTTTTGAAAATAGATTCAGATCATTTTCTTAAATGCTCTTGTTTTAATTGAAATGTTTGGTATAATTATTGATATTAAATAATAAGGGTGAACTTAGGAAGCAACGCATTCTGAATGCTAACATCCAAAATTTGTAGTGGAAACACTGAGTCACAGCTTGAAACAGTGATAGAGCACCTGGTGGGAAGGCAGGGCCAACCCAGGGGAGCTCAGGTGCAAGCAATGTACCTGAGTGACTGGGAGGGGTGTAGCCAGGATCTGCCCCTTCCCAGACCTCATTTAAGGGTTGGCAGTGGAGGTGAGGGTATCCCTCTGGAGATCTGTGACTACTGAGGCTTTCATTTGTTTCTGTGTGCATAGCTGTTGTGTTTGAGTCCTTGCTCACCACAGCCCAGAGTCTTGCAGCTCTGCTGTACTTTCCATCACATTACACATTTTATTATTTTCCATTAGCCATTTACTGCTGATGAGGGAGCTCTTTTGGTTTTCCAAGTACTTTAATGATGCTTCACTTTTTGAAGCCATTTCTGGTCACAGGATGTAGTAAAATGAGTATTTGTCAGCTGAAGTTACAGCTCTTAGGCAAAAGCTGCATTCATATACCACTGCAGAAGAGTATGCTGCAAAAACAAATAAATCACTAGCAAAGAACTCACTTAAAACATGCAGAACAGCAGCTGACCAAAGAACATGAGTATCAAGTCACTTGCAGACTACACATTCACTCCTTCCTGGCTATTTCTTCTCATAGAGGTTTATGAATAGTTGTTACCATGTGTCACTAGCACTACTTCCTCTGCTAATATTAAGCAGTAGTTGGTGGTAGTAAACATCTTACAATACAGCTGCTTCATTTCTTATCTGAGTTTAAGGGTGCTCAAAATGTAGTAATCTCAAGAGTTAACTTTCAGAGGGTGAACAGCAATCTTTTTCTATGTACCAGCTGTTTGGACCTATCTTATGCTAGTGAAAAATCTTTTTAATGGCTTTCTAGAAAACTAACTTGGTATATAGTCACACAAATCTATTTAAGAAGTTGTCTTCCATAGCAAGATAAGTTTTTCTTTCCTTTGAATTTTAAAGCAACTGATCAGTGTCTCTTTGCTTTCATCTGCAAATATAGGAAAGTTCCCTGGTAAGCTCACAGAAAGCTAAGTTACATACAACAGATCCAGCAGTGAATCTTGCTTTTCATTTGCTTCCGTGCTATTCCTGTTGCCTGTTTACAAAGGCACCTACAGGTGACTACATTTTATTTGGTACAGAGCTCTTACAAGAAGGCAGGCTGCCGTAGCAGTAGAAAAGTAAAAAATAGAAATGCTTGTTACTGATTTAGCAGGGCTTGGAGTAAATGGTTTAAAAAAAAAAAAAAAAACTCTTGTTCTAGCAGGTAGCATGGATTACTGCACTAGACTCCCCGGAACACAGAACTTCTCCCATACAGATTGCTTGCTAGATCTTTTTCTTGTTCTATTTTCTACTGATCACAGTCAATTTAGGATGAAGATGTTGTTGAAAAGTATCCATCATGAACCCAGGACAAATACTTGGCTGCCTTCTGCAGGAATGTTTCACACCCACCCACACTGCCAGAGATTTTTCAAGGCAATCTCCCTGGGCCAACCCAAGTTATTCCACATGGTGACCCCTCAAGTCCTAGAGGAAGGTATCTCCCCAGAAGGCATTACCTGCACTCAGAAAGCACCTAACTGTCCTCCTGCAGAGCATGGAACCCAGCTCCTTCCAGCCTGGGAGGGAGACCACCACCAGGCAGCAGCTTCTGCTACCCAGGGGCCTCTCCCAGCACCCAGGTATCCACTCCCCCAGCCCCTCCCTCCCCAGGGGCATCCCCCACCAGTTATGGACCCCAAAGACCAAGATGCCAGATTCCACCCACCACCCCCCTAAAATAATCTCTTTAGAGATTAGTGCACACACCAGGAAACAGCCCCCACAAACAAATAGGAAAACTACCCCCCCCAAAGACACAACCCACTTAACACAGTACTAAACATAATGAAGACAACTTCCACAAGCTGCATAATACAACTACCCCACAGCTTGAACTGTGAAACTTAAGTAAGCAGTGTAAAGGAACCCCAAAAACCCTCAGTTACTCATCTCTAAAACTTGAATAAATACAGCTTTTATGAAACCAAACAAAGCCTACCAATTACTTCCCTCAACAAGACAAAAAGATACCTGAGGAAAAACACTCACAAAGCCAATAGAAGACTTAACAGTCTATTTCAAGGAAAACCCATGTCACACACCACACAACTGGAAGACAGACAGAATAGGAACAAATTACAGACTAAAATCAAACAGCAAGGACACCCAAGATAAAGACAACAGCTCCACTCCATCATACTTTTATGTCTGCCAGGTTAACAGGTTAACAGGTACACAGTAACATCCTCAGCCAGAAGTAACTAGACAGCCAAACCTCACTTCCAAAAAGGGCAAGCCAATTGGTTGGACAAGTAGGAGTCATGTGTGTAATCAATGAATATACAGATGTTATAATTAAGGAATATACAGGAGAGTCACACTAAACAGGTTATCACACTAAGAATGGATGTAAAGCTTACCCTTGTCCTGGGCTCACTGAGAAGATTCCAAGAGGAACAAACTCCAAGAGATCCTTCCCCAGTGGTAGTCAGCTCTTAAATGGGGTCTAGGAGAGGTGGAGCCAGGCTCCACCCCTTCCAGTAGGGCAGGAGAATTGTCTCCACCTGTGCTCCCAGGGCTGACTAATTGCTCACCTCAGGTGGTCAGTCAGAGGTTCAGCAGTTCCCATACACTCCACTCATTCACAGCATGAACCAATGATCCAGCTGACTAAAGGGTAAGCTTCTTCTAATACAGAGATCCAATACATCGCAACGCTTATACAATTTCCATCACGATGCATGTTGATACAATTCAAAGATGAGTGACAATCAGTGAATGTTCATATTCTTTGATGGGGCAGTGCTCAATGATGTTACTGGAGGCATGTGGTCATGAGGTGCAGGTCTGTCCTATGCTCCATCAGTCCCATGTAGACCATCATCAGGTGTTACACATGGTCTGACAGTAACACTGGAACACTTGGATGGCATTTCATCCATTCAGGTCCCACAATGTTTCATTAGAGTCTATTCATCCACCCCTGCAGGGACTGGGAGCCTGTCTTCAGGGCAGCCTTAAGAATATCATTATAAATTTCAATGAGGCCTGCCCCCATTGGATTATATGGCAGGTGAAATTGCCATTCAGTGTTATTTTCTTCTGCCCAGCGCTGTATCATTGCACCAGTAAAATGGGTCCCTTGGTCACTCTCAATGACTTGAGGTGCCCCATAGGCAGACATGCAGACATCAGTTTAGTGAGTGCCTTGATGGTACATGCCTGGTTTGCATTGTACCAGATAGGCCTGCAGTAGCCCACTTGCAGTGTCGATGCAGCTCAGGGCATATCTCTCCCCCTTAGACCAAAGAAGGGGCCCAATGTAATCGACCTGCCATCACTGGAGATGATTGTGTCCTCTAGCAAGATGGGCTGTTGTTTCAGGCAACGATCTTGGTCTCATCTTAGAGCAAGCATCGCAATCTCAGCATGCCTGTGTGATGTCAGGTAGCTGTATGGGCAGTCCCCATGCTTTAGCAGCTGCCCACATCATCTTTTGCCTCGCATGCCATGGCTTCTGGTGTAACCAACAGGCAATGTTCTCAGATGGTGAATTCTCAATCCATCGAACTCGAGCCAGCGTGTCAGCTTCATCATTTCCCGGTGACTGTAGGGGCTGATGACCAGAAACATGGTAGACATGTACAGTCCTGTGTTTGACTCTATTCCATATGTCTAACCACATGTCTTTGCCCCAGATTGGTTGGGCATGGATAGTCCATTCTTGGGTGGCCCACTGGGCAATCCAAAGAGTGAGCCCCCGGTACACAGCCCAACTATCTGTGCAGATGTTCAGGATGCCATCACCGGGTTCCTTGGTTATAACCATCCACACAGCTCGCAGTTCTGCCCATTGGCTGCTCTGACCATCCCCCTCGTCAAACCAGATTGTCTCGGTGGAGGGATGGTATGCTATCGCTCTCCACTTGCTTGGGTTGCCCTTGCTGGACCCATCTGTGTAGCAGGCATCTTCAGGGATAGGATATTTTCCCTCATGAACAGGACTCTTCTCTGGTGGAGCAACCAGTGTTTTTTTTGGTGCATCACTGTGATACTTCACTGGGTCTAGGATCTTCTGAAGTTCTTCTTTTAATGGTGATGAAGACAGACTACTCCTTTGGCTGAGGCAGGCAACCCATCGTGCCACCATTTGTGCTTGGGCCACCCCTGTCTTAGGAAGGTGGGTCAGATCTTTCACCCACTCCTGAATCAGCAGAGTGGTCTTAACTATAACTTCAGCCGTTTGAGTTATCGGCTCTACTGCCTGTAATGCAGAGTAGGCAGCCAATAACTGTTTTTCAATCATACTTTATCTTTCTTCTGCTCCATGCCAGACCTGAGACCAGAAACCAATGGGGGTCCGAACAGAACTCTAGCACTGCCACAGGCCCCAACCAAAGCCATCTTGAGTGACATGAACACCCAACTCAGCTAGGAGGGTAGGATCAAATATACCCAATGCCTGGGCTTCTTTAACTGCCAGTTTTGTTTGTTGGAAGGCATCCTGTTCTGTTCTCCCCCAGTCCCATAGCTGCCCCTTTTTTGTGAATCTGTACAGTGGCCTTAGAAGCTGCAATAAGTGAGGTATAAGGGAACACCAGTAACCCAATATACCTAGAAACTCTTGCAGCTCCTTCAGTATTGTAGAGACTGGGAACACCTGAACCTTATCTATGACAGCACTAGGTAGTACTTTAGTCTTTCCTGACCAAACCACCCCCAGGAATTTTACAGACAGGCCCAGACCTTGCACCTTTTGAGGATTTATAGCCCATCCTCTCTGTTGCAAATAGGCAGTTAATGAATCTGCCGCCTGTCCTACTGCCTCCAGTGAGTCAGATGTCAAAAGGAGATCATCAATATAATGATATAAGTTAACATCTTCAGGTTTTTCCCAATTAGCCAGGTCATGCACCACCAGATTATGGCAGTGTTGGCAAGCGCATGAACCCCTGTGGCAGGACCTGAAAGGTCCACTTCCTGCCTCCCCACATAAACACAAACTGATCTTGTGATTCTTCAGCAATTGAGATACTGAAGAACACATTTGCTAAATCTAGGACACAACGATAGGGTTTTATCTCCCTACTTAATGTGTCCATTAGGGAGGCAATATTGGGTACAGCTGCATGAATAGGCAGCATGACCTTATTTAATTCTCTGTAATTCACTGTCATTCTCCATGTGCCATCCAACTTCCACACTGGCCATATGGGGGAATTATATGGACTGTGTGCAGGTCTTATAATGCTCACTTTTTCTAATTCCTGCACTGTTCTCAATATTTCATCTTGCTCACCCAGGAATCTATACTGCCTTACATTAGTAATCCGGCACGGTTTCGGCAGGCAAATAGGTCAATGTTTCGCATGGCCTCTCAATATTGCCTGCACCGCCCAGATACTAATACACCTTTGTCGAAGTATGAACTCTCCCACAGTTGTCTGGAGAGCCAGACCCTATAGAATATCTATGCCCAGGATGTATTCCTGGACTGGGGTGATAGACACTTTATACTCCCGGGGTGGGAGATGCCCAACCCCCAGTTTCAACCATGTTTGGGTGACAGGAATAGTCTGTCCCCCAAAACCACCAATCATCACTCTGTCTCCATCAAATTTAGTGGGATCTCCACAGATAATTGATGTTTCCGCTCCAGTGTCCACCAATGCCATAACCCTGAATATTTTTTCAGGACCAATAAATCATTAATTCTACATAGGGCCTCCGGTCCCATCTGGAGGCCCTAGGGGGACTAACATCCCTTGTCATGCCATGAGTTGTGCTATGGCCAAATCTTTTGCCTCCAGTGACTCAGGCATCATGGCCCAAGACACCTGAGGAGGCTTTTTTTTTTTNATTACTCATACTGCCAGTTATTCGGATTCTTCTTTGAAAAATGTGTTTTAAGACAGCATGGAACGTGTGCAAGCCCCTGAAATAGATGCGTTTACTATTGCTCTTAGAGTACTCTTTACCTTCTGTTGAGGAAACTGTACGCTTAACCATGAGGGGTATTTTAAGGATCAGCTGAAGTGGTGCCAGTTTAGAGATAAGCAGTATTGCTCAGGTTTTAATTTAGCTTGGTTTGGAGAATGTTTGACATAGGTATGGTCCAGCAGGGCTATGTTTGCCATGAATGACAACTACGTGGACATGCTTAGCTTGTTCTGATGGCGATTGCTCTTAAAAATGTCCATCCATCAATCATTCTTTAAAGTCCATGCCAGTGTTTTATTTTGCTGTAATGAAGATTTTGTCAAATATATTATGCTTGTATTTTATTCCGTTACCAGTACGTTATGAGTTTTCTTTGACTACATGTTCTGTTGGAATGGGATAATTTCTAAAGCGGCACTGTGCTTTGTACTTACTGCGACCCTTAGGTAATGGGACAGTTGTACTAAACCATTGTTATTAGTTGGAAATAATTGGGGTGTGAAATGTTACCTGAAAAACAGCTTTAAGCACTGTCTTGAACACATACAATTTTCCATAGATTTTTTTGTAAAGCCTCTGCATACTCAAACCAGCTGTTTCCAACTCAGCATGATATTTAGCAATACAAGCTTTATTAAATTATTAAATATCACAAATTAATTCCCTACTAGTTATTAGAAGTATCTTGGATTTACTTTCCTTTCTTCTGAAACAGGCTTGATGCTCTTCTGTTTCAATAGAAAAATAGAAAAGAAAATTCCAAGTTGTTCAAATGCGGTAGCAACTGTCCATGACTGAGGATGTAAGTAAAATATGATAAGTAAGTCCTGTAAGCATACGATCAGTTGCAACTCCTACAGCTGGGATAGATCCCAGGGATCACATATAACTTTAAAATAAACAGCTGCCCTTACGTGGCAAAACTAATATATAAATAGATAGAAATGACCTCTGTGTGCTTGAGCTGTGCAAACATCATCCATGAGGTCAAAAGGTACCGCATTATTTTTGATTGCAAAATGTCTCACCTTTTTAAATAAGTTACTAGATGAAATAGGTGTGGCATTCAAAGTGTAGGGGCCAAACAGATTCATAGGATTTGTAAACATTAGGAACTACAGAGCATTACTTTGAAATCTTGCTTGAGACAACAAGGAGTCATTTCAGAACATCAGAAAAGGTATTGATGTGTTCAGAGGAATGCCTATGCTTTCCAGGCTGACAGAGGAGAACTGAAGGTCACTGCTTACACAAGGTGTGGCCTCTCAGAGACAATACCAATATTTTATTACAAGTGAAAAACGTTTTGATTTGATTTGTCAAATGTCATGCAGAANAACCTATTTATAACAACTCTTACCCTATGTTTCTTGGGGTAATTCTGAAACTTCTGATTGTCCTTTAGTTGTTTCCAAAGCTGGAGGAGGACGTGATTGGGCTGGCGGTCAATCTTAGCAAATTGGACCCCAGCCCAAATTATATCATTAAACATTTGTTTTCGGAAAACCCTTATGGGCCCCGATTGAGGAGATTGTGTAGCTGGCCTCTTGGTTTTAATCACTGGCAGGACCTCAGCTTCTTCTAACTTCCAAACGTTGTGCCTAGTCTGCAGGCATTCTGTTTCTCCTAGGTCAGCCACTAACTGGGCAGCCTGCTGGACTACCCACTTCTGAGGCCACCAAGGGATTTAATACAGAGACCAGAGTGTCATATAGATGGGAGGGGGCCTGCTGTAGAATCAGGTCTTTCATCCCTGCTGAGAATTTGACCGTATCAGGGCTATCAAATGTATCCTCATGAATTGCTTCCCTTATACCTAGTTTTCAGATATAATTTTGAAGGTCCTCCATGGAGGACCACATCCCTATATGTAGAGGTATATTGGATTTATTAGGCCAGACCATATGGCATGCTACCATCAACCAATCTATTATGGAGTGGTTTTCATTGGTATATTGGACACCGGCATGTAGCCTCTGCCTAAGGGAAGGGTGCATAGTCATGGTGGCCAACTTGGATATGTCTGGGCCATTCACCATAGCACTTCCCACCCCAGAGTCTTAATAACCAAGCTGGCACACTTTCTCTAGGCTTTTGCTGAAATCATTGTACTAAATCCATCAGTTCTATTGCCATGTATGGCTGGGCCATTACGTGCAAGTGAGTCTGGGCAGGGGGCCACTGATCAGGCGGCACCCCTGCCGGTCTATCCTGTACTTTGTTTTCTGAGTTATAACAGGACGGACCTCTAACGGATCTGTTACAATTAGAGCTTCAAGATCTAATTTAGAATTTTTATTTTCCTGATCAACGAAGTCCATTGATTCAGGAGTCTGGTCATTGTCTATTGAAATGTTGCAAACTTGACCTATTGAAAGACGCAGAATTGGTTTCTTCCCTGTTAATATGCTAAGTTCTTGTTCTAACTTTCCAATGCAGTCTCTCAAAAGTTGGTTTTTGTTTTTTAAGGTATTATTCCTCACTTCGATCTGATTTAAAGCATTTAGTAGTGGCCATGCCACTGTGGAGGCAGCTAGTTGTCGTTCTTTCATGCGTAGTATATCTTTGCTAAGTCCCTGAAAGTAGTCTGCCATGCAATATGGGAAGATATTTCCCATAATGCACAGGGTACCCCATTTTTCAATGATAACTGAAAGTTCATAATAGGGAGATCCCACAGATCCTGGGATCTGTCCCGGAATCCTTTTATCTAGGGGAGTAATGTTCTCCCTGCTGACCCATTTATAGAAATTCCATAGAAAAGACATGATGTAAATTTTAGCATATTTGGCCTGCCTGGCTTGCCAAGTGTGTAATAAATGAATATACAGGAGAGTTAGGCTAAACAGGTTATCACGCTAAAGAAGAATAGATGGAAACCTTACCCTTGTCCTGGGCTTGCTGAGAAGACCCCAAGATAAGCAATCTCCAAAAGAGATCTTTCCTTAGTGGTAGTCAGCTCTTAAATGGGGTCTAGGAGAGGTGGAGCCATGCTCCATCCCTTCCAGTCACACAGGTGAATTGCCTTCACCTGTGCTCCCACAGCTGACTAAGTGCTTGCCTCAGGTGGTCAATCAGAGGTTCAGGCCGTGATTCACCAGTTCCCATACAGCGTGACTTGCTATGAGTTATCTTACTTGCCATATCAGCCTTCAACTCACTGTCACAGGAACAGCCTTGCTGCACAAGCACTTCAGGCACACCAAACACAGCCCAGGAAGTACAAGACAAACAGAAGATAGTTGTAGGCTCCTACTCACCAGGCACTCTGTACTTCTGGACATTAGAGGACAGACATGGCACACAGTCCAACCAACACCTATCACAGGAACCACTACTTCTGCCAGCAGCTGTAAGGATACAAAAACCAAAATTGACACTGCTCAACAGGGACCTGGGGAAGGTACAGATTCTGTCACATCCCAAGGACCACCAACACCAGGCACGCTCACCACAAGACCCAGGGTCAGCCTGTTCCATCAGCACAGTCACTTCCACCTCTACAGAGAAGGCACACACACTGCAGTCTTCAACACAGCCCTACTCCATTACTGCAGCTCTCAGCATCAACCACACCAGGACCTGGAGAGAAAAACAGCTGGGGAATGTCAGGATCCCCAACTCCCACAGAGAAGGGCTGCTTCACTGCAGCACTCCCCACACTTCTTGCTCCACCAGCCCCTTTCCTCCGGGAGGTCCTCTGCTACACACTATCAGAACAAAAGCAAAGCATGACGCCACACAACACCTTGGCACCCCAAGAGCCAATTCTGTTCTTCAGCACCCAGCCATCACCTCAATTCCAAGGGCACTGCATGCAGAATGCATGCACGCTCACAACTCACCTCGCTCTCCCAGTCCACCCACATTTTAATGCTGCCGGGACCCTCCTGCCACCCCTGGACCTGCAGGAACACTGCCTTCATGACAGCATCCCAAGAGAGAACAGGGCTCGTGATCCCACACGCACACCACTGAGGCCCTCACCTGGCAACAAAGGACAGAAAAAGATCAAGTGAAACAAAGCCTCTCTCATGTATTGCTCTCACTTCAGCTGCCCTCTGCTTTGCTTCTTAACCCTGGCACCACCAGGATGGCAGGAGGGGGATGGATGCTTTGCCCTGTTGTCTCACCCCCAATGCAGCAAGCAGGAGGGACTTCAGCAGCAAAACAAAACAACCTAGAGGGCTGAGAGCACCCCAGGGCTGCACTTGGCCTCTGCACTACACTGCCCAATGGGGCCACACCTTGGAGAGCAACACAGGCAACCCTGCACAGGAGGTACTTTTGCTCTCCAGCGCCTGCCTCAGGCTGCAACTCCAGCCAAGGGCAGCACATGCAGGCTGGGGACATAGCACAACTCACCTTCATCTGTAAGGCCTCCTATAGCTTCACACCGCCGGAGTCCTCACTCCAGCCCTGGACCTGCAGGAAGATTAAAAGAATTGGTTGACCAGGAACAGACCCTTAAGGGTCATTTAGCCCGATGCCCCTGCCACAAACAGGGACACCTACAGCTAGATCAGGTCACTTAGAGTCCTGTCCAGTCTGGCCTTAAATATCTCCAGAGCTGCCACACCTACCAGCTCTCTGGGCAATCTACTCCAGTGCAGCAAAATCCTTGACTTGAAAAACCCTCTCCTTATATCCAATCTAAACCACCTTTTCAGTTTGAAACCATATCATAGAATGGCTTGGGTTAGAAGGGACCCCAAGGATCATCAAGTTCCAACCCCCCACCACAGGCAGGGCCTCCAACCTCTAGATCTGGTACTAGACCAGGTTGCCCAGGGTCCCATCCAACCCTGCCTTGAACATCTCCACGGACACAGCCTCTCTGGGCAGCCTGTTCCAGCACCTCACCACTCTCTCTGTGAAGAACTTCCCCCTGACACCCAATCTAAACCTTCCCTCCTTGAGCTTAAAACCATTCCCCATTGTCCTATCACTGTCAACCCAGGTAAAAAGTTGATTCCCCTCCTTTTTGTAATCCCCTTTTAAATACTGGAAGGCTGCAATGAGGTCTCCTCACAGCCTTCTCTTCTCCAGGCTGAAGAAGCCCAGCTCCCTCATACAGGAGGTGCTCCAGCCCTCTGATCATCTTCATGGACCTCCTCTGGATCTGCTCCAACAGCTCCATGTCCTTCTTATGTTGGGAAACTCAGACCTGGATGCAGTATTCCAGATGGGGCCTCACAAGGACATAGGGGGACAATCCCTTCCCTACCTCTGCTGGCCACCCCTCTTCTAATGGAGCCCAGATACCATTGGCCTTCCAAGCTGTTCAAGATCCCCTTGTTCTATCACAATAGATCCCGCCAAACAGTCTGCCCTTCTTTCAAATAGCCCTCCCTTTACTTACCAAAAGGCTGCTGTCAAGTCTCCCTGGAGCCCTCCCCAGGAAAAACAGCCTCAGCCTATCCTCATAGGTGTTCCACTCCCTGGATGACTTTTGTGGCCCTTCTCCAGATGCGCTCCAGCAGGTCTGTGTCTCTCCTGTACTGCGTACTCCACAGCTTTGTTTGGCCTCAGGGAGCTGAATAGCAGCTCTAATCCAATCCCCGAAAACAGCAGTGGGAGCTGAACAGCAGCACCACACTGAACCCTAAGATCAGGGGGAGCCCAAAAGGGGCCCAACACCAGCTCCAGGAAGTCAGAGTGGAAGCCTAGCAGCCTCCTTACCATAGGCAGGGAGCCCCCAGGAGCCCCAGTGCGTGGCAGCCCCTATGCTGAAGGTCACAGAGCACAAACCCCATACCCCCAGCCCTCACAGCCCCCATAGTCTTATCACCACCAAAACTGCTCACAGGTCTGGGCTGATCCTTGCTGCAAGAGGCCCTACTGCAGCCTTCACTCTGCAACAGAAAACAAAAACTAGAAGCTTAGAGTGAAAAAATCAAGCTTAAATAACAAACAAACAGCAACAAAAAACCCACAACACCAGCCTCTTGCTTTGATTTTCACCCACAGCAGCACCAGTGCTGAGCAAAAGGACATGGCCTCATCCTGCTCACCCTCCCATCAGAGCAAGTAGGAGGGACTGCAGCACCCACAGACCTCAGGGTTGTGCTTGGCCTCAGAAAATCCAGCAGCAGTCCTGTGCCAACTCCTGAAAAAAAGAAATAGGAACCAGACAGCAGTATCACACTTACCCCCAAAAGTAAGGAGAGCCCAGCATGAATCCTACACTAGGATGTAGACTTAATGATACTTGAGGAGTCCCTTCCAACTCATGATATTCTTAGTGTTTCCAATAACCCATTCTTAAATCCCTTAAACTTTTCTCAGCTTCTGCTATTTCTTATTTCCATTACAGAAAAATCTCTCAGCTTGCCAGCCTCTATGTGGAAACCTCATTTTAATTTCATTTTTTCATACCTGAGTTTGTTTATCCAATAAAACCTCCACAGCAGACTTTTCTCTATTAAACTATGTATCAGCCCTCTATGCTTTAGGTAGGATTCGGATTCCTTTTCATTAGAAGAAAAACATTTCAGCTTGTTCTTTTAAAACTTACTTTGCTGGCATTAAACCCAGACCATCAAGGATGAAGGGATTCCTAAGGAGGGCACAAACGCTTTCTACTCATGTCAGACAGCAGCAGAATGGAAGCTGTGCATTCACGAGAGGCAGGACAGTGTGCTCAGTAAGCTAAGAAACAGTGCTGAGCATGAGGCTGACTGCATCCACATGCCTTTAGAAGCTGTGCTGGTTTGCGTCTGCCTGCCTCAGAGCAGAACCTTACCAACAGATGAGTCCGTTTTTATCACTAAAAGGCTGTGAAAAGAGTTTGACAAACATAGGAGTCGCAGAGGGAGAACAGACACGCTGGTACTACAGAGTTACATTTCTAGTCCTGACAATAAGGAAACATGGTGATTTAAAATCAGTAGTTTGGATTCTGGAATCCATGTGAGGCTTCAGTCTGAAACAGAAAACAAGTGATTGTATATTCTTTAGGACTCCCTATCTTAAAGACTCAAGCAATGCGTGGATCCCTAGGAGGCTGCCAGAATACCGTGTATTCTAGCCTCTGCTCCCCCCTGCGATGCTCTTTTCTTTGAGATCCTTAAAATCTTTGTTTATGACTCAGGTCTTCAATTATGTGGTCAGTATTCCTGTCCCGCTGCTTAATCCGGTTTCAGGTTCGTTTTTACCTCTAGTACAGCCTAAAGATACCTTTTATGCAGATGGGTCTCGACTATATTTCTCAGATAATCAAATATTACTTGTTAATTCAATTACTGCTGTCTATCTGATGGCTGCGCGGCCTTGATCTTTATAGCATATTAAGAAAACCCATTCAAACCAAATCTCTGTCTGTGTAGAAAAGTGCCGGTCTAAACAGAGATTGAAAAGTAATATGAAATACTTCTGACTCTAGACATTCCTCGCTTTAAATATTTACTTAAGAACTGTATCTTGTCTTTAGACGAAGCATCAATAGAGATGCGTGCAACAGTTTTCCTGGGGCAGACCTTCAGACCGGTTTTCCTGCATGGGGTGTACATTTCCAATAGCAGGGTCAGAGGACATTCTGGAATAAGATCAGGTCGCAGGAGTGACCTGGATACCCTCATTTTAAAGGTTATTATTATTTTTTTTTTTAAATCTTTAATAGCCATTCACAAAAAATCTGCACAATACACCTTGCATTTTAGTTTTACTTGTCATCCACTTTTGTACATGAGTTGACTTCTTTTTTGGTGTCTTCCAGTGTCTTCTGGTGTCTTCTCAAGTGAAGGCAATTTATCATAGACACACACACACATATATATTAAACAGCAAGACACACGTGTTTGCAAAGGTTTTATTGATGACTGAAGAATGATACTGGAGACAATAAATCACACTTGCAAATCCATTTCTTATTTGGATGCACACAGCTCAATGTTCTTCTGTGAGGTTTCTATTTTGAGCACTGCAGTCTCGATTTTCATGTTGATGTCATTCAAACGAAGTGCAAAGTGAGAGCTGAAATGCCTGCTTACCCTTGGGGATGCCACAACAAATTAGTAAGACTATCTGGTCTTATAACAATGCTTTCTGTTCTTATGACGGTTAGCGTATTTAAATTCTTTATGAGCTTTCATCTAGGCACTATCATCACAATTCTTTGTACGAGCTAATTTGCTTTTGAGGTACACCTCCCTTATTTCCCGTGTCTTTCTATGACGTGCCAGCCCAGTCCCTCATGAATCAGAGCATCCTGAGAACAGCTCAGTTTTCTAAGAGACTGCCTGTGTTCCCAAGGCATCCTCTTGGCAGTGGCGGATGGCGGAGATGCTGCGGCCGTCCCCGCTTGTCCCTGACTGCAGCGGTGGTACTGCAGAGAATAAAACAACTCTACAGCACTTACAGACTAGGCAGGAATACCATTGGAGAGCTATTTTAATTTATTTGCAGCTGGTGCATGCTGCCAGCGGGGCACAAAGTGTCTATAAAACAACAAGTGGGGTGTGTGGAAGAGGGTGGTGTTGTGACTGCCCTTCTGTGTCCTATTCTAAGCTGGTAAATAACGTGACCGTTGATACCGATCACCCACCCGACCAGCTTCAGACTGAAAATGGGCAGGTAAAATGATACAACTGTTCTTCCTAGCCCCTCAGTTGCTTCTGCTCTCTCAGCTCCTGAAGACGATGGCTGGTTAGTTGGTCCTCAGGCAAGCGGTTCTTCGGATTTACATTGTACTTTTTCATTTAATTGGGAAAAAAGAAATGAACCACTTGCTGAAGAGGCCAATCTGGAGATATGAAGTGACCGTTTGTAGTAATGAATAGTAAGCTTCAGGCAGCGTAGATGACGCTGCCCCACGTGGCTGCGTTGTGTAGCTCCCTCCCTCAGAATAAGTCTCGATAAAACAGCAGACCCCGATCTCACTCCAGTTTCACACACCAAGTGACCGATCCGGTCTCGCTAGATGGCAGAGGCCTGCATAGCCTAACAAACAGCATCGTTAGCTGATTTTCAGTCCAGAACCAAAGCAAATAAAGTGAGAGCTGGGAACAAACAAAAACATATCCAGCTGACAAAAAGTCTCTGGTGGGAAATGGAAGACAACTAGAAGCAACAATAATAATATTGTTATGTGCTTTCATTGCATGAGCAATTTGGGGATGTACTGCGCAGTTTGGAAACATTTCAGATTGCTGGGTATGTGCCATAACTGCTGGTTTACAAATATGTAGATCCTCTACCACAGAAGCACTTTTTTTTTTTCCATTGCAAACAATTCTAGATCAAATGGTTTCCATTTAAATGGTTCAAAGAAAATAGCGCTATCCAGAAATAGCATTAACTTTCACAGTTGCTCTGATGAGGATTACTGAAGCACAGTGTCATTCTGGCATTGATCAGTATGTGATCTTAATTTCCATAGTGATCCAAATTAGTCTCACTCTGCATTAACTCAGTCTAACGTAGGCTATATATACTTACAAAACTAAGTATAAAGCTGAGTAACCTGGGACAACAGTTACAACGGATGCTTACAAGGATGCTAGAATTAAACAGCAATTACCAAGTTTTTGTTTAGTTTATCTGGTATGAAATTGATATAACCAACTTATTTTGAATATTTCTCTATGTTTTTGTGCGTTGTACTGGCAGTCACTGAATCCAAGGCTTTGGTGTAAAAACAAATTCTCCTCATTGCATGTTCACAAAGCCACGCATTGCAGGAAAAACTGCACAATGTCAGAATCAACATTTTCTATGAAACGTGCATCAGGAATTGTATTTTAGTTGGAAACTTTAACCCAGCAAGTGTTCTAGAAATGAAGTCGATGATAAAACCGAAGATTTGTTTGGGCTGGCTTGTTTGCAGAAGATTTAAAAGACAAAAAGTGTAAGCAAAACAGGAATATATTGGTATTATTTGAGTTTTCCCTTACGTTCCCTGTAAATAGTCTGGAAGCAGTATCCCATTAAGACATCCATTTGGTGTAATACAATTACTACATTAAAATTTATACCGTTGATTTAAGGATGTCTGCTAAAAGTGCCAAAGCCTCCCACTTGAACCTTCTGTCACCTTACGCTATTTAATGTGACATGATTATCTTGACTGGTTTTGAAATTCATATGCAGATACACGACACATTTGAATGCCTCCTTTCTTATACAGACAATTTGCAAGCGATGGCAGTGATGTAACTTAATTATGAGAAGGCTGTGAGCAAAACGCTAAACGTGGACGTAACTGTTGGGTACTGGAGAACTGCCAGCCAGAAACCCTATAATTTAAAGGAGCTTAAGTCTCCAATGTGTAGCCTCGGCTTGGTTCTTGCCATCATGACATTTTTGTGTTTATTACTTCAGAGCTTTTCCATATGGACCTGAGGACCCCATCACACTACGGTAAGAACAAACTCAGAAGAGATTACTTGGTCAGTGTCTAGAAGGAAAGGACTGGGACAACATGCTGAAAGTTGATCATCATATTACATTCCAGCCACCTAGATAATGACAGTTCTGTAGACCAAAAATATTTCTTACTCGTTACTGTTGAATATGAACACAGAAAATAGATAGCTAAGCAGATAGGCCTGATGATCAGTAATTGCCTTGTTATTTTCTGTCACGGCAAGTAACCAATGGCCTTATGTTTGGGGAGGGAGACTAACAGGAAGCTTGATGAAAATAAGCGGGCAGCTGTTCTACTGAGGGTACGAACTGCAAGGGAAGATCCATTATAGCAGTAAGAGTCACAACCAAGATCCAAGTCTGACGTTTATTCAAGCACTGAAGCAGTTCAGAGTTAGATCCTTGTCTTTAAATTTTCCCAGATCCAATGACAAGGGAGGACTGGTGGGATATAAGTATCTATGCGTGTGTGTACACACAAATATTCCGAATTCTACTTAGAAAAGGCTACACCCAACATGTCTGTCTAAAGGAAGCATTTGATTTTGCACATTGTAACACTGCATTGTATGCATCTCATTACTGCATGGCATGTACTGATGTGAGTTCATGTGTGATGAGGAGAATGAGGTGAAGTCAATCCTATTTTTAGGCTAACATTGTGGTGATCTTTCAAAAAGAACATAACTCCCTCAACAAAACAACCAAATAAAATACGATGCAGAGAATATGCTGCAGTAGAAAGCTACAGGGAACACAGCAGTAAACAACTGTGAGCACAGTTTCCGCCATGCCCGGAATAACAGTGTTAATGCCCTGTTCAGGAAATAGAATCATAGGATCACAGAATCATAGAATGGTTTGGGTTGGAAGGGACCTTTAAGATCATGTAGTTCCAACCCCCTGCTATACGGGTTCCTCCCTCTAGACCAGGTTGCTCACAGCCCCATCCAGTCTAGCCTTGAATTCTTCCAGGGAAGGGGCATTCACAACCTTGCTGGGCAACCTATTCCAGTGTCTCGCCACACTCATAGTAAAGAATTTCTTCCTAATATCTAGTCTAAATCTACCCTCTTCCAGTTTATTTCTCCTCATCCTCTCACTACAAGCCCTTATAAAAAGTCCCTCTCCAGCTTTCCTTCAGGTAGGCCCCCTTCAGGTATTGGGAGGCTGCTATAAGGTCCTGGCCTTACAATTATTTCAGCTGCTACACTAACAAGAAACTATACTGAAAGTATCTGTTTATAGTTTAATATACAATTAAACTCAAGTGCAGTAAAGCCTTGGAGGAGCTGTAAAATGTCTGTACAGTTTCAATATCCCGCTTTGAGAAAATTTCCGTTTGAAATCCATCTGGAGCAGACACTGTCTGGATTTCCTTGGTAGACAAAAATTATGTGCAGCTGTATAGTTTCCGGCTAAGGTCATAGCTTAGGAGGAAACTCTTTGAAAGATAGGTGGTTGAGCCATCATAAAACTTCTACTTAACAATTCGAATCCAGCAAAAAACTCAGTTTGTTTTGTATATCGTGTTTGGTGTGCAAGGATCAGTGCAAGCACCTCTGGGGCAAAATCCAGAAATAGCGGCAGCAATGCTGCAGAACAGTTTTAGGACAGAAAGAGCAGAAGAATAACATCTAATTGAAACTGTGAGGGGAATTTAAGTAGGCAGAACGTAGTTCTCAAGCTGGAAGTTGGCCATTCAAATACTGAAGCCTTTAAAGAAATGTTACAAACTATTCACAGCTTTAGGAATGTGTCTTAAAATCACAATTCTACTAAGAATAAATAAGGAGAAAACACATTTAGCAGCTTATGTTAGGGAAATGTATTAACTGTAGAGGAAAACAAGGAAGGTAAATTTTTATCCTTTTTTTCCCCCCCCCCTCTTCCCTTTTCTTTTTTCCCTTCTCCTTTCTCTTTCCCCTTCTCTTTTCTCTTTTCCTTTCTGCTGCTCTCACATGCCCTTCTCTGGGCCGTGGCAATACCTTCCTATGCTACGAGGAGCAGCCTCCAGCACGCTCTTCGGCACACATCAGCCTCTTTGATTCCAACATTGCAGCCAGGTGGCTGCACAGAGCTCAGTGAATCCAAGTGGGCAGTGGAAGCCAGCACCAATTCTCTCCCTCTCAATGTCGCTTTACAGGCCTCACTGATGACTCCGTTCAGCTGTATGAATGCCTTCATTTGCACTTGCAGAGTGAACAGCCAAAAAAAAAAGGAAGAAAAAGAAATCCTTTTTATCCTTTTTCTCAATCCCCCCCTTCAAGCTCCAAACAGTGTTTTTTTTTGTGAGTGTACTATGAAGAAAATAGACTCCGGTACTTGTTTTTCCAAACAGCCTGCAAGACTATCTTCTGAGCCCCAGCCGTGTGTGAGGATAAGGGCTTTTCTTTCTGCACGTGAGGTAGGACTGTGAGCGTGATGAAGATGCCTTAAGGACACAGATGTACGTTGAAGGGCACGTAGCTGCTGGCTTGAAGTCACTGGCTCCCATTCCCTAGAACCTCACATACGACCTGAACGTGCTACGAACCATCAGATGACTCATTTAGATGCCTCAAAATGACTCTGAGAAATCGCAAAGCGCTGACAGCAGTCCAAATACTGCGACACACTTCCATCACATTGTCAGCCACGCACAGAAAAAACTACAGACTCATCTTCCTCCCTTCTTTATCATAGTTTATTATGGATTTTACTAAGAGAAATGTTATCACCGTTCTTAGAACAATTACTGAAAACAAGTGATAATAGTCTGTGGCAAAGCCAGTTCTTAGGTTTCTGGCATTGTGTCTTACCCTTCCCCAACACATACAAAATAATCCAACGTTACAGCTCGGTAAGGTGAAAATACGCATACAAAGTGTGCGGTGCTTTTGACATCAATTTTGTGGGTAGAACACTACTACTGAAAGCCAGGAAGCACACTGAACCCCGCGTTAACACTCACATTATCTTCATGGCAGAACCATTAAAACATGCTGTGTGCTCAAAACAAGATTACATACTAAAAGCATTGTTTGTTTCCACACCACCTGAACGACATGAGGGCCCTGATGTACAGGTTGCGAATACCTCAAAGCTGAACAGATCTGCAGATGTCCGATATCAAATTTAACATTAGCATTGTATCTACGTTGTTTCCTTACCTCAGACCTTAACCTGACTTCGGAAGGCTTCATTCTGTGTGATCTGCTTTGCTCAAACTAATTAAAACAAAAAAGACAACAATAACAAAAGGTTTGCTGACGCACTTACTATTACACAACTAGTTAAGATGGATCCTTTTGAGAAAAAGGATTCAGCACATGAGTAAAAATTAAACTGTTTATTTATAATACTGCACATATAAATTTCAGATCAATCCTTTTCCAAAAAAAAAAAACCCGTTAAGTACGCTAGTTTCAAAAAGCTGACTGCTTCTGAAAGGACTGTCAACCCAGTCACGTAAGGTTCAGAGCAAATACTAAAGTTCCCTTTAACACATGTTGCATTAACAACATTACTGCCAGAGCTGTAGCAGCTTTATTCAGACAAGAATAATATTTTCTGTTTAGACTCTTTTTAAGCATCCTCATCGTATTAGGGCAAATGGAAAGCTTTTCTAAATCTAGAAAAGAGTCGATGCATTTCTCCTTTTATTGGCATAACTTGCAATTGACTGACATCTTAGTAATTTCCATAGTTCACATTACATTAGCTACTTAGTTTCACTAATTTGTTTCTAACCATCGCTGGGCTGCCAGCTTCTAAGCTGGGCTTTGTATTTCCAGCCAACACAACACATTTCATATCGCAAATCAAACACCTTGATTTTTAATTAAAAAATAACAACTCAGAAAATATTGTTCGACCATGGCATACGAAGTCATAGATTGAAATCTAAGGGTTACATTTCACTTTATGTAACTATATGCAACCTAGCACCATAGCACCGTCTTTGTTATGAACTTTGACCTTCACAGAACAGAACAAATGGCTGCAACGAGGAGGACGCAGAAGATGGTTCTAGAAGAGCAATTACTAACTCGCGTGAGCTATGCCATGGAGGCACAGCTTACAGCCATGATGCAAGCATGTTTTAATCAACATCTGTAACACATTATCTATTTGGCACAGTTTTCTCTGTAATTCAAGAGCTAATTTTTGCCTTTGTATCTATTTAAAGGAAATCCGATATTCCCTATCCTGTAAGTGGTTGATAGTGTTTTATCATTATGCAAGCCAATCAACCTCCTGATACTGAAGCCAGTCGTTCCTTTGTGCAGCAGCCTTCAGACGTGCTAGCATGAACAACACAGCTCCTTGCAGTATGGCGGCCTCGATGTTTCCAGTAAATAAGGCACGACTTTGTACATCAGAAGGGGCACCAGAAGTAAGGTTCTGTCCTAGGCATTTCCATCCCTAAAGCAAGTTATCATGTTGCCTTGTAAAAAGCTGTCATTTTCAAGGTATTCCAAAAGCATTGATCAGCACGAGTATCCTCCTAAAGCCGCATCTTTGAAAACCCCAGTATGCTTTTGATAAATTCACTCCTATTTTTATTTTTATTGTAAGTGTTTTCACTTATCCTCGCTCACTCAACTCAAATACAGCACATTTAGAAGCCAATCCTCACTGAATATTTAAATCTTAGTAAGTCAAAGAGGCTGAAGGTAGTTCTAGTCCCAGTTCTTCCCCCACATCCCGTGCTACAGGACTTTCCGTAAGGACAGATTAGTCTTACAAGTTAATTATGACAAATTAATGAAGTGTTATGTACCAAATAATTGCCTAGAGGTAGGGACAGGTTGGTCGATGCTCCCACCACTGCCACAGAGAAGCAAAGTTTACCACGGGACGACAGGCCACCAAAGCCAGCAGTTTGCACTTACGCTGGCAGCTCAAACTTAATCTGATGGTCCTGTCTGCTTTTTACATAAACAGGCCCTCGCTTCTCAGTTTGCTAGCAGGCATCCAGTATTCCTTCAGACATCAAAAATCTCCCCACCCGCTGATCTGCATGTCGAGCCATCTGGCTGCCCCAAAACACTCTTCCTCCTACATTATCCCAATGCAGGTAGCAACCAAACACATTAGTAAACTGTCTTACTATTTACAACTTCGCCACGAGTGACAAAAACAATCTCAGAGAGCCAGAGTTCAAGAAGAATTCCTTTGTTAAAACTCCATTTGAAAGGTTACTTTCCTGCATATTTATAGTGAAACTTCAGTAATTCAGAAAGTAGAATAACGAAGTGCAAGAAAATGAGATGGACACGTCTACACCAGAAAAAAAAAACACAACAACACAGTAAAGTGCCAAAGGGATTTGCTATAATCGCTACCAAACCCCTGATCTGTGTCAAGATCATAATTCTGGAGCGTTTGCACACGGCACGAGGTGGCAGCTAATAAATAGTGAAATTTAACACCAGCAGGTCATGGCGGGTTTCGGTTCAGGCTTTATGTGTATTTGATCACGATCTGGGGGTTGACTCAGCATTAACGGCTTGTGACTCTTAAGCTTGTGAGCCAGTGTCATAAATATGGCCTCCACGTGGTCATTGTCATTGGGGTTTTTGGCAGAGGTTTCAAATAACGGCATGCTGTGGGTATCGGCAAACTTCTGGGCCAAGTCCGTAGGTACCTGAATGGCATTTCTCAGGTCACATTTATTTCCAACAAGAATCCGTGGTATATCGTTGGCAAGGAGGTGTTGTTTGCATTCCTCTATCCACGACGGCAGGCTATGAAAACTGGCAATGTTTGTCATATCATACACAAACACGACAGCATGTACGTTCCTGTAATAGTGCTGCACCATACTCTTTCTGAAGCGCTCCTGGCCTGCTGTATCCCATAGCTGGATCTGAAAAGGGAAGGGTAAAAAGAGAGAAGAATGTTTTACTACTCACATTGGAAAACAACGCGCATTACCCACAGCTAGGAAAGTCAGGCGATCACAGAAAATCACTCTTTGGAATCAATCACACTGCAAAGTTTGTGCCAAAGAAAACTACGGCTTTTATGGAGTTTTCATAAACTGCTGCTTCCACAACTGTCTGCTCACGACTGAAGCTACAAAGAAATCACGAGGCGGCTTCATCACAAAGACAAATTTCGGATGGTTTATTGAAAGCGGCATTTTGTAAGATGTTTACACAAATAAATACTAAAATCTTGGCACTAAAGCTTTCCTTAGAGAAAACAATTCTCAGCTGACAGGATTTTTTACTGCCAAATACGATGTCGTCTTCCCCGAAGCGCTGCTCTAAGCATTAAGGTAACAGCCTACTGTGGTAGAGTCCCTAAAAGGAACAACACCAATCGTGCACGAACAACAACAGCAAAATAAACTGGACAAAGAAACAGCTCGGCCTCTGTACTCTA
The DNA here is from genome assembly GCA_016647715.1 of Pavo muticus. Taxonomy (NCBI): domain Eukaryota; kingdom Metazoa; phylum Chordata; class Aves; order Galliformes; family Phasianidae; genus Pavo; species Pavo muticus. The sequence goes on along the minus strand of JACDJE010000093.1, from coordinate 1,101,466 downwards.
GTCCAGTTATTTGCAGCTTCTGATCCACGGGTTTATAAACATCCACGCAGTGCTTCTAAAGGAGTCACTGAGATCACAAAGCGAGGCATCCTAGCCTCTGACTGAAGGCGACGGTAGCTGCAGTTCACCTCTCTGTAGAGCAAATACCTGCTTTTTGCCAACTGTATTCTATTCTACAGCCCATTTACTTCATCTCCATCACCTGCAAAGACAGCCCAAACAACTAGATTAAATACAGTCACCTAAGCTTAAGTATGATGCCCTCATCTACCCAGCTGAGAGAGAGCTCTGGATCTGTGCCCTGACAGAATGCTGAATAGCTGGGAGACTCACGGAAAAAAACAACATTAATTTGAAATATGACAAATTCGAGAGAAAAAAAAAGCAGGGAGGGAGGCCTGGCCTATAGTCCAACGACACGATGCTCAGGGATCACTACATCTCATCCTCCCAATCGTTTGCTCAAATCTAACACAGAAAGGCAGCTGGTTTCCACAGGCAGCTGTAGAAGCTGAGGTTACGCCTCTCTCTCCGCCTCACTCAGAGAGCAGAAGTTGGTCACGCTTCAGGGAAGCACAGACCCACCCGCAAGTTTATTGCCTGCCTTGGGTACAAAAGAGGAAATTCGATTAAAGCTTTATGTATCTTTCAAGTTAAACTTTACTCATTGCTTCTCCTACGTTTTATCTGCATGCAGCTTTCCAACTCGAAACGCGCCGTCTCAAATGGTATGTTTTCCCAAAAGTGAAAGTTTTACACTTCAGAAGTTTCTTTTTTCATCTGACCAGAAGAACTTGAACAGACTATTCCATTTCTGACCCCCCTGCCAAATTATCTGCTCTACGAAAAACACGGAGAACCATCTATTTTAGAGATACGCCCTGATGAATGAACATTAAGTTTCTTGTTTCATTATTATTTAAATATCATCCATCATCAAGGAAGGAAACACACATTTTATAGTAGCCCTTTAAGACACGGCATTTGAAAATCTGGCTTAACAGAATAATTCCAACTAATAAAAACTGAAGACGGAATCACTCTGTCATGCTCCCTCGGAAACACAAGCAGCACTTAAATATGTCAAAGCAGCTATCACCTCCTGCCTTCTGACTCCTCTTTGTGGATCCAAGAAGGGCTGCTTTATGAGCAAGGACTCCCTCAGCATCTCTCTCTCTCTTAATAGAAACAGAAAGCTATAAAGCATGTCTTCTTTCACAAGCTGGGAAAAAAAAGAAGAGAAAAAAAACCCAAACACAACTACCTGTGAATGACTCAGAGGTGTAGAACACGATTTTTAGACTCTTGTCTTTGAATTTAATTTGCATCCTTTGCTCCTCTTATTTAGGTCACTAAAGAGCGATGTCGCTGTTCTCATCGATTTTCAGTGCTAAGGTCAATTCAGGAAGAGGAAAATGTAGGACGCAATGTTTGTTGAACAATTTAATCTATTCCTCATATCTGGGCATTAGCGTTTCATATGCAGCTGTTAGCCTGCTGCATCAGCTACAGAAGAATACACCCACCTCTTGTCTTGGAATTGTGAAAAAATGGGTGGGAGACCCCCGGCAAGATGAACTGTGCTTGTAATACTGCCAGTGACGCAGCATTTTTCCAGCTGCAAGGGAAATGCTCTGTGTTCTGTAGCAGCACGGGAATGACCATCCAGCTGGCTGGGGGAAGGGAGAAGAGGGAATGAGAAGACACTGACTTATACTCTCCTTCAAAGCAAGAGGAAAAATCCCTCTACTCAGCAGGCCCTTCAGGGCACAGTGAGAACGGCAGCAAATGGGTTCATCTCAGTTTCTCTCTTTGCTGGTTCAAAAGGCATTGCTGGAGAGATGCTGCGAGCAAGAAAGGTGGGGATGGGAAGAGGGGAGGAGGCAGAAAACAAATAGTGGAGCGTACTCGCTGGCACGTAGCATCCTCCTAATAGCTTCAGTCCTAGCCACAATCATAAAGTTTATTCCTTTTCCAGCTGAAACAGAACCTCCCGGAAAACCAGGCATCAGAAAAGCGTCTTCCCCAGTTCTCCACCTCCCTCACCCAGAACCGGTATATTCAACAAGCAGTGTTCCAAAGGCAGCAAGGCCAGCCATGGCAGCTTACATCACAAAAGGGCACGATATCCCAAGCGAAGCATCTCAGCACTGCGGATCAGGCTAGTTCTTGCTCACTGCTCTGCATCAGCCAGAGCTGCTGACAACGCCAGGCAATCAGACGGCACTGACAGGAAGATCTCTCTCCAGAGGTTCTCTCTTTTGTTACGGACAGTAACAGACCAGAGTGCACAATGTCAGCTAGGAGCTGAAGAAGCATTATTCAATCGTTTTATAAAGGAAAGGAGGAACAAAGGCTCTTATTTGTATTTCCTTTTTGGTTAGAAAGGCCATGGGATGAAAAAAGCACATGAGGTCCAGGGGTGCGACAGGCCACCCACAACATCTTTAACCAGTAAGAAAGTGAAGAAAAACCCCAGCTTTCAGCTGACTGTCAGCTGTAATTACCCGGTGACGGTACAGCCCCGTGACTGCTGCTGGTCCCTCTTACTACACGGCTATGAAAATCTGCTCGTGGAAACAAACCGTCAAGCAGAAGTAGGAGGGAGTTTTGCTTAAAACGACATTACTGCCAGCAACACAGTGCGTTCGGAAGCAACTAGTGGTTCAACCTGCGAATGGCACAGCCGGCCTTTCTGCGCCGATCAGGCAGACCGGGCGTGTTTTTGTAACGCTCCATAAGCACGACCCTGGAAGCAGAGCGCAGAATCATAGCATCGTTAAGGTTGGAAAAGACCTCTACGCTCACCTAGTCCAACTGTCCGCCTACCGCCACCGCTGCCCGCTAACCCGCGTCCCTCAGCGCCACATCCGCACGGTCCCTGAGCACCTCCCGGGACGGTGACCGAACGCAGCCGCAGCGCACTGCTCCCGCGCGAGGCTCCGCTCCCCGACGGGACGCGCTCTGACACTCTCGGCGGCGGCCCGCCCTGCAGCACGGCGCCATGCCGCGCCGGGGAGCCGCGCGCTGCCCCGCTACCTTGATGCGCTCCCCGTCTATGGTGACGGCGCGCTCGCGGAAGTCCACGCCGATGGTGGCCTCGGTGCGCTGCGGAAAGCGGCCGGCGCAGAAACGGTAGGTGAGACACGTCTTGCCCACGTTGGAGTCGCCGATGACGATGATCTTGAAGATGCGGGAGCGCGCGGGGGGCAGCCCGCCGCCCGGCACGGTGCCGCTGCCCGTGAAGCTCAGCTCCAGCGAAGACTCCAGCTCGGCCGCCATCGCCGCCGCCTCACGCCCGCCCCGCGGGCCCGGGCGGACCGCCTCGGGGACGCGGACGGGGACGCGGGCGCCCCGCCCTCCCCTCGCGGCACGTCACGGCGCCGCGCTCCGCTCTCCCGGGCGCGTCTCGCGAGAGCTGCGCAGAGCGGGGTCGGTGCCGGGCCCTGCGGCGGTGTGCCCTGGGGGGGCGTGGCGCGTTCTGCCCGGAGGCGCTCAGGGCCAGGCTGGGTGGGGCTGCGAGGAGCTCGCGCCGGTGGGAGGTGAGCATGTCTACACCACGGAGTTGGAAGCGGATGGGCCATTCCAACCCAATCTGTGATTCTGTGCCACTACCCCTCCGAATTGTACGTGAGGTGGGAAGGGAAAGGTCAGTCCGTTTTACACGGACAGATGCGCAGAGTTCAGAGCTTCAAGCAACTCCTGAGCTTGGTAGAGGTGGCTTAAATCTCTGCGTTGCGTAGAAGACAGAAATTCCATTTTCTCACAACTGAGTCTCCTCGTACATTCAGTGGCTAAATATTCCCACTGTGATTCAAAATGCAGTGTCTGGACAGACCCAGAAGAATAAAGTAGGGAAATAGCCAGGGGCTAAACAATGCACCAGATTGAGAAAATCTCATGGCAGTGTTCCGTGCTCAGCTGAGGCTGAACGATGCCTGTCACACAGGGATCAGTACTCTGTTACTAGCTACCCCTTTCAGCTGAAGGATAACAAAAGTTTGAGGTGCTTTGTGTGCCGTACACAACTAAAGATCTGAACTTTTCCCACCCATGCACCCTTCAGTGCATGCCATTTAGCCCAGATGGCAGCTGCTCTGCTTGAGGACGAGTCAGGCTTCTATCAGTTACAGCCTGAGCAATACGAAAATAGTTTACACTGGGAGCAATTGGTATAAACAGCTGCTTTAAGTTAGCAGCCTGCTGAATTCTGGATACACGAAGCCATGTGAAAGCAGTAATGTGTTGTTTCAGTATGAAAACAGTGAGACCATCCCAACTTGGAGAATACCAGGTACAGGGGAGATTAACTGGTTTTTACACCCTCACAAGTTCTGCTGATCCACAGTGAGTAATTTCACACACAGAAACTGAGTCAAAACCGTCCTACTGAAAGTCTGCCTTCATGCGAGAACAGTCCCGATTCACTTCACCTGTAAATTAAAGCTGACCTGACAACTTGTTCCAAAGCTGATCCTCCAGCTGAGTTTAAGCGCTGTGAAGTAGAAAATCCATTTGTGTTTAAAGCACCTCTTAAACTTAATGTACATCACAACACACTGTCATAGAGTTCTCTTCTTGAATTATTTGGGAAATGGTACATAAGAGCAGCTTACAAACGCACCGAATAGCTTGAAGGATAATTAGATCAATCCATGCAGCTCTTACACAGCAAATCTCCCTGTGGCAAAGCCAGGGATATGCAGAACGAGGTCACGCTTGCTGTTTGCATCCAAAAATAAAAAAAGGAAATATTATCATATGACAGTTAAGTCCAAACAAGAGCGAAAAGTCAATGAAGGGTGAAAGAAGTACTTGATGAAACTGCTTTCCACCTTCCTTTGTAGGGTGTATTCACGCTAGCATTTGAACGGGATTCAGGCATCTTCTGTAGTAACTTCTCACTGTGAAAGAGAAGCATCTTAGCCCAACAAATGCACAAGAGTCATTCTGGAGGAAAAGCAAAGCAAACAAACAAGCAAATCAGTAAAGCCTGACAAGTGCCAAAGAAACTCAGTATGGCCAAAGAAACTCATTCCTTTGCAAAACCTTTAAAAGGAGAAGAATGAACGTACAGTTCCTTGGAGGTCCTCAGCTGTGAAATGATGGGCTGCAAGGTCAGACCTCCGTAGTTAGTGCTGGGTTAGAAAATGATGGTTAATGCAGTAACATCTCAGGAATCTCGTGAGCTTAAGTCACTTTTGTACAAGGTATTTCAGCACAGCACTGGAAATTTCATCACTTGTGCTCTGTACGTAGTGACCAAAACACTGATGAGATCATTACATTTCAGCCGGCACTGACTATTTCTGGATGCTGCTTTCTGTATATTTGGGGACTGACAAATCTAGTTGAATTCAATTATAGTAACAGAGTGCTTTAAAAATTGCTTCTTGCTATATAAGCATTTGGAAAAGCTTTTGTTTTTCTTCTTTTGAAAGGACAAGGACTTTTAATTCTGCCTTTCAGCTGTGCTCAGTGAGTTAACGTACAAGAGATCCACAGCTATTTGTATTTAGCACACATAGAGAAGCCTAAGGAAGAGGGATTCTGAAAGTAGTTGTAAGTCTCTGGACTCACTCAGCATTACAAGAATAGTTCTTCCTGTCTTCCCTTGAAAGCACATTTTAACTTGTCAGTCACATGAAAACGTAAATTGTGTTCAACATCTGAAAATGACATCTACTAGGTTTTAAGTTACAGAACAAGTAAGTCTGAGACTGCCTCCTTGTTTATGAGTCTCAGAAATAGGTAGTTTAATGACAATCAGTTTAAACATACATCTATAAATACACATACACTAACATTTCTGCAGAGATGCTGTACCTCTTGCCTCCAAATGCCACGAAGTTTCTATATTTACTGGAGTTAACCACGGCCTCCAATAAATCAGTCCTGGGCAGCAAGTAAACCCAGCTGCACTGTGCTCTGCCAACCGTTGCTTCACATGTGTGAGATCCAAATTGAAGATCTTGATCCTCACCACTTTGTTTGAGGTGAGAACACACTGTGCGTTTTATTTTCTGCCAGCAGGTTTCGCTTTGATAGTATGGTCTCAGAGGGTGATTCTGTCACTAATTTCTGCAGGAATAAGGTTTTCTCATTCTCCCTCGAGTCTCTCTGCTGTTATCAAGGACATAGTCCTGCTCCCCTTTACATTAAAACATTGAATAAAAAGCCCCACCTACAAGCAAAGCTTTGGATCCTTTAGGTAAAATCCCACTGATGGCTACAGATAGAACATGGGTCTTCAAGGTGCCAGCCTTGAACTCAGCATTGTAAGGCTACCAATGAAAGGACATCAGAAGGCAAAAACTACAATGTACTTGCACCATTGAAAACACTATGATACTCCCTCAGAAATTGTAATGTATATGGAAAAAAGCAGACAATAAAAACAGATAGAGCCCATGCACCTGATGATGCAGTTAACATAGGAAAGAGGCAGAAGTTTTATTTTCCCACTGGTTTGTTAAGTTGCTCCTCATGCTACCAAATTTTTAAGCTTCTCACTCGATACAGTTCCCACATGCATTTATTCCAGTGGTGTCAGTCTGTCTTCTCCCATTTCTCAAAATTCAGCAGCAACCCATGTCTTGAGATGTGTGACTTACAGCCCCACACGCACATTCCTTTGCTTCCTCAGTTTTAGCAGATCTGAAGCACAACGGCTTTTCTCCACCGTCCCCTTCCCTTCTCTTTCAGGGTTTTGTGGAAGGGTGAATTTAGGTTAGCATACATTATTCACATGGTATGTGTGCATTTTGTGTACCCGTCAATAATTTATTAAAGGCGGAATGTGACAGGAGCTACAAATTGTGTTCCCTCTATCCCGATTTGCCTTCTGTATTTCAGTTCAGAGTTTCGGGGAACCGAGAAGAGATAACAGGGGAGGAGCCAGTCCCTTTGTGTTGGAGCTGTTGCACAAATCAGGTTGCAGACACAGGAGGGGGCTCACAGGACAGCCTGTGCTGCTACTCTACTACAGATAGCAGTTTTGCCAAATAAAAATGTAAGTGAAGGGAGTAACCACCCTCTGCTATCAGGGTCCTGAAAGACTGAACAGAAGAATTTCTGGTGGAAAGATGCTCATCAGGGACCAAAAGTGGAAATTAGATGTGCAAACAAGGCCACCCTGCAACAACGCAAAGACTGCTTTCCAAGCTCTACAGCATAACAATTTTCCAGTCATACTTCATACAGATATCACAAGTGAAGTGAGGTGCAGAATTATGAACATTATTTGATTCCTCTGAGGGGAAAAAAAAGCTTGAAAAGCATGATGTAAACCACCGGAGGTCAACTTACCGTGGAAGTGCCAGTCTTCATTAACACGTTTAACAACAGTCCCTCTTGCTCTCCCCCGAATAAAGGGCATTTACATACCACATACCCCTTGCATTACCTGCGTGGCAGCAAGATATGAACAATGCAGCAGCCGCGTCCAGTTCTGCAGTACTGCTCACTGCTCGGTCTGCAAACCAGGAAAGCATTTCTCCTTCCCCTGCTTCACAACGGTGCAGCCATTGCAGAAGTCATGCAATCCAACCAACTTTTGCACACATTATTATAAAAACAGTAGAATACCGACATTGTTTTGCCAGCTGCACAATCTGAGTCAACCATCTGGTTTTTTTCTTCGCCCTTCATCTCTTCAGTGTTTTCAGGGACAGAGTGACAGCACAGGGGTTTTGTCATCTGCTGCATGTGACCCTCACAAGGTTCCCCAAGCGTAATGGCAAGGTAGGAGAAACATCCTTTGTACTTGATGGAATAGAGGGGTGCTGATGAAGAGTCAAACCTGATCATTTTGTGTTTTATATATATATGTATGTATGCATGTATCAACTGCCAGACTACTTCGGCTCCTCATAAATCTTCTGCGCTTTTGGTCTCTGGCAGACCAGTCATGAGGTGCTGTTCCATCAATGGAAGTTTGAAAGCATTAAGTTCATTCAAGGAAGGCGGCTACCCAGAGCAAACGCCCCCCTCCACTTCCAAAAGAGAAAATAAATTATTGAAGACATTTATAAAGAAAGGATGCTGTTTTATAGGAGGGCATTATCCACGCAAAGCGACTTTTACTGCAATTAACTCCTGTTTCAGACTCAAAGGTGTCAATAAGAAGATATTTCTGTAATTACTTCAATATTTACGAATCTAAAAAAAAAAGCTGCTACTTTTAGTCATCACTGCCACCATATTTTGTCTGCTGACTGACGGAGACCGCAAGAAATTGAAGAGCACCGTGTCAGGAAAGCTGTGCGGACTTGCGGATGGGGAAGAAAAGGCCACTGAACTTTTCCACCCTCCCTTCAATCTAGACCTGAGGAAAACAGCAAATGCTTCTCTCTCAAACTGGTTTCTTTTTTTAAATCCTACAATAAGAGCATCGCTCAAATCCCCACATGGGGTCTTTGTAGCCTAGAAGACTGACCGAGGGACTTTTTCCTTATGTACATACAAGCAGATTTTAGGGACTTACTGAAACCTCCCTGCCGATAAAGATCTTTTCCATTCTGACTCCCAAGGTAGTCACATCCTTTCCCCTCCTGGCCTTCCTCCATTTTAGGAGACACCCCCAAACTTGCAACCCGTCAGCACAACAGGGCTGCCAGTGTTACAGCCAGCCGAGAATTAAGGGAACTCTTAATGACTGCTGTCATCCAAGGGATCATTTATTACAAGGCTGCTGGGTATCTGAGCAGGACGCTGAACCCTACAAGGAAACACTAGCACTCATTTACAAACAGAACTCAGCATTTTTATTCATTGATTGACTTCCTGCCAGTTGTTTTTTTTTCCTTTAATATTTGCTATCACCAGAGAAGAGCGTAAAAACACAGTACAACATTATTAACCAGTTAGGAAGGCTGGAAGGGAAAGCAGGTCCCAGTACAATTGCAAGTAACTTGGCAGAGTTGATAATTTAAGATCTTTGAATGGATCAGCAATGAAGCAATAAATATGCTGCCGCACTGAACCAACAAGAGGATTTTCACTAAATTTGTGGTTTATTGCGTTACATTTTATAACTGAACGTATCCATCATCATACATTTGTTCACCAACAAGGCAAATGACACTTTTTCATACGTTATGTACTAAATGGCTAAAATTATGCAGTAGCTGAACCAGGCTAGAACTAGTAGAGGTAGATATTGAATGGGCAATGCCAGGCAGAAATATTTTGTTGAAGTACTTTTTGCCTTTTGTTACGAACAATTAGCAGATGTAACATTTTCAATTAAAACAACAAACATCTTAGGAAAGCTATTCTAAGATGCTTTGAATTTTCTAGTGATATTTATCTTGAAATACTCATTGTTATGGTCCCTTGTAAAATGGACATCCTTTAACCTCTGGGTTTTCTGCTGCGATTCACCTGGAGACCAACATACAAAGCTAGAATCTTTGTGAACATGCTACTCTTTGCTTGTACCACTCTAGAATTAATATACACATACAGCTTCCAGGACACAGGAGACTGCATTTATATTATTTACAGTTTCAGTAATCATTCTAGCAACAAAAAAAAAAACCCTACTTTGATGCTTAATCTAAACAGAATTTGTATTACGCTGCCTCCTCGTAACTCCCTTCAGTCTCCTTTTGCCAAGATGCCATATCAATTTCTCTTGGCCATTCTCACCACTGGCTGTGTGCTCCAACAAAGAGTCTCTGCCCCAAAACAGGCATTGAAACTGGCACGTGCAGCTTAAATTTCCAGGAAGTATCACAATAACATGATTTTAGTAAAAACGTACGCTCTTTGCTCCTTCAACCATCAAAGAGCGGTTCATAACCAGAATGCTCCTTGAAGCAATGGTCTTTCCCAGCCTCGCCAACCGTCTTCCTCCACCTGGAACAGCATCCACTACTAGCACGCTTATGGGCTGCTCCATTCCTCCCTAACACTGCCATCTGATTAGACTACATCTGCATCACGTCTTCCACAGCATCCCAAAGCAGCAGGTCAGGCTGTACTCTGTTACCAGAGAAGCACAACATTTACTTCCATACAGTAGGAGCTGTTTTACATTATCCATCAGGTAAAAACCGCATTTTTAGAGCAAACTTCCTTGAGGGAGAAGATGGGGGAAAGATTTCAAAGCTAGCTAGCTGCCAGGACAGAACACTTAAAAACATTTAAAGCGATTACGAAGAGGGGAAGAAGTATTTTTTACTCCGGTATATTGAGCTGGATTATCTTATCAAATGTTTTAGCATTAGTGGCAAATGTCCCAAGTGCAACTGTGGCATATGGGGTGTCAGCACTACATGAACAATGGCACCACTGCTCAAGCCCTCAAAGGCATAACCTGAGACTAAGTCCTTACATTTTGTATGTTGGAACTTTCTCACACGATACCGAGATTGCGTTTGCACCTCGAGTTTCCCAGGCCCAATCTCACCCTATTTTCTCTGGTGTTTTCCTTCTGCATATAAAAACAACTACAATTCTGTCTAGCTGAGAATAAGGTGTTACACCAACTTTCAGGGTACAGCTGAGCACCTCCAAACCTGTAAAAACCAAACACTAAAGGAAGACCTATTAGGCTAACAACATGTACCTCGTCAAACGCTCAAGGAAGATCTACCAGGCTAATAGTATGTACCTCATATAGCCCTACAGATCTTCCTGGGAAACTCAGACCCTTCTCCTTACGCTAGGGCAACAACTGAGCAAAACTTCATTCTGTACTGACATCAGGAACGTCCTCTCCCTACAGTCATGTCAGCATTAAGACCTCATCCAAAAAGTGTAACCTTAGGAGATAGAGGCTTTTAAGGCATTCTAAATGCAAAGTAATAAGATTTGTTACCGAGTAGTTTGTTCTGAGAATATTTTATCTGTTTGTACACACATACCACCCAGTGTGCCTGAACGCTCTGCTCTCCCTGTTATCTAACCACCTCTTTTAATTACTTAAAGTCCACTTCTCATTCTGACATTGCTTTATGCAACGTGCATTAACACAATCCACAGTTTTATCTAAGGAAAATTTATTGTTCAAGTCCCACCCTCTCCTCCCCCCCCAGAAAAACCAACCCCAACAACAATCAACTCAACAACCAAAAAACAAGATCCATGGCATATGTCATCACCATGGCTCCACTTATGGTGAAAGAACATTTCTCCAGTGGAAACTGTGAAATACTGAACCAAATTTTGCCACTAATAAGCTGTTCTAGATCGTTCTGACTGCAACTGCAGTTGCTGCTCACCCACTTTGGCAGCTGAACACCAGCGACTGCCATTTACCCCAGTATGCAAAGAGAAGTTTTCTCTGTAGCATGAGGCTGTACTGCTACTTCACAAAAGATTCACTGAGTCGGGTTATAACTTTGTTTCCAACTCTTATGAACACTTCCTCAGGAGACAACCATACACCTGAGATGTGTGGAGACAGAGTAGTAAGAACTCCTATGCCAATTAAAATAACCTTCTACTTCAGGGAAGCTCTTGACTTCCTTGCCTGGGACAGCAGTCTTCTGGAAGGGGATGAGGAACCTCTCTGATCTGAAAGCATCCCTTCTGAAGCACAATGGATGCCTCTGGAAGTCTTTGGGGGGAATCGTAACAGATAAGCAGATGGAGGTTTCTGGAAGGCCCACAGAAATATCCTTTCCCACTTGCATCATGAAGGATAACAATCTTGCTTTTAGTTCATCTATTTCGATGCAAAAACAGGCAGGGAACAAGTAAAGGAAATAATCCTGTTTATAGGCAGCATCCAAAACACAATTTGAAAAAAAGAAAATTGCTCAATGCAATTCACAAACTGTTTAAAAAAGTGAGCATTCATCTGCCTCCAGCTAAGCATCAGAAGCCAAGAAAACGGCAGCAATACTCAAAGAGGCAAGGCCAAAAGCTCATAGCTTGTGTAGGCAAGATTGAACCACCTTCAGTGGTTGCAGAAGACATGCAGTCCAAGTATCTCAGGCCACAGAAAAGACTGAGATCTAGACATTAAAGAGCAATTGAAGGCTCTATAGGCATTCTAGTCCTTTAAAGCCCAGCAGATTAAATATACAAATATAGCAATACAACATATATTTCCAACATGAACTACACCACAAACATACATAGGATCATCTAACCATGAAAAGAAAGTGGTGCTGAACGCACAAGAAAAAACAGACAGAACTACAAACCTCAGTAAACCCTCCCAGATTTCTGAACTGTACGCATTGATCACCGACATCTATTATGTGGAAGAGGAAGGCTGTGTATCCACATGGACAGATACTCTCTAACTGAACTCCTGCAGCAAAGAAGGCACTCACTTTATAAGCTGTAGTTTATTTTCTGCTCTGTTTTATGATAAACCTATTAAAAAAACAACATTTGAGGATGTATCTATATTATTAACACAGTAGACTTGCTGAACGTAGCTTGACTCGGAAAATAAAATTCAACATAATACTGGTGGAACTTAAAAGCCAAGCAGTAAAGCATTCTGTGTTATAGGACTAGCCAGACATTCAGTATTCACATAAGTCGTTTGCACTTTATACTCAACATCCACCCATCAGCAGTGACATTATTAGCATAACCGGACCGCATAGTAAGCCAACCCTGAGCTGCACTCCCGTGAACCCATTCATTTTCAAAGTACAACAGAGATTGGTTTAAATATTCACACAATTGTTTTTCAAAACGTTTTATTGCATCATATTTGGTACCTTATGTTTGACAAAGGAAATTACATCTGTAACTGCAGGAATAAGAAGCTGGTCTGTTATTGAAAAAAAATCTTGGGCCCCTTAAAAGTTACAAAGTCTTGGGCTTGCCTGAAACAACTGAGCAAGAAATATATTCTTAGAAATGTAGGGCTTCAAGTATTACAAACCTGTGACACTGTGGAAAAGTTCCAGAGGTATCTAAACTGCAGCACTTTTTTTTTTTCTGCATAACGTGAACAAGGCCTGCTGAGGTTTTAAACTATTAGTCTCTTGATCAGTCAAAACGGTAGTCAGAAGTTCTCCTCCTTGCAACTTCAAGCCATAGTATGTTCTCATTTTGGTTTCACTCTATGTGAAAAACGCATGCTATCTTTCCTAATTAGTTGGTGCCACATCACAGTGCATAATTGTATTTGGTTCTTGCATTACAGTTTTACAAAGTTTGGCCAACCTATTCGGACAGGTCCATCTCAAAACCAGCAACGTTATTTCTTCTCCCCACCCCGCCTCCCGCGTTTAATTCAGAGATATCATTTCATCTGGTTCCTTCGCTTAAAAACTGTGGTGCAAGAACACCAAACTGATCGTGTACAGTGAATTTCAGAGACGCAACAAGCTTATTGAACACACTATGTTTCTTAATTCTGCTTGGTATCCGTATGTCCCAGCATCCACAACATAACGTGTATGTTGCAGGTTTCTCTGTATATTCTGATTTCACATTGCATACTTCCTATGGACTGAATCATCCCCGTATCAAAATCAGTCAGATGCTAAAGCCCCAACAACTCTTTGTGCTCAGTGAAAGAATCCAGTGCTAAAACAGCATTTTTGCTGTCTGAGATAACAGTAATCTCACAAGACAAATTTAAAGTAATATTTCTGCCACACACCTGCTCTGAAGGCTCCGCGCCTCCAGATTTTATATAAATTAGTTTAAAAACATGGGTAGGTAGGCAAGGACAAGGGTTTTTTTTTTTTCTTCAATTTTAGCAGCTTTTAATTTTTAAGAAACCAAACAACCTATATCCAGTAATATGTTAGATATTTTATATATATACTTTGTCAGCAGGATAAAAAAAAAAGTAAAACTATTTGAAGGCAACAGTTTTTTTTCCCTTCCATTCTCTGTGTAAGTTAGAACAATTCAGCAGGTGCGTGACAAAAATATTATACACCAGATATGGTCCAATGTCATTTTTTTCCAATACAGTTGTTCATATTTCATTGGCCAGTTCTTCAGGTTCTGCAGAACTATCTCCATTAACTGTGATCTTCATATCCTCTTCATAACCAGGGGGCATGAAAGCCAAAGCATAAGGGAAAAGCTTATGACAATTTGCTCTGTAAGTTTCAGATGCTTCTTTACAGTCTCCAAGGCTACCGTCACATAAAGCTTCTAATACCTCCATACAAGTCTAATTAAAGAGAAAAATAAAGCAACGTTACCAACTCTTCATCATTCATCTGAGCACTCACAAACAAAACGCAAATCCTAACTGCTGCTTTCAGGTTTCTACCACCACCAAGTGACTTTTTTTCTAGCTAGTGGCAGCATGATGTAGCGATGTAGCTTCATTTGAAATTATGTGCTTTAAAAGGATTTAAACAGCAGCTGGGAATCTCAACTGAAGATAAATATACTCATTTGTCACCTATAACTAATTTTCCTGAAACTATTGTTTCTCACTGCGTGGCAACCAGGTTTATTTGCAAGTAAACGCGTCTTGATTGAGGTCGCCCCCAGGATCTTGATACATTAAGCACTTAAGCAATACACAACACAAATTCACATTTTTACATTCTAGATCCATTCTCGTTTGTGAAAATATACCATATTTTCCTAAAATTTACTCTGGTGAATGCCCCTTCAGATAGAAATTGGAAGAACCGTGGAATACGGTTAAAACATAACAAATGCATTAACTGAATAAACATAACTCTATGTGATCACGTTCCTGATAGTGCCCATTTTCTTCCCCCACATTTAAGGGTACATGACTTACTGTGCGTGGCTGCAACTACTGCACGGAACCAATTGGGGTTTTTCCACTTCCTTCACATTTATTTGCACTTTCATATCCATTTAATGATTTAGAAGAGGAAAAGGAGGTTTCCTGTTTTTGGGTTTTTTTTCAACTTGATTTTCAAGCATGAGAAACTGAGCTTCAAGAGAGCTCATCAGCATTCAGCATCCTTCCACCTCACACAGCTATTCTTTTCCCACTCCTCTGGTATTTACTATAGCTTTTATTTGTTCTGTGTTGAGGGTAACCGCTTTGTCCCCCTTGCTATGGAGTTCTGAAGTTCTCTTCAACAAGCTCTTCGCTCCCTCGCATTAGCTCTGTGCCACATGAGAATATACAGGAGGTCAAATATATCCCATTTAACATCTGCAGCGTACCCTGAGACGGTTGGTCCCTACTGAAAATCAAATGTCACTTCTCTGCTTATGAGAACATGTTTCAAGAAGTGTCTAAACTCCTTCAGATTCTTATTTTTTTAAGGGCACTGGAGAAACAACATGGTTTCTGGTGCTGCCTAGCTATTTACTGCATTACATGTGCAAAAAGGACAAATTTTCATTTCAGATGACCCTGACAGCCTTTTCTCTCACATGACAACCCAACCTCCCTAACATAAAGCACAGTAATCATTTCAGCTTCCTCTTACCTCTGTAGCTTACACAAAGCTTTTGTAGATAGACAAGAAGTAGTGGCTTACAATCTATATCTGTTACCTGAAGATTTCTGTTAATGAGGGATTCATCCAGGGTCATTGCCAGCTCCACCGCTCTTTTCTGACTGGAAGGATCTAAGTAGTACATCATTTTGGCAGCTACAAGAAGAAATACAAGCTTACCACTCAATGGAAGACAAATTAATTATAAGCAAACATGAAATATAGTGTGACTAATAGGCAGTACTACCATAGATCTACAGTAGCAGTTCAAAATAAAACAACTTGAAGCATTACAGTGTGATACCTGAGCAGTTAGGAGGGCAGCTTTTATTAAATGCTAGATGAAGTATTGAAATGATTAGGTCACTTCTATCCTTAAGGATAGGAGCATTTGGCAGCATACAGTACGGACAAAAGATAACAGATCAGATCTGCTCCAACAGACCACGGCTCCCTCTAGCAGCAGCATTCCTATTTCCTTCACACGGAAACTGGGGCACAGAAGAGATGAGCGCATTGAGGCCTTATTATAATACGATGACAGGACACAACTAAGACACAACTAAAAAGAACCTCTGAGTCCCACTGCACAGGTGTGCTTGGGACTCAGATGTCAGAGAAGATACAAAGAATGAACTCACTATTCACTGCGGCCAGGTTTAGACTGATGGAGCCACGACAGTAATGCCAACCCTTTAGGTGGCTTACATCCTGCTTTCCATGCAGTACCATAATACCCACTATAACACTTGATTGCGGGTACAGCACACTTCTCTCGACAGTCAGTCTCTTCAAAGAGATGTATTAGAAAACTTTACAACTCTGAACCAGGCGAGGAATAGCATTCCGCATGGAGCAAGCAATTTTTACATGGCTGGTGCAGATACTGAGAGGCCACTGCTAGATAAGCAAAGAAAACACAGAAGCCAGAGAGGAAAAAGAGGAAGGCAAAATACCTGATAACCTATGCGGTAGCGAGTCATAGTTCTTTTTAAGGAAAGCTTCATTGAAGTTCTTTGGATTAGTTGCTCCAAAAAGCCGATTCATTTCTTGGTTTAACACTGTTCTAACTGCATCAGGCAGATCCTTACTTTCAGATACTAATGAAGTAGAAAAAAAGTTAACTGGAGGTAATCACAGTAAAATCTACTTTATGTTTTTATTTTCATAGAATCATATTTTTGTCATTCACATTATCAGTATGATTGAAAAGGACATATCTCAAAGGAAGACGCATAAAATAAGGTAAGTAACGAGGACTGGTTGGAAAAAGCTCAACTAAACAGTTTTCTGATGCTCAGAAAAAAGCTAAAGCCGTTTACTCCAATACATTCTCTCAGACAAGAAAAGCCTGTTCTTAAATATATCCAGTCTTTAGCCACCAAGATGAAGAGAGACTAGCGGGGAAGGGAGAAAAGCCTTCCAGCCTACCAGCAAAAAAAAGACGCGATTCTAAACCTTCTCCTTACACACTGACACAGGCTGCGAGCAGAGAAGTCACGTTACTCATTCTGCAGTTTCCATGTGCTTCTCTCACTCCTCCAGGGGCTCACCACATTGCTCGCAGTTGTAAAGATGCTTACTAATGCTTGTTCAAAGACTAACTAAATCCAGCCGCAGTTACAATAAACATACCTAATTTAACATACAGGCAGTTGCTTAAAAAGCTTTCTAACATTATAAGATATTTTGAATTAATTATGCTAACAGTTTGTAAACTAAGAACCAATGACCGTATGTAGGTTAGGCATCATCTAGAAGCACATACAGATGAAGTCATACCCAACAGATACATACCACTGCTGAAGAGATGAATCATACACTCATGAAGCCAAGGATGACTGGAATCAATAGCAAAAGCTCTCTTCACAGACTGAAGCATCAGGAGGAACTTCTCTGGAAAAGAAAGAATTGGCAAATGGTCAAAAAAAACGTAGCTGAAACACCATACCTTACGTTGCAGGAAAACTTAACATTTGGAATTAGAATCATCAGAACAAATTAAAGGTGAGTGTTCTACAAGAACCATTTTTCCAATAGACATTTATTTAGCCAGTGAATTAGACCTGTTAAACCTGGAAGTAAATTTGAAGTTAAGTAGTTCATAATATTTAACTGATATCAACAGAATTCAAAAACCGAGCACTTCAAAAGACTCATTAGCAAGCGTGCATCACTTCTACACAGTGTGCAGTTCTGCAGACCTGTGATGCAAACAAGTAACGGGGGCAAGTGCAAGCTGGGAGAATCAGTTCTATAGTCTGATGGCTTATACGAGCAGCAAAGAAACCAGATAATCAGCAAGCATTCCAACTCTGCATTCTTCACAGAATGCTAATGGCTACGTTGTTTGCACAGTGAAATGCTATGTCTCTACAGGTTCTGATTCCTCAATAGACCAACATGTGGTTCTTCAAGTCTTATGTTAAAATCTGAACAAATTGCTTTATTTCACCAGTACTCTTACCTACCTTTTCGAAAATAAATCTCGAAGGCAAAGAGATGCGTCTCTATTTTGTTCTTCACTAAATTCTTCAGGGGGGTTAAAAATTTAATGGCTTCTTCCAAAGGTGCTTCAACCTACAGATTCCAGGAAGGACATTTAATTAAGACAAAAACTAACTCTCTACCAAGTAAAGTTGCATCAAAGTGTTACCCTCAAACCATAATGCACGTGATACTTAGCACCTGTTATAAATTTTGCTTATTTTACTCCATGTCTAAACACAGACTGTCAACTCTGATTGCTTCACAATGCTTGCAAATCATATTTTGCTCTTAAGATACATCTTTGCCTTCTATCATACATTAGTAGTAGCAACAGTTGTGGCTGAACCTGCACCATAAAGTACAGAAAGCTACACCTGCAGGCCTAAAATGTCGATAAGTAACTGCTTTGTGCTCGTTCATAACAGAGTCTGTTCAAGTGAGCTGCAGGCAGGTTCTGGACAGCTGCCAGGCCATGGCAACGTTCCCAACTAAGACATTAATGACAAGTTAGAACTAACTAGATTCTGACAGTGGTCAGTGGGTCTTAGCTAGCACAACCCAGTAAGTGAATGGCTTTAACACAAATGAATTCAGTACCTGGACTTTTTACAAACACACCTCTTGCATTAAAAGGTTGAGAATAATTCGAACAAGAAACTTCTGTTGCCCTACATATTTAAATTCTAATAAACACAAGTTGTTGTCTGTTTGTAATGCTTTTACAATGTTGAAGCAATATGCTTCATTAAACTGCGCAAGGAAATGTTGAAGACAGTGACAGACACCTCACAGAGTTCTTGCTAATCACAGACTCTATCAGCTCTCATTATGAAAACTTAATGGTT
The DNA here is from genome assembly GCA_016647715.1 of Pavo muticus. Classification (NCBI taxonomy): domain Eukaryota; kingdom Metazoa; phylum Chordata; class Aves; order Galliformes; family Phasianidae; genus Pavo; species Pavo muticus. The sequence continues at coordinate 1,082,760 of JACDJE010000093.1, read as the reverse complement.
TACACATGCTGTTGGGAGCTCACGTAAGCAAGCTGCAGCTCTACACTTAAAAAGTGTTTAGCTTTGGAATGTGACTTGTATATTCTGTGTGCTTAATGCCAAAACAATGTATCATCCAAGGAAATCTGGTTTCAACTCTCTCAGGAAAACTGTTTGCAAGTGACCAACTATGTCAGAAATGGTATTTCAGCCCTGACAACCAACTGTATTTGGAGCTCTTTAAATCATGATTCTGATACTAGATATGGAATATAATTTGGGAAGATTTGTCAAAGGAACACATTATACAGCTGCAACTATTCCCTATAATCTTGAGGACAGCCTAGATTTTCACAAGATATCCCATCTCTGCTCCAGAGCATGCCAATGAAACCACTTCAATCTTATTGAGGATTGCTATTTGAGTGCTTCTTCCTGCAACAGTGGGAATATGGTGGGAATAGTTAAGTTTTTAAAGTCACTTGCTTCCTGGGTATAAATTTCACTTTGTCTGCTTTCCAGTATACGTAGGAAAAGCCAATAATATTCATTACACTTGCCATGTGAAAATGCTGGATACTGAATCCATCAATACTTGGATCCTATACTACTGTGAGTAGAGCATTTCTGCCATCTGTTTTCCCAGCATCTTCCCCCACCTTTTATTCCAAATATTTTCCTACTCCTTCCAGGTACGTTATCACAACGATCTTCCAGGTCACCTTCCCTTTTTACCCCCCTGCAGGGGCGTATAACTTAATCCAGATTTCAAAATCCACCTTACTCTAGTTGACTGCTGTTTCTAAATAGCTTCTTTAAACTTTCCTTCCACATTCAAAACAAATGTGATTAATGCTGTTACAGCATTCTGTGTCTTTGTCTCCTTCTCCACAAAGTACCAATGCTTAATAAATCAAAAATTAATATGGGCCATAAAGAGTCCAAAAGCAATCATGTTACACACAGACGTCCAACTGTTCAGCTATAAATAGGGTATAGTCAGCAAATGGGTGCGATCTGGGCATGATCTACACACAAAGACAATTACACCTGAAACAAGAGTCCGCAACTTCAATCGCTACCTCTGAAAACTAGGCACAAAAGCAGCGATTTTATTAAATTTTTGACAGTATTCCCACCAAGCAATTCCTCAAAAATAGCTTTTTTGGTTGTTTTTTTTTTTTTNTGCTGCCCACAAAAAGCAGGTAGGCATAAAATAACCAGGTTATCAGAATGGCTTTCAAATTGTCTGCAAGCTCACGGCAACTTTTCCACAAATTTTGACTGCTTAATGCAACATTAGTAAGCACCTTGGCCAACTTCTCAGGAATAAGTTCTTCTTTCGGGCCTCCAATTTCTTCATCGTCATCATCTTTCTTCTTTTTCTGATTCCTCTGTTGCTTCTCTTTCTCAGCATTCTTTTTCTCCTCCTCCAGCTGTGCCTTCTTCTGTGCTCTTCTCTGCTTATTTCGTAGCTTCTTTAGCTCCTTATCAGACATATTTGCTGCACATATAAAAGGGCAAAAACAGACAACATTAACCTGTGTCAACTGCCAGATGCCATCGACTTTTAAACCACATCTACTAACTAGCAATGCTGCTATTACATCTCTAGAAGTTTGTTTACTAGAGGGTTTATAGTCTACATTACTATTTCATTATTGATTCATTTGTGAAATTAGGGCAATAGGGATTTGACAAATTAGATCATAATCAGATCCTGTCCTCCCTCCTATTAAAGCACAGAGAATTCATTGAAAATGCACCAGAAAGCAGCTACAAGAAATTCTGTTACGCTTCTACTTGTCTTAATATGAACCCAAATCCACAAAAATGAACAGAAAACGAGAAATCTTCAAACTTGACAAGTTCTTCTCTAAGTATTCAAAAGCCTTATTCATACCATTAGAAGCGCCCCAAGCCACAACCACTTAAGTTGCTTTCTCCAATGAAAAGGGCCAAAAAAAAGAAAATTAAAGACCTGAATTTCTTTTAAATTGACAGCAAGAGATGACTAAGTTTAACTTGCTAGTAATTTCTTTGCATGCCATTTTTTACTTATACCTTCTTCAATCTGTTGCAGATGAACAACCATGAGAATTCAATGTTTTGTCAGCTGTTTCATAATAAATGCTTTTACTTAAGAATCACAACTGTTACTACAAAAAACCAAAAAACAGTTTTTTTCTTACCTAGATAAAAACTTTTATTAGTTTAGCTTTCAGTAGAATATTTACTTCTACTTTCAGGACAACTTAACATTTGAGTTAAGCCCTTCTTAGGAAACTTACAGTTGGCAACTGTAAGAATGTTGGACCTTCTTAAAATACTCACTAACCAGTGAATGCATATTTAATAAATCTTGAGGGTTGAATACCTGTATCAGCCTCGTGTTCTTTATTTTCATCTGTTAAGGGATTATCATGAAGTTTCAAATATATCTCTATGGCAATCCGTGCTGCTTTGAAGTAGAATGGATGTTGTCGAAGCACATCTTCTAGTTTTAACAAGTCCACATAAGACCTAAGAGTAATCTTCCTCATGCAGTAAGTGTGGAAGTCAAACTGGTCATCTGTGATTTCTACAAAATGCTAACACAACATAACATCATTTAGCAAGCATTAATCAGATACTAAACTTGACTTGACCCACTTCCCTCCCCTCCATAAGGAATAATTTAGTAGGAGACTGCTGTTGACCCTAACTTTTTGAAGCGTGAGTTAATAAAACAAACAAAAAACGTAATGCTAAAAAAAAACAAAACAGAAGACATCCTAGGTCATAACCAAATCATCCAACCTACAACATCTCAGCTCTACCTTCTGACAATGGGCAGTTTAAGAGAAGATCCTGCCTTTATTGTTAATAAATGACACTTCAATTTTTCCTCTATGAACTCATGTAATTTCTCACTTTATATTTCCGACTTCCATCAAGTGCTGTGGCAATGAATTCCACATCACGTGGCACGAGAAAGTACTTTCTTCTGTTCTGCTTCCTCATTGTCACCCAATGCTTTTGTTTGAGTGAGAAGTCATTCCCCTCTTCAACTTCTCAATGTATTTATGATCTTGTACAGTCGCTGCTTGTCAAACTGAGGATGAAATACTAGGCTAATTGCACTCTCCTCATGTAGAAGCTATTCCATAGCTTATGTTCTACTGGCTCATTTTTAAGAAGAGCCATGTACGATAATCAAATGTAAACAGTACTACAGATTTACATAAGGAAGGAAAAGTGCTTCCCAACACTGTTAGTCCTTTCAGCCAGTCCTCTACCCAGCACAGTTTTTGGAACACTGTTCTGAAACACTGTTCCACAATGTGTTTCCCAAGCAGCAGTAACTCACACCAGACCTAGTACCAATTACAGATAGGCCAAGTGTTCTTCTAGTCCCTCCTTCCCCAACTAGACACATTCCTTTAAAAGGTTTGCGTGAACAGAACATGGCCTCGGCCACTGTTTGGGAATCACAGTTTTGATATTTAATGTGAATTGCTACAAATAAGTTCTGCCAGCAGACAAGTAACAGCATTCAAATCGTAAGTGTCTCCATTTGCAAAGATGCATAGCTTCCTGCTCCTCCTCCTTATCTAGTACTTTACACCCTCGGCTGTCTTGTCATGTTAGGAGATTTATCTGCTTGAAAAAGAAATAAAACATTATATAGTTCTGGGTTGTTTTGGGAATTTGCACATCCGAAACTTCTTTTTGTCTGCTTACTGTGCATCTGGATTCGACGTGCAAGGTTTTATCCCTCTGATTTTGGATACAATTTCTACTTTAAGTTTCTATATTTCTAATAGTTTCCCTTTTAATCTATAGCTTAGTCTTAGTATTTTTAAAGGAGAAGATCATAGAATAAAATTAATAAGCCTGTTTTTGACAGTTTTCTGCTCTTTCCTGGATCTTTACAATACTTCATATACTCTAATACACTGTTTGCAATCTACTTTTTACGTGAAAATATCCTTTTTATCAACTCCCCAGTATCTACAAGAAACAACAATCACTCCAAGAGCTACATGAAGTATACACTTACTGCTCAAAAAGGTAACATATTAGCAACGTAAATTTCAGCTAGTATTTTGCAACCTAGCCAGTTTGACTAGATACATACTCTCTCAATTTCATGGCATTTCTTAAGTGCTTCTCCAAATTTATTCATTGCTTTGTAAGCCTGCGCACATTCTGTCTGAAACCACATGCACTGCATTTCATTCAAGTTCTCTACTGCCGAGGTTCCTTCCTACAAGCAAAAACAGCGTTGTTAAAAAATACATCTCAATTAGTTAATCAGTTAAAAGCACAAGTAAAAAGGCCAAAGTAATGCTAAATTTCAAAACTGAGCTCCTCAAAACATTGAAGTTGCCATACTATAAATTATTCCTTAATATATATTAATATATTCCTTTTGTGTACTTGCACTCTGATATAAGCTTTGCTGCACCGCTTTCATTTATGTGCCCCATATTTTCATAGCATTATCTGTTTCCTTCAACCACAACACTGCTTCAAGCAATCAGCAAGATGGATTTGCTTTGTCCATTAATCAGGTCTCCAAAGTGAAGAATACTGTTCCTCTGTGTTTCCATTTTCAGAAGACTCAATCATGCAGTGAATAGCCATGTAGTGACCACTTAACTGTGACAGTTCCTCACCTTAAGGATAGGAACGGCATTCATTCAAGTGCTTTTAATACTGTATGCAAGTATATCACATCGGTAAAGCAAAGCAATACCAGTAGCTTTGATGATTTCTGATTCAGAAAGGCTCACAATTGTCTTTCTTATCTGGTATTTGTACATACTTGCACAGATCTGTAGAACTGACGTGCCTTTCAAGCTCAATGCCAGTTTCAGCCATTCACAAAGTTTATTCCAGTCATGCAAAAAAAATTAAAAACAAGCTATGCAAGAACGAGCCAAGAACCAAGGATGGGAACATGACAGATAATATTCAAATGTAAGAGTACAGAGAATGCTCCAAATGAAAGAGAAAGGCAGTCTTTAAACGAGTCTAATTTGGGCAACGAGAAATCAGAAGAACTGTCCAAGTTCCACTTTCAGTATTTTTCATTTAGGACTCACAAAATTGTTTTTTAAGAAGCTTGTAGTTGGAGTAGTAGAAACAAGATCAAAAGACGACGACCAAAAAGGGCAACATCATCAAATTATATTTTTAAAGTTTCATTCTGGGCAACTACGCTTGCTTTTCTGACATCATCTTGGAGCTGCTTAAGGCATCCAAAGAAGTCAGTAGGACGAGATTCTGAGTAATTTTGCACCTTTTCACATAAACAAGCAAACCTACTGAGCTTATATATATTTTTTCTTTAAATTTCATCCAGTGTTTGCCTGTACACCCATCATTTCAAAAAAAGTCCTTCTTTTCCCTCCTAACTTCCCCCGTTCAATCTACCTTACTACAGATTTTCCCTAGTCTTCAGCAAAGAGAAAACACGAGACAAGACATAAATGACAGTGCCAGAACTAAACAAACTTACTGTTTGAAAAAGACATCAAGCTATTTTGACTTTCATTTTTATAAAATATCAATAGCAAAATAAATAAATTTAAAAAGCAACTAACCTATGGGACATCAAACCTATTAGAATAGTTCACTGCAGGGACAAAACTGATGCATGAAATCAAGTAATCCATACAGTGCAAACTTCTCCTGACAACTGACAGAGTAAGCAGACGCAAACAAAAAGGTACCATGTGCAGCTTCCCTTTATGCCTATTAAACATGGCTTTGGAGATGAAAGTTGGTCTGCAAAAAGATGACATTTTAGGAAGCCTCTCATCCCATAGCCACGCAACTTCTTTACAAGAATTTCTTATTTCTAGGGATGTTTGACTATTCTTAACGTATTACGTGAGAACCTCGATGTAAGCTGCTTCATAATTTCTCTCAATGATTCTACAGAATCAGTATTAAACCCAAAGAATTTTCATCCTGAAAGGACATCCTGTATTTTCCCTACTTGGCAAGGAAAAAAGATCAAACATTTTAACACCATGTTTTCCCTTAATTCTAAAGAATCATGCTCTGTAATTCAAACCATGACACTGACTACAATAATCAGTAAAGCAAGAAACCATGGTTCATCTGAAACAGAACCTAAAGATTGTAATAACGTTAAGTGGGAAGTTAACACAAGACTCCATAAGGGATTAGGCCTATGTTATTCAAAAGAGTTATAGTTAAATGCAACCAACCCTCGTAAATTTAGAGCACATTTCTTCTGCTTCTTTAATAAAGTTTGCTTTCAACATGTATTTTGCACATTTGGAGTTGATAAATCTGTCTGCTGTGTCTAAAGCCTGAGCCTCATCCATCCACCTTGCAGCTTCTTTAATATTTCCAGCATGCTTAAAGAAAAAAAAAAAAAAAAGCAAATTAGACTCAGTAAGTATACAACGTGTGCATTTTCTCCACTCACTGCATTAATATAAGTAGTTTATAAGGAAATATTAAAAAATTAACAGCTTTCCTCAGGAAAGCAACAGATCTTTAAAAGAAAAAAAAGCAAAGTAATTACTTTCCATCATTTTGGAGTTACAAACGTCTTTCAGCACAGGAAGCTCACTTAAAACCACTTTGGTTAATCCCATTTTCACAGAATACCACATTGTAGCTGAGGAATTATTTGTAAACAGTTAAGAAACAATGGCATGTATGTGCTATCAGGTGGAGAACATTAAAAATACCAACCAAATTTTGCAGTGTGATTTTTTAATTCAAAACCTAATTGTAAATCAACAACGTACGTTTGCAGTACACTTGTCCTCTACTGAATTTAAAAAATGGGCTGATTCACACAGAATGAAAAACCCAACCAGTCTATCAATTACCTACTTTAAGGACTCACTAAAACTCAAACATTTTCCATGGATTCTTTGTGTCTTGCTTAAGACAAACTTGGTATTTTGATATTCCCTCAATAACAATGAAGTGTAAACGCATGTGAAAATTTTCATCAAGCCAGAAGAATAACCACGGATCACCAAGTGCAAGCCAAGCTTACCTTATAGATCTTTGCCTTCACAAGGAAGAGCTCTATCAAAGTGGGAGTACTTTCTATAGCAGCATTTATGTATTCTAGAGCCAGCGATGGCTGCCCGATTTTATCATAATGTTGAGCCAAATAATACTGGACCCAAAGTAAAGTGGTTGGAGGTTCTTCTTTACCGTCATCTATAGTAAGAAAAAATGAGTGAGATTTTTTTGCTTCAGTTTATTCAGATAACATGGCAGAAGAAAAATTCTACATATATAGATGCTGAAGTTAATTTTGCCTCTCTGTCAGGCTGCCACACCAGACCTGGAAGCGTTTCCAAGCTCCAGTTAAGCTCAATACCTTTTAAGTCTGTTTAGACGAGACTTGAGCACAGTCTTCTATTCTCACACTGATTCTCAGTGAAAGGAAGTCTGAACTGGTGGGTTCAGAAGAGTTGCATTTGGATCCAACTAGCCCCTTAATCAGGACAGCCAGATGAGTAGAATTGAGGTGCACAACACAACTTCTCACTGAATACTGCTTTTAGGTGAAGGACAAAGCAAGAAGTCCTGCTGAACACAAGTGCTGCACAGTAACGACAAAGCATTTCAGCACTTTTAGCATTTATATGTTTCCAGCCCACAAAGTTGAATATTTTCAAATAAAACTGTCTCTGGACGACTTTAAAAAGGCTTTTCCATCTCTACATTTGACAAATTAATTGTTGCCCTTCATTTAAGTGCATCCCACAAAAACAGTGCTATTCAAAAGTCAGTTTTGAAAGCTAGAGAGTTCTGCTTGAAGTTTACAGCACTACTGGAAAAGTTTTTTCCACTTGATTTTTGTTATGGAGCATAGCACCTTACACAGGGAGGAAAAAAAAAAGCACTGGGATTCTGGTCCTGTCACAAGATATGATACAACTTAACAAGCAATTGCACGCACTCATTCACTTTAGGGTGGAAGAATACTGTTTATTTGAATGAAATTTAGTATCAAAACAAATATTTAATTGAAATTACAGTAAGTTATTTCCTCAAATGGAGAAGCGTGTTTGAAACGCTTGGACGAATTTAAAAAGCTACTGAGTAGTCTCCATTACAGTAGCCTGAGCATTAAATTCAATGGAAAAACTTAACCAACTTCTAAAGGAAGCATTATATTATTCCTGCAGAGGGAACAACTGGTTATAACTTCAGTAAAGGTGTCTTTAATGTTCTTAATTTATGCTGTCATTCATGCTATCTTAACTATGATACCATTATAACCTACTTAGTAAAATTTCAAGACCATCGTTTGTTGATATTTTATGCAGAAAATCTTTCCTAGGTATTTTCTTTTCAACATGGTTACACAGAGACTAAAGAAACATAAAGCTATCAGAAAGGACACTATGAAGGCTGGATTCTGTGAATGTAGAACCATGCCTCGCAACAAAACTATATTCATAACCTGGAAAAGGATTCCAACTCTCAAAGAACAAGTACACAAAGAAACAAAAGAGCAACACAGAACAGACACCACTTCGCCACAAACTCCAAACAGGAAAAAACCCTGCAGATTACTAATTTGGTAGTGTATCAATTCGTTTTTGACACTGCTATTATTAAATATAACATTAGCTTTCAAATTTCAATTTCCTGGAAAATGAACAATTCAAGCCTTGAAAATAAAATACTTAAACTCAAAACTGCAAGAGAAATGGTAACTGGATATGTGAGCACAAACTTAAAATTAGACAGCTGAAATCCATTTTAAGGGTGGTTGTGGTTCGGTTCTGTTTTGGTTAAGAAGGAAAAACAATCTCAGTTTTCTCACACTTCACCGATTCTCTGCGTCTGAATGGTCACAATGATTATACCAGGCACAACTTATTTCAAGCATGACAGTTTAGCACTCACCATTTGGGTTAAATAACCGGCAACTTCTTAGGGAGGTTTCATAACCTATCACCAGCTCTTCAATGATTGCCACCTACACATGCAAGACAAGACCAAAAAAAAAAAATCTGTGGGCAAGACACTATTTCACTTCAGTTTGAGCTACATGGTGGTCCCCAAACTAGTTATTCTTGGGTAGAGAATTCTGCAGTAACCTAAAATGTCATACATATGGGAATGTACGCAGTCTCCGTTAAAAAAAAAACCAATAAAAAACAAGCCCCCTTCAGTTAAACTGTATGAAGCTTTTAATAATTAAGTCTTAGATTTCTACATTTTCCAAATGGGCACAAGGCTATGTATGCTTGTACTTCATTTTTCTAGATACACTAGGCTGTAATACCCAACAGTGCAGACAAGAATGAAGAAAAAAAGGGTTTCTTTTATCTCTTTAGTGCAGAACAGCTATTAAGAGACATCATGTAAAAAGTGGGAAAAAAGAATCCTACCTTCTCCTTGTCTTTATATAACGATCGTAAGGTATTGAAGACTGGTGGGCAACCTTTGCTGAAATTCATCCTTAGGAACTTGTCCAGACATTCCTTAAACTTTTCACCTTGAGAAGAAAAAGACCTGTTGATTTTGTTTTACCACACATTACTTTTCAATTGTGTACAAGCGCTGTTAGAACATTAGAATCTAAGAAGGAAGCACTAGTGCAAATTATTAGCTGCTCAGCAAAAACGCGTTTACCTGACAAAAAATTTAATGGTAATCTTCTTGGAACTAGTCCCCTCGGGTATTTAGTCCAGGCCTCTTCATAAATCTTTAGCCTCTCCATCATATTAGCTAGAACAGAATAGAACCATTTACTTTTTTTTTGTCAGGATGGGAAAGGGAGGAAGGAAGAGAAGGGAAACAATTACATCTGGTTAAAAACAATCAGAATACATAGCAATGAATGAGTGTATACTTCCTTATGAATACTAATTTTCATTTATAGTACTACATGATTTCAAGTATTAAGTACCTCTAAATCCCCTATCCAACAGTGTTTATAATTCTGTATCCCTCATCTTAAAGAAGGATTCTTGTCTTACTGTTGTTATCGTGCCTTTCGCCAAAACCCGTATTACCTATAGCATGAGGTTAAGATAATGGTAAAAGAAAAACTATAAATTAGAATTTGTCGTGGTTTTATGATTTTTGGTTATCGGTATTCCACATCATAACATCATGTAGTGCACTGGGAGTTAAAGTGTTCCGGGTACCTGTCCCCGAAGAGAAGAACTACATTCCCCAGAAGACTGTTCGCTCTGCTGTTATCATTCTGCTCAGAGGGAACAGATATAAGGCCTTGGTAGGTCATCTGACCGGCTCTTCTTCATCTGACTCTCTCCCTGCTGCTCGACCGGACTGCGCATCTCACCTCACTGTTATGGTGAGGCCTACTCAGCTTTTGGACAATCTCTCTCCCTCATTATATTTGATTTATTAGCTTCATTTCTAATTATATTGTATTATAGTGCGTTATCTTGCATTCCGATACCATATTTAGTAAATTAGTTTGTTCCTCCTCAGATCGTTTCCTCAGATCTGTTTTTAAGTATTTTGGGGTCCCCTGTTTCCCTTTTCCAGTGGCGTGGATTTTGCGAAATCCCTCCGCCCCACTAGTCACAGAACCGGGCCGTACCAGACCGTAAACTGTTGACAGAATTGTTCCATAAGAAGTAATTCTTCTCTTTCAGCAATGCACACTGAGATGACTGCCGTGTGATGTTGTTGTTACAACTTCCTTACTACAATACATCAAATCATTACCTGGCTTAAGTGCCTTTTCTAGGCCCTTGTAGTAGGCCCAGTTTTCAGGATTTCTTTCTTGCAATCCTTTGTAGACATCAACAGCTTCTTCAAGTCTGCCAAGCTGAAGCAGGAGTTCTCCTGTGTGAAACACAAGAAATTTTAATTATGGTAACAGGAGATTGAAGCAGTGTAATATCAATAACTCCACAATAAAAAGATAGATAATCCTCAACTCCACGTAGATTCTAACTTCTAAGGGAAAAAAAGATAATAGTTGTGTCACAAACCAGCTGACAGAAACTTTTGCTTTGAAAATATGTGCACTTAACATAAGATTCCATGATTCAGCCACCATTAACTCCTGAAACTTACTTGAAAATTAATCTTAAAAGCAAGATGCACATGTTTGTTCTCACTGGTTATTTTAAACACAGTTTTTACTATAGAAGAGAATGAGAAGTAGTACACGGTATTTCACATGTACAGAGCTGCAGATAAAAGAATGGCTCTTCAGAATGGTACCTAATAAAACTTCAGTGTTTTAAGTCAAAACACTGATCTGAGTAATGAATTCTCAAGATTATGCAAGCAAGTTCTCTTTCAGTGATCATTCAATACACAATACAGTCATTAAAAGTAAGGTCTAGATCTTGATATACATAGCATCCTCCCTGATGCTGGAGTCGGAACATAATTTAGTTTCCTATTTCTCAATGAAAATCCGTGTTTTATAATGCTTTGCTATTTGCAAATGGGAGGCACTAGAATATTGTACACAGGGAGTGAAACAGTGTCATTCTACACTAAGGTCCTGTTTCAAAAGAAAAACAGAGAAGTCAAATTCCACTGTAGGCTATGAACTAACAGTAACTTGGTAAGTTGGAATTTTTACTTAAACAGTGAGAGGAGGACTGCACAGCATCAAGCAGAAGAGAAATAAGGCATATTCCAAGTGTACCTGTCACTAGAGCTGAAAGAATCCAACTTCCGTATTTCACTATTGGAATTTCAGAATGATAATATACAGTATTATATTGTTTGGCCATTACATGCTAGAAGATTACATTGGATTGCTCATCTGGAGAGTATTTCCACACACTGCAAGAGTGATTGAGGAAAATCAAAAGCCTTCCACTCAGCCTAAGATTATTCTGTCCTTTCAGCATGTGGCCTGTCTGTCAGGACCAGCATTAAATCCTACAGCAGCATGGATCTGGCTGTGCTATGCAAACAGAATTTTAGCTATCAATTCAGAATGTTCTGTCTGAAACATTCATCAGCTCCAGAGTTTCAGAACAGCATGTCTGCTCTGTGCTGATGATTTATCTACTTAGGAGAGACACACGACAGGCGCAGCACAGCTGCAAGACAGGTTGTCCTTTACCACAACACAGTTTTAATTAACATAAAAATCAAACTTAGAATCTGTTTTCAAATTTAAATTCCAAAAGATGGAGAAAGTTGAGAGCACAGGCATTCCACTGTATAACCACGCACTCAAATGCATCTTCGAATAGTAATTACCTTTAGTTTCTTCAACAGCCAGTTTATCACAGATCTGTTTTTCATAGGTACAAAGATGCTCCAATGCTTCTTTATGTAGTCCTGCCTCACGGAGGACTTGATTTTGATACAGCAGCAGCTCACTGTACTCGTAGTCCACTTTATCAGGTGATGTCTACACAGGAAAAACGCACAAGAAAGCTCAGCTTTCTAGAACTCATTTGGGATTTAACTCATTTGACTAAAAAAAAACAGCATAAAGTTTTCATATCATGAAGGGAAACTGTGTTTCCTTTCTGGCTTAAGAAGCAGCTCACACAAGAATTCCACGACTTCCTCTTACCTGCTGAGTCTTCCTAAATTCCTCCAAAATTTTTGCTGCCATTTCATAGTCTTCCAACAGATGGTAAGCGATAGCATAGCCAATCCATGATGCTCGTTGTGCAGGTCGGAGCTGAAGCAACTGATATCTTGTTTCCTGCAAAAGAGTAGCTATTCATTTTCTTGACTTTATTCTGAGGCTTTGTAGAATTTCCTAAGCAATAGTGTTTCCAGTGTTGTGATACTTAACGAATGGCACTAAAATTTACTTTTCCATATGGAAAAGTCTTTTTTTGAACCAAAGGAAACAAACTTCAACACATTACAATTGTCTCGACCAAATTAAAAAAATAATACAAATAATAATTCAATAATAATTCAAATAATGCAATAAAAAGACCGAGGATTATCAATGGCTGGATTACGCAGCACTGGAAAAAAGTTTAGCAAACAAATCTGCAGTGAGATTACAAAAGAATAATTTGAGATTAACGTGTTCAGATTATTCTTTTTTAGAGAAATTGCTCAATAATCTAACTTATTTTCACAAAATATTGAGGAAATACTTTTAACGTTGGATTTCATAATGTAAATGTAATGTAAATGTTTATTGCAATTTATTGCAATTCCCTAGAAGCTGATAATACATGTAAGTATGTATACTTACCCTGTAGCCTTCAAGATCCCTCATTTGAATCTGTAGCAGAGAAAGATCTCTCAAGATTTGAAGATTGTCTTTGTCCCATTTCAGTGCATTTCTATAGCATTTGATAGCTTCGTCATACTTCTTGTCTGACCTCTGAAGAAGACCATAGACATGCCAACCTGGAAAATTCTGTTAAGGATTCTACTGAACTTGAGCAGGTAGAAAACAGATCTAACACGGCAGTGGTTGGTAAAAAGCAGTTGGTAAAAAGCTCCAAAGCCATTTTATAAACAGTATCATTACAATCATTATATTCTTTTCCTCCGCTGTACAAAGCAGACTGAAAATATAAGACTGTTGACCAGATACATGGATAGAGTGCCTCTAGTATGTTGTAAACTCCACTTCTCATGTACCAGGGGAAGAAATTGCAGCTGGATCTCTGAGAAAGATCATCAAGCATACTTAAATCCACTTTTGAGTAAGGGCTTGATTAGACAACTGTAGCGATGTGCTTCCTGCATTCTAAGTGTACGACAAGTCCTTATCAATGTAATAGCAACTACTAATGTTTCTGAAGCAAATCACATGCCTAAAGGCCCAGTTCGGCCCCCGACAAATTTAAAGTCATGATCTAATGATAAAAATAACACAAGCTAGAATAACTTTTGATTTAACTCTGCCTGCAAGGATAGCTGCAAAGCAGCTGCCTAAACTATTGGATAGTTTAAACTAAACATTCTTAGATATTGGAAACACTTCCAAGTTCTGAAATTCCAGTTGGAAGCATAACTCTACTGGCTCTTGTTGCAATTCCACAGATGGAGTTAAAGAAAAAATTCCACAGATGAGTTAAAGACTTTCCCATTCATAAGCAAAAGCTCTCTTTCCAAAAGGATACAGACATGACTCTTCAAGTCATTCCTTAGGCCTCTGCGCACCAGCTCATAAGCTTCCTCTTTCTTCCCTAGACAGTTTAATGTTAGTCCTTTCATCGCCAAGGTTTCTAAAAACACAAAGATCAAACAAGTATCAGTAATTCGGTTCTATAAGATTTTCAACTGAATATAACACCTCTATAGCATAAATGTAATCTCAGAGTCAATTTTCAGCATGAAGATACTGCATTTTTTCCACGGGGAAAATTAAACTAGCAGATCATAGACAACAATAAGTTATATTCAGTAGTTCCATCCAAAACAAAGAAGCTTTTTATTTTCAAGACATTAAAAACTTTCTGCTCTACAAACGCTTTGGGAAGATACTAATTTAAACCACTCAAGCATCTATTCACAACACTTGCAGGCTTCTACACACCCATCCATGCCAACCTAGTTCACAAAGAAAATTTTTGGATAGAAGAAAGGCAGACTCAACTCAGCAGTAAAAATACAGTAAGAGACAAACAATTTTTATTTCTCTTCCAAAGAGACCAGTCCTTCAGAAGAAGTAATGAGACTACAGCTGAGAGATACATACTGTTCATAGAATGGCCTGGCTTGACAAGGACCTCAAAGGTCATCTAGTTTCAACCCCCCTGCCATGTGCAGGGTCACCAATCACTAGACCAGGCTGCCCAGAGCCACGCCCAGCCTGGCCTCGAATGCCTCCAGGGATGGGGCATCCACAACCTCCTTGGGCAACCTGCTCCAGTGCGTCACCACCTTCTGTGTGAAAAACTTCCTCCTCATCTCTAACCTAAATCTCCTCTGCCTCAGTTTAAAACCATTCCCCCTTGTCCTATCACTATCTACCCTCATAAGCAGACATTGCCCCTCCTGTTTATATGCTTCCTTCAAGCACTGGAAGGCCACAATGAGGTCTCCCCAGAGCCTTCTCTTCTCCAAGCTCAATAAACCCAGTTCCCTCAACCTTTCTTCACAGGAGAGATGCTCCAGCCCTCTGATCATCTTAGTGGTCCTCCTTCGGACCCGTTCCAAGATCTCTATGTCTTTCTTGTTCTGGGGGCCCCAGGCCTGGACGCAGTACTCCAGATGAGGCCTCACAAGAGCCGAGCAGAGGGGGACAATCATCTCCCTCTCCCTGCTGACCACTCCTCTTTTAATGCAGCCCGGGATATAGTTGGCACTCTGGGCTGCAAGCGCACACTGCTGTGTGCTGTTCAGCACTATTCAAGCCCTTCCTATTGCCTTGCACTTCTTCCTACACATCAGTGAATAATAATTTCCCCTGATAAGTGAATCCAACATTACATACTTGTATTAAGAAGCTTGCATCATATTAATGACTAGTAAGACTTCCAGCATAAAGAATGGAAAGCTGTGACTACTGGTAAGATCAGACTTTAAAACCACAAACCTTACCCGCCATGACCGCTTGTCATGGTGCAGGCTTTTGGATGATTTTCTTTTACTACTCAAAGAAAATCTGCTTAAGGGCAAATCATCAACAATAAGGCACTATATAAATTTTTAAAGCTTACTGAATGTAACTTATTGTTGACTATAATAAACTTAAGAGAATAATTGCCAGTTTCATTTTCTGTGTGGGAAAAAAAAGTGAACATGTGCCATTTGAAAACTTACCTCCATGTTCTGCAAACTTCGGGTTAGAAAGGATCTGCTTACAAAACTTCAGCCCATTTCTATACTGCTTATGTTCATAACACCGCTGTTGAAGAAGAACACAGCATGGTTATTCAAAACATTCAGGGTGAAAGTACATCCCCTTGAAATGAACCATCAGTGAAGATAGGACCTTTAGAAAACATGCTAATATTTTATTAAGCCCTTTTCACCTTCCTATAATTAAAAATTTTCCCATGCCCAGATAAAGTAATATGTTCTGGTGAGAACACAAATTTAAACATATATCTGAAGATAGCTTTTAATACAGCATTCTCTCAGATAAGACACCACAGGAGAGATGTGACATACCTGAGATAAGAGAGATTCAACTTTCCTGCATGCCAACCTTATTTAATAACATACATATCTTGGTAAGCATTCAACTCATCGTAACTCAATCACCTTTCACAGAAAGGCCGTGAGCATCTCCAAGAACCACAGAGGCTGTGAAAACAAGTCATTGGGTCTTGGTTTAAGCCATCTCCGAAAGCAGCGTCTTATAATAATTTGAACACCACACAGATCTGATACACATCCAAGCTCTCAAAACCAATGCACACTAACATTATCTTGCCACATTGAAAATTCTGATGTAGAAAATTATGCAATTTTGCAGTCTCCACAGATAAAGTATTACAATTCTGTGTACCCTGACAACTCAGACCTTGAATCTGGTGGCATGTTCCAAGTTCACAAGTGCCAATCACACATTTCTTCACAAGGCTGGAAGTGCTCAACACAGAAGATCTGTTGATAAGCAGCAATCACTCCATCAACCAGATCGCATGAATTGAAGCCTGCCTCAGACATACTGCATCACAATGAGGATGTATATACTAAAGATGCACAGAAGAGTATTTTGTTACTTCTCCATTTACAGGTTAAGTGTTTAGAACAAGTGAAAACCTGTGAACAACCAGGAGAGTAGCAACAGTTCTCTGCACAGCAATACACGAGTCCTGTGGTGCCAGCGCCTGGAACTGCCTTACAGTTACAGCAAATAGACGTGTAACTAAATCAGAAAACTTTCAATAAATTACTTTGGCAGTAAGCTTTCAGATCAACAGGTCTGAGCTGAACAACCTGCTGGCAATCTGCGAGGGCCAGAACTGCTATTGGCTTCCTTGCATCTCTCCAGAGCTGCAATGCTCAATTTCATTATTCCCGTACACAACTACACTTCTTATCTGAACAATATTTCACAGCGTTTAGGGAGCAAGTAGGTAACAATCTCAGCATGCAAAACCACTGTAAAGTATGCTATTAAATGTACTATTATTTTGGGTTGCCAAGAACAGAGTCATTACTAATTCTTAGTGGTTTTATTGGCAAAGATACTTGTCCACACTGAAGCCGAGTAAACCAAAAAATTAATGAATGGGTGTTGGTTCTATGTTGATAATTGAGATGGTTAAGAAATCTGAGCTCTGCTTGCAAAGGCAGTTTCTCCAAAAGAAATCCACATAAACTAAGATTATGCACTGTATACAGTCAGAATATTATCCAAACAAATACAATAACAGCAGTTTTTGAATCTTCCACATTTTCTGTTCAGCAACCCATGTTGTATTCCAAATGTTCTTCCTAAGAATTTGCACTCCATAAACATGATCATAACATTTGCTAAACTCTACTATGCTCAGAGCTGCCTCAGGGGAGGTGCAGGCTGCGTGTTAGGAAAAGGCTCTTCAACAGAGGGTGGTCAGGCCCTGGAACGGGCTCCCCGGGCAGCTGTCAAGAGTTCAGAAAGCACATGAACACTGCTCTCAGACAAAGGGTTTGATTATTGGGTGGTCCTCTGCGGAGCCAAGAGTTGGACTCAATGATTCTTGAGGGTCTCATCCAACTCAGGATGTTCTCTGATTTTATGATACTATACAAAGTGAAGGACAGCTCTGATCTGAAAAAAACAACTGAGGAACTCTACATGGCCAAATAACTTCTGAGCAGTTCAAGAGACTGAACTTGGGTAACATCTGACTTTGGCATCACCAATCAATTGCCTCGATCCTTCTAAACAGAGATGCCAAAGATGAAATGGTTTCAAGACCTCTACAGAAATCCACTCATTCCAGGTATGTTTTTTTCCGTTATCAAAATTCTGTTGCTTTAGCTGTTACATTTATTAAAGTCAGTTTAGAATACATCGCAGCTACTTTCTTTCACAAAAGCTCTTAAGTGTTTGCATACATAAGATATCAACAGTTATTTTACCCATAGAAACTACCAAGTGTCCATTTAAGCATACATTACTATTTCTACACATCAGCAGCAAAGGCTTCGAGAGTTCATTTCCTATGTGAAAAGAATTTCCTGTATCCTTTTAGCTATTCCTGTATTTTTCCCTTTTTTCCCTGTGCTTTCCCTTTAGTTCTCATTTTTCCACAGTTACACTTGACGTGTTTGTTGTGTAGCTTAAAACGTCTCACACTTTTTGACAAAGATATTCATTATTTCATGGACTGAAGTTCTTCCCCAGAAGAGAACATCACTACGACTACTAAAAAATTCTTCCATCTTCTGAAATTTGGGGATATCGGAAGAACAAAACCACATCAATACTCACACAGTTTTGTATCTCACATGCTTCCGTAAGCAGCGTCCTGATTTAAATTATTTAAAAAAGCTAAAGGACAAACATACTCCTCATTTTTTTCTGTTTTATTTTACAGAGCTCTTCATCAGAAGATGACAAGCAGACACATTCCCATTACTAAGAGAAAAGACCTGGAGCTAACGTGTTTACTTGCACAATTAACAAGGCCTGAAGTGCACTGCAATACACTCTAAAACTGAATCTTTATTTTACTGAAAACACGACTGAACTGACTGTGAAATGATAAACACTCATCTCCAGTCTTGTTAAAGCCAACAATTTGCTTGTGTGACTCATTTCATTATGCAAGATGACGGCAATGCAGAAAGTGGCACACGGCACGAACAAACTTTTGAAATCAGTTTCAGTCTCTTCCTTCTGTCATTTCACAGCCTGTGCCAACCTCTAAACAGAAACCAGAGGAAGAAGAAGCACTGCTGTGAACACCGACACAATCACTGTCAGTCATTTATGCAAACACTATGAATTTCTTGGGTTTCATTTGACTGTAATGCCAATGCCCCAACTTGAGTATAAGAGTACAGAAACATGCATTGCTTGAGCACAGCCCCAGCTCCTGTGGTCACTGGAAAGTCTTTCAGAAGAGAGTCTTAGTGGCTCTTGTTTACCATCTCTGGAGGCAGAAGTGTTAAACAAAGCAAGAGCCAACCATTTACAGTTCTTCTAACAACATTCCTGCTAAGGATACCATCTTTTCTCATACCGCTCCAAGCTGGCTACAAAAACGCATCAGTAAGAATATATTACGCCATCTGCCCTTAAGTTTAAGTGAGCTGGACCAGAGAGACTTCAGGTAAAACAAAGTTCAAAAAATAAAACTTTAAAAAGTTACCTGAATGTTATGGGGATGCTTAAAAAAAATAAAACGGCACATCCACCTCAACGTCTCTGATTTGAGTCGCTTTGGCATCACGAGGGCTGCTGCTTAATGCCCCATCTTCTCTTCCAAAGTAAAGATGGAAACACCAACAATCAACTTCAAAGGTGTTTTTGGTTTTTTTTGTTTTGTTTTTTAAATGAAAAGGCTCTAAGTGGCTGTATTACTTTCAATGTACCAAAGAGCCACACAGCCAAAATATCAGGCTGAAGACTGAAGCCAAGACTCTTGCTTCCCGTGCTGGTTAAAAGGGTCATGGGACAGGACAATGGTCAGAGGACTCAGAATATACCAATGTAAAGCGACTTTCCCTATCTCTAAAGACAGAATAAGGTTAGCAGGACAAACCACCCTGCAAAGGAAGACTAAGGGTTAGATAAGAGGAAATCCGCACAGGCATCTTGGGGAAAAAAAAACACCACAAAAAAAACACAACCCTGAATGATTATTATTTACATCTTTTAGATATGACCTGCTTTGAAGAAACTGGCCAAGACGCTTTGATCAACCACCGCTCACAGCTGACAGCACAACAGCATCAAGCCTTTTTTCTTCCCTTTCAAATCACCCATCATAAAAGCTGCCACCTAGGCACCCTCCCATTCGCTCCCACTTAGGTGGGTGGGGAAGCAGTAAAACCTGCCAAGAAGTGTTGCAGCCACAGGAACTCCAGAACATGCCTCCATGCATGTCACAGGCGGTGATGAGGGGTGCTCCGGGTCTGCATGATTTGCTTTAAGTACAGCTGTTCAGATGCCAGCTATGAGCATGAAATCTTATCTCTAAGCAGTTTCATTTCATGTAGTCCAACAACCAGCCTTTCACCTTGAAGTTTAAGGAGAGTCAGCCTAAATAAAGCTGCAAATGAGAGAGAAGGAAATCATAAATGCAGCATGTGCCACCATGGCATATGCTTACCGAACCTTACTGAAATCTTATTGACACAAACCTTATTGAATCCATGGCTTGAAGGAGCAGAAACACAAAAGAAAAACCTTTAAGAACAGTATGCAAAAAAGGGAAAGGAAGAAAAAGAAGAATTACACACAGAAAGATGACTATGAGCAAAATGCCTAGCCTGGGAGTGAAAATCAAATAGCCTGCTGGGGGTCAAGTAGTTTCTGACAGAGGAAAGAATCAGTAAAAGAAAAAATAAGTAGAAAAATAAAATCACAGACACGGGAATAAGGACATCTCAGGCACTCTTTGGACAAAACCATAGGCCTGCTGGAAGCAGAAAGTCTTCTAGGTCGCTGCTTTCCTCCCAGAGGACCAGTTTGTGGTGGTTATGCCCAGGCATCAGACACACACCGTGGGACAGCTATTCTACAAAATAACATCTTTCACAGTCCCAAGGACTGCTGAAGGAGCAGCGCTGCCTCCTCTAACCTCCCGCACATGCACACTTCTGCAGCCAGTGGTCCCAGCGTGCTTGGGATGCTTGCCAAACAAGTGCCCCGCTACAGCTTGTGACAACATGCAAGGAAAAGACATCAGAGCTCAACTTCTAAGAAGGTGACATCTTAAGCTTTTTTTTTTTTTAAAAAAAAAAAAAGCAACTGACCATCAGCACTGATTCTCTCATACACACTTGCTGCCCCTCTGAGTTTTTCCTTTCCTAAGTCACCAGATGTTTAGAAGTACCTAGCAAGCTTTTCTATACATGCTCTGGCCAGAAGTGCAGCCTACTCCAAGCATACCAAGATTCTTTTTATACCCTAACTCATTCTCCTTATTAGAGTAAGGAAATGACGCCTGCTTTAATACAATTCTACTAAGAACCAACAAGGCGACGCAGACAAGAGTAGGACTCCTTTAAAGTCACTTCAGATGGCAGCAGGTAAGGCAAAACTTGCACTTGTACTTCTCCCCCCATCAAGTACTTATTGACTGAAACTGAGCAAACAGCAATTACTAGACAGACAAACAGGAGGAAACAGCTATAGCCTGTATTCTCTAGAATCCAAGCTTAAGGTGGAAGGAGGGCTCATGTTCTAGAGTTTGAGACACCAAAACTGGTTCCAGACATCTAAGCAGAATCAGCCATCAGCCAGCCTTACAGACTCACATCTATCACGCTACACGTGAATGAACTCCTCTGCATTTCTTCCTTGATGGCTGCCATAAAGCAGAGTGAAAAGACTTACCTAGCAATGCCACTGGTGACCCGCTAGGTTGAATACAAGGCAAAACTGACAAGCCAGGCTGCTAGACCTAGCTGAATACTCGAGGGCTGCCAACAAGAGCACAGACATGACTTCTATCCAAACTTCATTCAGCACTGCACTAATAGCTTTCTCTTCAGTATAAACTAATAGATTCTAGAAATTTTGCAATGTTGAACTTGTAATTCACAGCAATAGCTTCTGAAATTGAAACAATAGCGTGCAATTCCTAATAAAAAACTGAATTCTGCAAAGAATAGTACAAAGTACTTAACTCTCTTCTAAGATGATACGTTTTCTTGGGTCACGAGGAAGTCACATTTTTAACTCCATTATCTGCAGATTAATGGAACTAGAACTAGTTCCATTACTCCACTGATGGTAACTCTGGCAAGGCTTGCAACTTAATTTAGCCAATACCAAACACAATTTTCTTCACTGAGTGAGCACCAAAACTGGATTCAGCCCCAAACCAGTGGAGTTTCAACCTTTATTTTCATCACTAGTCCACTGTACTCCACCATACCTCTCTTCCTCAGCAGGTCATGTAGCCTGTACGTCTCATCAACAGCAGTATACCGCAGACTATTTGCCATCCCATGCAAGAGTTACCAGTTTGGATAACTGACTGACATATGCATGCGGGTAAATGTTCTGCTTGCTCCTCAAAGTTCCCAGCAGGAAATACGATGGAGAAGGGTCAGTCTCTGCCAAAACAATGGAGAGATTCCATTCTGATACACTCTTCCCTGAGGGCTTGCTCCCTCAAGGATTGTGCAGCGTTTCCAAGCAGCATTGGGATTGTATAGGAACACCAGCAACTACAACTGCACCATTTTTTGTAGCAGAACGTCTTGGCATACTTGGCCTTAACGCTAGCTAAGGCGTGCACTTAAAATGCATGATACGCATGTCTGCCACTCAGATGCTATCTGCTCTCTCAGCACTGTTCAAATGTAGCAACTTAGAAGATAGTAAACCCTGTCAGTGTGCAGCTTAAGGCAGTTTTCCAGCACAGTTACTCTCTACAGCTAGACGAGATCAGGTCAAGTCACTAAGGTGCACTATGTACAGCTAAATGGAACAAAGAAGATTCTGAAAGCTAGAAGCATCAGGAGCAACTGCTTTCCATGTCTTTTGAGCACTGACCATAACAAATGGTTCAACAGCTCCAGGCAAGCGCTCCAACCACACCAATTCCAGTTCACAACAAACAAAAGATGTATACATTAGAGGATGGAAAAAATTAGTCAAATCTAACAGATAGGTTAATGCTGAAAAACTCCAAGGCCAACTTGCATAAATTTCTGCTCTCAAATGGAATTGAAAACTACCATCTTCTTCCAGTGCCATGCGGCGTTAACAAGCACATCTTTGTCTAAGGAACAGCTACAGCTAACTGAAGGGGCCAAGGCATCTTCCTCCTCCTGCACAGCCTGCCTTACTTTTTGGGGGTGAACGATACCTCACAGCCAGCATTCCATGGCAGGATACACCAGAGAGACAGGTTCAAATTGCAACTAGCAATTAAGAAGGAGGTAAGAAATACATGAACCTCTCCATATAGTACAGAGGCAGGAAAAAAAATCAGCCTATGCTTTTAAAGCAGCCTAGCACGGCAGCATTTGACAAAGTATGGTGGGAAACAGCTGCAGACAAATAGTTACAGCTCTCCTAGAAGAAAAACTAAAAATTCTGAAGCAAAACTTTTGCTGAAAAAAAATCAATTATTCAACATCAGTTCTATTGATTACTACTTGCTTATTTTGCTTGCACTTTGAAGTCCCCTCAAAAGAGGAATGGCCAGCAGGACGAGGGAGGGGACTGTACCCTCCCCTCTTTGTCCCTGCAAGGCCCCATCTGCTTTCAGGCCTCGGGCTTCCTGCACAGGAAGGATGCAGAGCTGCTGGAACAGGTCTAGAGGGCCACGAAGATCAGAGGGCTGGAGCACCTCTCCTCTGAAGAAAGGTTGAGGGAACTGGGCTCATTCAGCCTGGAGAAGGCTCCTGGGAGGCCTCACTGTGGCCTTCCAGTACTTGAAGAGAGCTTACAAACAGGAGGGAGACTGACTTTTTACACGGGCAGATAGCAATAGAACAAGGGGGAACGGCTTTAAACTAAAAAAGGGGAGATTTAGGCTGGATGTTAGGAGGAAATCTTTCACTCAGAGAGCGCTGAGGCAGTGGCACAGCTGCCCAGAGAAGCTGTGGGTGCCCCATCCCTGGAGGTGTTCAAGGCCAGGTTGGACGGGGCCCTGGGCAGCCTGAGCTGGTGGGTGGCAGCCCTGCCCACGGCAGGGGGGGAACTGGACAGGCTTCAAGGTCACTTCCATCACAAGCTATTATGCGAGTCTATAATTTTAACCTCCCCTTCTTGGGAAAAATTATCACGAATCTGGCCTTATGTCAAGTCAGATCAGCTGGCTTCTGTCCATTTCTCAATATCTCCAGTACTCAGGCTTCATCTCTGAATCTTGCATGAAACTGACAAAAGATCTGATATGGATAGCAGATACACATTATTCTTCCATGATCAGGTAAGTAAATAAATTCAAATTCCAAAATAGGATATAAAAAAAAAGAGAAAGGGGCTCCCCACAAAAGGTCATTACAGACTTGCATGGATATTTCAACTCAGCTGCAACTTGTGACACAGCCTGGGACACTTGCTGAGGCCACTGACACTTTCTACCTTTGTATTATGTCCCATGTATTCTTTAGACTGAGCTCTGGGGTATGAGATATTGTCTTGCAGCACTGAGTCACTGCAAAATATCTACTGTGATTATTAAGATAAAAAAGGTTGTTCTTCAGCATTACGATTGCTACCTTGATTGTGTGCTATCACAGGAGCACACATCTCTAACAAAAACACAGCAATGCTACTAAACATAGGTCTGTATTTTATTTCCATTCCAGTGTTTCAACCAAGACGTTCTTTTCCTCCTACTTTTAGGAAAGCCAAGTATAGCTTCCTTCTTGCAAAGGGAAAAAAGTGATTGACATTCCTGCAGCCACAATATCGGAAAAGCCCTGTTAGCAATTCCATGTTTCAGATGAGATAGCATGTGGTAAAACTTCAGAGGTGAGCACACCCAATTACCGTACAGTCATGCAAATGCAGTGATGACTGCATACAAAATGTGCTAATTTATATGGTTACCAATTAAAGAGAAATTTTGAAAATTAGTCTTTAATCTTGTCCTTAATCTCGAATTGAGATCACTTAAAAAGATACTCCGGGTCTGCCACCTCAGCAGCCTTGGAGTCAGCACCAAACTGCTGAGACGGCATTATTTTAAAGGACTGCTGCTGCATAAAGCACAAGTGAAGGAGAAGCACAGGTCTGTCAAGTTTGGAAGTGGACAGACAAGGAGCAGATTCTGGAGTGAAGAAGCAGGAAGATGGCCCAGCAGGAGGGACTTGGCACATTTACAGCAGAGCCACTAACGAGATGCTGCTCAACAGGCTTTTTTTTTTTTTTTTATGTCATTAGGAAGTTCCTACAACTTTTAGTAGAGCACTTGACAAAGCTGTGGACAGGAAGAACAGCTCAAAGACAAACACGCTTGCACAGAGCAGCGTTATCACAGCAATGAGCAACCCAAGGTGAAACTCAGCACTCCTCCTCCTGCAGCAGACACGCTGGTGCTCGTGATGCCCTGCTGCAGGACAGGTTGCAGCCGTACTGAGCCAAGCCCTGTCAGCATGTAAGAGAACCGATTCTGACCACCCATATGCCACTCCAAGCATCAAGAGCACTGCACAGAACCGCCAGACCTGAAGGAAGAGCTCCGATCTGTATACAATGTAACATACGCAGGGCTAGGCCAGCAGGGCACCCTGCTTCTTTTTCCCTCTTACTTCTACAGTATGTGCTGGATTACAGATCAGTAGAACCTACTAAACCAGGCCTGAATACACTTAACTCCTAACTTGTTCACTGACATCACATAATACAATGATCTTTCACTTAAATACATGGACTTCTCTTTCCCTGCTCAATCTGTACTCAACTGGAGGCAAAGCCTACCAGCTACAGTGAGCACTCTCACCTTCCTGCTCTGCCAGAACATCCTGACTCTGAAAACTGCTTCCTCTGCTGCCTCCAGGAAAGTGAAAAACTTCTATCTCAAATACCACTGCATTTAATATTTCTGAAGTACGTTTTAAATATATCCAACTTCCACATCCAAACAAAAGATCGTTGGATATTGTTGACGGGACTTGCGAAGTAAAACTGAACATACCCGGTGAAGGGTATCTGACCAGATGCAGTGGGAGAGTAATCTGGCAGAAGGCCAGAGAGGTTCACCAGTTACATGTGATACAAAACAGTCTATCTTACTTCCTACAATTATTTGTCTTATCTTTTCTAGTAAGAAGGGCATAAAAAAAACAAAGCACTAAACTGGTTTCTCCATTACTTCATAGTGCATTCAGATTTCTGGGTAGCAAAGTCGACTTTTCTATTCCTTCAGTTCCTACATTCACTATTCTACCTTTTCATGGAATCATGGAATGGCCTGGGTTGAAAAGGACCACAATGATCATCTAGTTTCAACCCCCCTGCTACGTGCAGGGTCACCATTCACTAGACCAGGCTGCCCAGAGCCACATCCAGCCTGGCCTCCAGGGATGAGGCATGCCTCTATCTCTGTCTGACATCTTCAGTAATCTGTGGACTGCTCAGAGATTTTCTGTGTTTGAAAGAATGACCTGGACTCAAATCATTCCAAACATTCAAATGGGTCCAAAAAAAAAGTTGGGAAAAATGTACAGAGTCGCTTTTCTTCTTCTAAATTTTACAGACAAATGGCAGCAGCACAGGAATACCTATCTGCAGACCTAACAGCACGTAGTTCAAACCATGAGAACGATATAAGCTAGAAACTTTAATGGACTTGTGACTGTTTGTTTAGCTTTTTTTTTTTTTTTCTGTAATTCAAGCTGATCACACAGATTCCTTTTGCTCTGCACTACAGAACATCAAGCTGTGAAATGCCATTCATATGGAAAATTTTTTTGTATTAGAACCTCCACATACCTGTGATGTGACTAGGAGAGGTTAGTCTAGTTAGTGTGTTGCAACAAACAAAGGCAAAGTGCACACCCTTCTGAACTCAGAATTTGTCAGGTAAGTGGAAATGCTGGTTTGCAAGCCAATTTATATGCAAAAGAAATTTACAGATCATGTAAGATGTTTTCTACAAAACAAAAACTCTGAAAAATAATAATTAACTTTCACTCCAGAAAGGTAAATGCGGGCTGGCCAGCTCGATGTAGTTTTAGCAAGCCCTTAACATTTTACGCTGTACTACAGGCATATTTCTTAAAAGAAAGGCAAAAAAAACAAGGATTCAGGAACAACACTTTAAAAAAAAAAGTTTCTTTTTATACTTCACTTAGAAAAATTACAAAACTGCTTACTTAGCTCCTAGGTTTTCTACTTCCAGGAAAACCTAAGTGTGACTGATTTCACATTTCTGTGAACAGTTTCAGTGTCAGTAATTACCTATCTGAAGAGTAATGCACCCTTTCAATAGCACTTGGACTGGTTGCCAAAGCATCTGCTGAAAAATCCTCACCCAGGCTTGCTCCCCAGGACAGCTCCAGGTGCCTGCTCAGGCCAACAGACAGAACATGCCAGCCCGGGCCAACTCATCTGGCCACTGCATCAGGCAGCCTGGGTTCCACCAATGAGCCAGCTGCCCAGGCAAGCTCTGGTTCTTCTTCCTGCTGCTTACCACCCTTGGGCCAAAGGAAGAGCGGCTGAGGATACAGCATCATGAAGGATTACAGCCTTCTGAAAAGCAGGGCTGCATCAAGGAAGGGCTAAGGGCTGTATGAAGAGCAACACGAGGAGGTGGTGTGGGAGTAGGCAAGGTGTGTTTCCTTGGGCTTGCATGGATAAATAGGATGTCCTAAAAGACATCTCACACTCAAGCCAACCACGTAATCAAAACTTTACAAAGCAGGGTCATTACCTATAATAAGGCAGGCAAGTAGTTCATTAGCCGTGTTTTCAGCATGATGAAAACTGACCTTAACCCTTTTCTATTCACAAAGACACCTCATCGCAGAGCAGCCTTAATACTAGACTACGTGTTACCAGCTTATTCCTGGAAGATACAGGGAAACAGAAAGCCAAATAAGTTGTAGTTTAAACAGTACCTGAAATTCTTGTATTTTTATTGAAGTTGTTCAGTTAAAAAGACAACAAAATCATAATTGCCTCAGTGTACAGAATGCAACGGACATTTCTCTTTACTGACCTGAACCAACTCTACTATTCCAGCTCAAAACATGTACATACATAAAACACAGCCAGGCCAACTGCTGGGCAGGACTGAATCCCTCCAAGTAGAAATAAGCTTCGCAGTTCCCTGTGCCTGCTCTAACCTTACCCAAGTGGTGTGTCTTCTGATGTTTTTACCAAATCAGAGGTTTCCAGCTCTACAAACAAGATCCCGTTTTCACAACATTTTGAAGATCAGCCACACACACCTCTTCCATGACAGAGAATTACAGAACTCTAGCAGTGCTGCTGCTTCAGAAGGCCTGCAGTACTTCTTACTCCTGGGCTCTGGAGGGACCCCACTAAGCCTTGCTGATGGAGAACATAAGTTTCTTAGACAAAACAGATTTATTTTTTTTTAATATATATAGTTCCTGACTCTGATAACACAGCCTCCTGACCAAAGCCATTGCAACCAGCCACCAGCCCTGATCTGTTGTGTCTCACTCATCCCCAAGTCCAGAACGTGGGGTTCCCTCAGCACAGCTGAAACATGCTTCTCAAGGCACAAAATGAGCTGTACGCTCCTGCTTGTTGTCTTAATTTCTGTCCCTCCACTCACCTGCTAGCACCCTGAAAAACTGACTGCTGAACTCCCAACGAGAGCCAGCTTTAAAGCTAAACTTCAGCAAGACTCCAAAGCCTCCACCGCTCCTCACTTCCTCCTCTACAAGCCGCCTTCCCCCGCCAAACCAGCGCGACTCCCGGCGCAGTAATCTGAGCTCCAAGAAGCCAAGAAGGCGGCCGCGCCGGCAGGGAGGAGCGGTCCGCGGACGGAGCGGCCCAGGGCGGTCCGTCCGGCGGTGCCGAGGCTGCCGCGGCCCTCCGCAGGGCAGCACAGGGGCCACCGCCCGCGCCGCGCG
>JACDJE010000093.1:1022762-1053932 GCA_016647715.1 Pavo muticus | reverse complement strand
TGCCCCGCGCCGAGCCCCGGGCGGCGCTCACGTGGTCACGGAGCAGGCCGGAGAAGCGCCGCCAAAATGGCCCCCGCGCGCGGCTTCCCCAGCCGGGTCACTGCGCCCAGCGCGCATGCGCCGCGACCCCGCGTCGGCCCCGCCCCGCCCCGCCCGGTGAGTCACGGCGCGGGGCCGCTGGTCGGGTTGCGCGTCACCGCAGCGGGAGGGAGCTAAGTTCTGAGCCTAGCCCTCAGCCCGGCTGCTTGTTGGCCTTGAGGGACGCGGTGTTCCCTGCGGTCGTGGTTGTCTATGCACGTCACTGTCGTACTGCTCGTCCCAGCGCCCCGCAGAACCGGTTCCGTGCCCGGCAGGACGCGTGGGCTCCGCCCGGCCGATAGGAGGCGCGCTTTGGCGCAGCCTGTGGAATTGTGACCGCCCCGCTCCCAGCGGACAAGATGGCGGCGCCGCTGAGGGCAGCGAAGTGGCTGCGGCTGGCGGGTGGCGGGCCCGGCCTCGGTGAGGGGTGGCAGCGAGCCGATGGGGATGGGGTGTCTGCTGTAACCGCTTAAGGAGCCCTTCCGTTGCTCGTGACCGTTACGTGTTAGCGTGTACCGGTGGGGCTTCACTGTGACCCGTACCCTGGTGTACCCGTCAGCTCCGTGGCCGGAGCTACAGCAGCCTGCGGTCACATGTCTCCCTTTCCTCGCTTAGTTTTGAATCCTAGTCGTTTCACATTGGGATGCTGCGCTGCCCCGTGTCGGTGATGCCGGCCTCGGGAGGGCCTGCCCGAGGTGTCCGTGTTGGATTGCGGGTGGGAGCTCGCATGGGGCAGTGAGAAGGGAATGTGATTAGATTTATTCTTTTCTCGATTGTATTACTGAGAGTCATGAGACTTCGTAGGTTGAATCTGAAACGATGTTAACGTGTTTAAACTCTTCTGCCTTTGCAGCTTTGACTCGTTCTGCGTTTTTTGCAAGAAAGCGTACTTATGACCAACCAAACTGGTTTGGAGTTGGCTTGGCTTTCACCACCAGTGCTGCCTTGTGGGCTTTTGTAAGTGTTCTTGTTTGATTTTGTTGAACTTAACTGTTTTCAGATGGTAGTGATCTGAAGGCAATAGCTACAACCTATTAGTTGTGGTAATGGATAGGTGTAGCAGGTGTCAAGACTGAAGTATGATGTGTGGATTATTTATGCCTTTATTTATGTTATTTATGCCTCTTTATACCAGGTCCGTGTCGCAATTCACTATATAAATGCTCTTGGGCTTGATGTTGGAACAAGTAGTTTCTCTCATGAGAAAATATAAAGGATAAGCTGCATGCATGAGGACCACAATTTCCAGGGCAGGATGTATCCCTCCTCCCCTTGGTCCCCCAATTCATTCTTGGGTTGGGGTGGGTTGAGAGCAAGAAAAAAAAATTGGCCAGCAAAAAATCATAGAACGTTTTCAATCTGAAGGGTTTAATCTGGTGCCACCCTTCTGCTGTGGGTGGGGCTCCCGCCCACCAGCTGAGGCTGCCTGGGGACCCATCCAACCTGGCCTTGAGTGCCTCCAGGGATGGGGCATCTACTGCTTCTCTGGGCAGCCTGCACCTGTATCTCGCCACCTGAAAAATTTCTTCCTAACATCTAACCTAAACCTCTCCCTTTTGAAGGGAGGGAAATGTGAAAAACATGTCTTACTGGCCAATTGATAATATACATCTAATTTACCCTTTATCTTCCTGATTCCCAGTAATTATGCATTGGCTTACGTTCTGATAATTTGAATTTTATTTTTCAGGAAAAAGTGGTGGATTTCTTTTGCTCTGTTGTTCTAGCTGTGTGTCGTATAGCCATTTAACATATATTGCTTTTATAGCTTTTCAAGCAGCATAATGAAGATGTAATGGAATATGAAAGAAGAAAACAAGAGAGGCAACATAAGTGTACAGGTTGTTCATAGTAAGTATGCACATATGGGTACTTTTGACATAGATAAGTAATAATTCTGCTGATCTTTGACTTAGATTAATTATCAACATCTTGATTGCTGGCTTTTTTTTTTCATAGTATTTTCTTTAATGTTTTATCTTGGCTTTTTGCTGCGTAGCTACTCCACTCCCAGTTTCACAACGATAAAGTGACAGATATTCATTTGTGTGCGTGTTGTCTGCATGCTTTTTGTCTTAGAAACGCAGATGAGAAAATAACCAGTCCTGTATTGTGTGTAATAAATTTAGATACCAAAGGGAAAGCCTTATGAGTGCTTTAGTGGCAAGGAGTTAAAGACTGCTAAACATAGTTTCTCTTTACAGTTGAGCGGTGTGGGACATTTTCCTTAGTTTTGATTGTGCTACAAGTAAGAATGATACAAAGTCAGTACCTATGGATTTGCATTATTAAGGAAATAATATGGGCTCATTGTCATTATTGATATTAAAAAGACAACAACATAACTGTGTTTCTACCAGCTGAAGGTTTTATGGAGGATTGTAGCCTCAGAGCAATTGAAGTGTTATTTGAGAGAAATACTTAAAAGTAACACAGAAAACCTTGTAGCGTTGTGGTTATTTTTCTCATAAGTTTTCTTGTGCGGCTAAAAACCTATAATGTTGTGAGACCTTTCTGACTGACTTCATTGTATGTATTTTCCACGTTGCTAAGGTTTTTTTCCCCCTCTTTCTTAGGTTGACCAAATGTTCAAAAAGAAATATCGTCAGTTGTGTCCTGTGAAGTAAGGAGTACAGCAGACCTATCTAAAAGTATTTAAACCCTTATCTGTTCATACATTTCACGTGCAAACTTACTTACAAAATAAAGTGTGAAAGAAACTCCTGAAGACTTCTCTTGCCATTTGTATTTTATTCTACTGGCTCTTGTAAATTGTTTTCTGATTGCATTTACGTATTTCTTAGTTCTGAAAATGATGTCAATAAAGTGTGTGGTTTTCTGGAATGTGTATTACAAAGTCGAGCATCAGTTAAGAGACAGTCCAGCAGACAGCTAGGAAGGAGCTGTTGAAGGCGTGCTAGTCAGCATCTCATGGATGGTGCCATGACTTTGCAGTGTTTCTGAAAGGCAGCACCAGGTGAGTGCTTGCAGGGCTGTGCTCTGAGTGTCACATAGGAGAGGCAGGAGCAGGCTCAGCCGGAGGGTGTGCTGGCTGTCATTGCTCTGTGTTCTAGTGCTGTCTCGCTGTTCCGCTGGTGAGACGAACAGCTGCTGTTCCTGCTGCCTTGAGTGCTTAGTCCTACACTTGCTATAAATCAAGGTCAGGCAAGGACAAAGGGAATAAAAATGGAGTAGTGACAACGGCGCTGCCTGCCTGTGTGGGAGGGGAGAGCCGGTTGCGCTGCTGTGACCCTGAGGTGCCCGTGAGGGAGGGCTGGAAAGGTCTCACGGCTGTGATTTGCTTCCTGCGAGGTGTGGCCGCCTAAACGCTGAACCTCTCTTTTACAGCGTTCAACCTATAAGCCCTTTGCTTTCAATTGGGGTGGTTTCTCCAGCTTGTTTTGCAGGAATGCTTGGCGACGAGTAAAGGAGTAACTTTGCCTCCCACTCCTGGGCAAGGCGGTCTCCGCGGCCGTCCCGCGCCCCGCAGTGCCACTAACTGCAGCGGACCCGTGTGAGCGCCGGGCTCGCTCAGGGACGACGGCACGCGGCCGGGGGCGGGGCTAACGCAGGCCCCGCCCTCAGTGCGGCAGGGGCGGGCCGATCGCAGCCCGTTGCGGTGCCCGCTGCAGCACCTGCAGCCCCGTTCTCGCCGTCGCCGCCATGTACCTGTGCAGGGCTGCCTCGCAGGCGCTGGCCGCTCGCCTGAGCCGGGCGCCCTCAGCCGCCAGCCGCCTCACGCAGCGCGGTACGTGCGGGCGGCCGCGGCGCTCGGCCCGCGCCGGGTGTGGGGAGGGGTCGGCGGGGCGGCGGGGGACGCGTGAAGGTCGCGGACGGCGGGCCGGTAGCGGGGCTCCGCCGGGCGAGGACGGGAGGGCTGCAGGGCGGGAGACGGATGCCCCCTTCGGAACGGCGGTCCCGCTGTCGGGAAGGGATGCCGCAGCCGCGCCGGCGCCCCCAGAGCCCCGCCGCCCCCGTCCTGAGGTAAGCGCTGCGGTGCCGGTAGCGCGGGCGGACTTGGCCCCGCGAGGCAGGTGATACCAAACGCAGCCTGGCACGTGACGGGAGGGATTTGGACTATTTTTGCTTGCAACGCTCAGCGACGTTTTGATGAGCAGCACTCTTTGGGTGAGACGTGTCTCATCGGGGATGGGGTCACGAGATGCAGCTTGATGCCCGCACGACACAGGCCGGGTGTGGGTCCTTCTTGTAGCTGTACAGAGGAACCCCAAGGCCATAGCAAGCATCACGGCATAGCCATGGTGGGTGAAAAGAAATGGCTTGCGCTGTCATCACGGTGCAGTATGTGCTCCCGATGGCATTGTGTAACCCTGCCTGCCTGCCCTGCACAGCCGCAGCCTCACGTCCTGGCCAGCATCTGAAGGTCAGCTGCCTAGCTAGGAATGAAACAGTGTGAGTTAAAAGCAAAAGGCTTTTTCCTAGAGTTCTCTGCTGCTAAACCAAAGGGAATTTGTTACCTCTGTGGCCTGTGAGTGCAGCAAGAATGAATAAAGGCAGATTGATCCTTTTACTTTCCTTAAGCAGGGCGCATCTGTATGACTGCACCCAGTGATTGGAAGCTGACAGGCAGAAATCATTCTCAGTAAATCGTATGCTCATCAGAAGGTTTCAGATGTGCACCTCTCCCTGTTAGGCACCACTCCATTGTCCTACACGTCACTAAGCCATATCCCCCAGTTTTGCTATAGCTTTTTCAATCATCTCTTCCCATAGTAAAGTTCAGACTCCATAGTTCTATTTTATGATCATATATTAGCATCAATTTTACATCACTATAAAGAACGTTTTTTTTTTTGTAGCACCTCTTCGCCAGATGTCATCTGGGAGTGTTCCCGGCTCTTCTGGAGAGAACATGATTTACTATCTCATCACTGGGGTTGCTGCTTTTGGTGCTTTGTTCTACGTAAGTTGGGGGGCTGTCTGTGCTTTCTGAGCTGATGTGGTTCAAAGTGTGTTCAGGGTTTTAAAAACATGGTCAAAAAATGAGGTCTGTCAATAGAATGTGGATGCTGTGGCATGTAATTAAATACAGTTGCACAGAAAAATCAGTTTAATATAACTAATGAAACGATGCATATTTCTTGCCTATTTCGTTGTTGTTTTGATGTTCGTGGCTATTGAGATTCTTGATGGAAGATTTAAAGCTGTGTGAAATGGATTCCTCCAAAGATGGTGTAAGGCATCTGTCTCTAACACCTTGCCTCTTCTTGCCAACCGCAGACATTAAGAGCATTGTGCAGTGGGCAGGACGGATGTGAAGGAAGCTGTTTGAAGCTGGGAGGGGAAGATTAGGAAGTGGCTTAATTGGAGCACAAAAGAAGATAAGAATATTAATTACTTAGAAAAAGCATGCTTGAGCTTTGTAAACACCAAGTGTTTTCAAGCTTTTCTAGTAGTCTTTCACCAGCCTTCCTCTAAGTTTATCAGACTGTGCTGCGGGTCCCTAAAGCCTTCATTTCATAGCTCCCTTCCCCCACTGAGAATTGAGATCCTGACTAGCACATTCCCAAAAGATACAAGTTTCTCTCTCCCCCAGAAATAATCCTCAGGAACGGTGAGTGGCATGTACTTGTCCAAAATACCATCACTCTTGTGTGACTGCCTGTCTGAAAGAATTATAAATCCTCTTGCTGTCAGCTTTTTGATTACTTAGTTTTTTTAATAAAAATAGAAACCTAAGCATAATTGCCTTTTGAAATATTCTGTTCAATTCATGAAGCACTGTATTTTCTTTCTAATTCTCACGTGTTTCATTAATATGTTAGTGGAGAAAAATGGATTTTTGGATATGTTAATATTGCTTGCAATCATTTGATATGCCTTTTAAGATGAGGAGTAGCACTTGTTTGAAGCCCTTCCCTCTTCATTTATTTTGTTTGGTAACCTTTGTTAGCTATGTTATCTCACGTGTATATATTAGTTAGATATATGTTTAGATATATATTATTTTTCAGACCTACAAGGTAGTCGGTTCATCCCGTAGCAACTACATTGAACATGTGAATGTTCTCCACGAGAGAGGGCAGAAACACAAAGCTGACTCTTACAAGGGTAAGTGGAGCTCTTCTCTCTTGTTCTCTGGGTACACGAGGATCCAGAGCAGATTTTTGGGTTATCTCATCAGGCCTTCACCATCCAAGTCCTTGTCCGCTTTCTGTGACTTGTAGCAAAGACAGTCCTGCTCAAATGTTGGAGATGGGCTTCATGTTTAGGCAGCAATCTTGGCCTGTGACTAAGCTGCAGTATCTTTGGATGAAAAGAGTTAATGTGTGAACCACTAATTCTATCTTGGGTATTTTCATTTGATGTACTGAAATCTTAATGAACTTCTACTGAATGCTGTCAAAATCAAATCTGTTCTTTTGTTTTGGGGTAGGGCTGGGAAGAGATGATAGCTCTTTCTCAGTCAACAGGTTGTCTCCAGGCCACGTGTGTCAGGAAACGCCGTGAATGTGTTGAGTTAGGAACAAAAGCAACTACATAAATAGATTAAAGTTGTAAACAGAACCCATTTCTTGTCCCACCACTTGGATTGAATCCTTTTTATTTCAGATCTGAATGAAAAGCAGACAGCACCTAAATGTATGGTAAATCCTTACATAGTCCTTCATGCTTAAATAATTAGACCAAGTTAGTTCAAATGCTTGTAATGGAATGTTGTCTCTGTCCACATCAATTAGTGTTACAACACAGTTAATCTGAAAGATGGAACTTGGCAAGCATGGCCTTGCTATCAAAAGCAATTATAAAAATGGCATGTAAAGGGCCTCGTCATGGTTATCAATTTGCCACTTTAAAAAAAACAAACCTCCTAAAAACAGAAAGCACAACTTTTTCAAACATGAAGCCATAGCTCTTGAAGCTGCCACTTGTTTTTTTCAGAGGCTGGCATCTGGGGAATTAGTTCAATATATTTACATGCTCAGAAAGAATAGGTTCGAGTATGTTGAGCTGAAATTTCTTTTCCAGGACGAAAACATCCTTTAAACTGTCTGCCTCTAAAATGATTTATTTTAAATTTCTTGAAGTTCCACAACATGCTCTTTAGTTGTAAAGTTTTTAAAATAACAGATTTTAAGATTTAAAATGGGAAAATGCTTTAATGTATTTTAAGCAGCTGGAAATAATGCAAATCTTGAACTTCTAGTCAGCAGAGATGTTGGTTACAGCTTTGGTGCGATTCCTTCTTGTCCCCAAAACAAAAATGGGGTTGGGACCAAGGTACATTTTTTCTCCTAGTGACTTTGCCTTCTGCTGTTCAGGGATGAAACGAAGGTTATGCCAACGCAATCAAAAGAACGCAGCAGCATTAACTACACCTCCCAGGCCACTCAAAATGTCAGCACATTCCCTCTCCTCTCTTAGGTTTCTGTTTGCAAGGTACTGAGTTTTAACCCTAGCTTACCAAAATATGCAGGATACCAGCGATCGGTGGTACTGTTTACCCCTGGAAGGTTATAGTTGTGTTGCCTGAGACTGGGATAAGAGTACTCAGTGCTCTGTAACTTAACTAATTGCCACTTCAGGCACTCTCCGGACATCCCATGATCTGATGCCTTTTGCTGTTTAGTAATTTACTTAAATATAGCAATTAATGGCAGATGATTACTGTGAATAATGAGAGGCGGTAAGAGGTCTAAAACGCTTCTTGGGCCACCCAGTGAAGACCTCTGACACTTGTTTTCCCTGCTAATTTGGATATTTAGACTCCCGACTGGAGGCTCAAGCCTGAGTTTTTAATTGGACTCGTGACTAATTCCAATTCACAATACAAAACCACTGTTGAATCAGCTCTTTTTTCAAACCCTTCTTCATTCCTAACTGTATCCTCCCCAAAGAGGTTTCTATTCTTACTTTTCTTATGGAATCCTCTCTGTGCCTTCTCAAAAGAATCTCTTCCTCCCCCTTTCTCCTGTGCCCTGCGTAGTCATATTTTGGTATGTATCTTGTCACGGCGTGTTGCCCTAGTGTTGCTTTTCCCAAAACTGCCACTGCAGCTTCTTTCCCCGTGTACTCTTTAGATTCAGTTAAGTCCTTATACTGTTTCACAGTAAGCATCGCTGATCAGGAACTATGCTCTCAAAGTCATCCAATATTGTTTGGGAACATTTAAGTTCAAGCTTAAGTTACACTGTAAAACTGGTGGTAACAATGTGAAATGGAGGATAGTAAAGCAGCATGCCTAACAGCCACACTGTGCCGTGCTTGCTACATATTATACAGTAAGAAAAGAACCTTGTGTTGGAAGAACTTAGAACCAGGGTGCAGCTGATCAGGGAGAGTCTCTCCTGATCCAAATAACTTTCGTGGTTCTTCATTCTGAGGAAAGTTCTCTCCTCATGCCCCAAACCAAACTGTCTGTTAACTAAGGCCTTCAGGTAGCAAACAATGTTGACAAAGTGAATGAAACAATCAAATACCATTGTAGGCTTTTCGATTAGTGAGTTGAAATGTCACTTAATGGTATTTTAATTAATTATTACGTGATATATTAAAAAAAAATAATGAATAGCAAATATTCTGCAGCTCTTTTTAACTGAAAGCTACTCTCAGATATAGGGAAGGACTTTAAAATGCCCCTGGTAGAAGCTGGGCATGAAGTAGCGGTAGGAAATTTGGAACATGATTCACGATTTGAACTGTAAAATGATGCTTGCCTTGTGGAACATTCTACTTGCTTATTTAGCAAACACTGAGTTTTGTCTTCCATTCACATGTGTCTCCTTTTAACTTACTCCATATTTCCTCCTTTTTTAGCGATGATTTTTCTTTTTAACTTAATGCAAGCTGATTCAATCTGTCTAATCTCTACTCTGCTTTTACACTTTCCAGACTAAAATACAAGGGAAATCTCTTTCCAAACCTGAGGAAGTTAAACACAAAGGACAGTCCTTCACCATTGCGTACCTTGCAGCCTACCCTGGGATGACTTTATGCCTTCTGTTGTAAAACTCCATCCTTGTGAGACTTTAAAAGAAATACCTATGTTTGCAAGGCCAAACCATATTGAGCTCTTAATGAATCTGCTTTGCAGAAGGCAGTGCTGAGATCGAGAAGCTGGCTGTTCTGAATGAATGCATCCTATATTTGACTGTCCAATAAATTGTACTGAATGCTGAGCTTGGCTGTTAGTCTGTTCTTTGTGTAATCAATTCAGTTTTTCTGAACTATAGCATTCTCTTAAAGGGACATGGTCAGGTTGTGCAGTACAAAGCTTTGATTTTTACTAAACAATGAGTAGACTTGTGTTAAAACCTGAATACAAACAGGTGAGCTTGCATTGGCATAAGAAAATCAAGAAATAAAATTGATTTGTTCCATATATGATCAAATATGAAAGAAAAAAAATCTGACTATGTCTCTTTAAGTCCTTCCCTTTTTTCCTCACTTAGCTCATGCTGTATTGCAAATTTAATTTCCAGTTCTTTTTTTTCACCTGGTGAGTTGGGTCTGGTAGTAAACTTGCAATGGACACTTGCTCTATAACTTTCTTGATCTTAGTGCATACTTGCATGGTGTTTGTGTACTTTTTGTGCTGCTTTGTGCTGTTAGTTTGTGATGACTTGTCTCAGCTGAGTTGTAAATTCACACGCTTGGGAAGAATTGGGTTTTTCATTTCTAAAGAGTCTGACCCACAGCAGTAAGGCAATTCTTTGAGACAGCTGGGACTTCATAAAATGAAAATCAGTCATAGCTGGTCATATCAGTGTTGGGCACTGTCTACTTAACATCCTGAAGTTATTTTCTTATTTATATACCTAATTTCAGTAGGAATCCCTTATTTCTTTCTGTCCCACCGATCTTCTTCTTACTTGAGTGCTATGGCTTCTGCAGTCTGAAGTATGGTCACAGCACAGTCAATATAGCTTTAAAGGATGCAGGATGAACAAGGATAGCAGAATATCTCTGGTGGCATAGAGCTGAGACATGGCACAAAACCCATCTGAAAGCTAATTTTGTGTTGGGCTCTGAACTGTTGTAGATACTGCCAGCCAAGGTTACCGCCTTGAAAATAGCTCTCCCCCAACAGAAGCCATGCCTTGAATTGCAGTGCTTCTAACATGTGAGCCCTACTGATAATATATTATGGAAGAGATTTTAAGTATGGTGGCAAGGGTCTTATTTGCGGTGTGCTAATGCCACTACTGGGTGCAAACTGGACAAGAATCCATCTCCCTGCAAAGTCAGAGCACATTATCACTGACTCTTTCAATAGAATGGATTTGGAGCAACACTTGGTATGATCTGCTTCCTATCACTTTTTTTGTTTTTATCCTTCCTGCACCCCCACCTTTTGCAGTCACTTGTTTTAAGCCACACTGTCTGTTAATATACTGAAGCAGCTGTGAAACTTGGTAGTTAAGAATATGGTTTCTTTATCTTGTAAACATCTTTTACGGTGTCACACTTGGACAACAGGGGAGATTAATTTTTGATATAATGACTTGCTTTGTAAATTCTGATCCCAAATGTTAGTTAGCTTCCCATTTTAAAATTTGAAAATGATGGTAAAGGTATTCAGTGAATTTGTATTGCATGCATGCACTTTACACTTTCTTTATTTGTATTAAATAAACCCTTAGAAGGTGATGAAGAGGAGACAGCTGAAGTCACTGGAGCAGACATGGCCACAGAAGAAGCCGATGCAGCAGCTGCTGCTGGACCTGCAGCACAGGAGGAGAGTTCTGGGGTTACCCCAGAAACCGGAGGAGAGAGTGACTTGCCAGCTGCAGACACACCCACTGCTATGGAGGGAGCACAGCAGGAAGCTGCTGCTAATTCAGAAGCTCCTGCAGTGCAAGGTTAATCTATGAATGCAGTTTTTGTGCGTGTGTGTTGAGTTTTGGGACTCTGCTTCTTACGACAGAAAACAAAGAACAAACACCAGCATTCCTAATGGAGGTTGTCCTGTAGTGAAAACTAATTCAGGTGTTACCTTGGCATATCATGAGCATAAGGTGATCACGGCTTTCAAGAAGGTTCATTTAACCAGTGTCTCTAAAAGCCTGTAGCACCACAGTTGATCTAAAGCTAGGAGAATGAAAAATTTGTTTTATCACCCCATTCTGCTCCTTCAAGTCCTTATGTTAAGGGGTAAGCGTGTAATACAATTGACTAAACCATTATTCCTGTGACCAGATTCCTAAGGGTCTGTAAGGAACATTGTATTTCACAGGCTTTTCCTAAGATTAAATACATTAAATATATAGTTCTTCTGACAGTGAACTTCAACAGAATTAGGTGGTAACCCACATATCATTATGATCTCAGTCTTAACAATATATCAGATTAAAAGTTTCAAAATGCAAAAAACATCACATTAGCATTAAATACAAGTTAGTTGGAGGCTATGTATCTGGTACTCTGAACTCTGTTTGGAATACTTTGGTTTATCATTCCTTTTTAATTTTAGAATAATAAAAATGCAAACGTGTCCGTAAGTTGCATAAAATGCAGAACTAGAATTTAACTTGATTTTTTATTTTGTTATGCAGTCAAACTTAATTTACTGCTAACCTGTAAGTGTAGAGCAATAACTTTTCCCTCTTGACTGGTTCAATTAAAGTTGAATGGGACGCACCTAAAGCAATTGGAGTTGTTTGATAAATAGGAAAGCAGCAAACATTGCCATTTGGTATCCGCAGTTCTTTAAAAACAAACAAAGAAGGAACTATTGGCAAGTCTGTGATGAAAGAGAAAATTCACTGTAATCTTTGCTTTGGAAAGGAAGACTTCAGTGCGGCTGTAGTGAGTGGGAAAACCAGGGATAGTTTTCAGTTTGGATTGAACACAGAATCTTTACTGGATGTCTGTGTTTGACTTCTTTTGAGAAAATAAGCATGCATCTACTTGGAAGGAGAGATTCAAAGTGCAAGGCAAACTGAAGTTAAAAGGATTTCAGCTGCTAGTGTGGGAGGTTACTGTAGTACCTTGAAGGGTATTGTCCGATTCCAGAAATATTTTTGCCTTTTTCCTTGGTGGCTCCCTTGAGGATTCATCTTAGTTGCCTCTTTAAGAAACAAACTTGGGATGTGGTGCAGCTTTTCAAATTGTTGACTGCTTTTAAAACTTTGGATATGAATGGGATTTTAATTCTTGCGTTAATAGTTCCTGTGCAAGCCTGCAAAACAATCCATTAAAAGAACAGATTTTAAAACAATGCTCGGTCCAGCCTGTAAGGATATTTGCTGTGACTATTACTGTTTACATAAAATGTTTATGAGGTAGTGGTTAAATTACTCACGGCTTAAGAAGACCAATCCAGCTATTTCTGTAGAATGTTTAGACAACTTCATTTAGGAAGGAAGTATTCTGGTGTATGTTAAAGTTAATGAATCAAAGCTGCTGAGAGAGATGCTATAAGATGGTCTTTGTCTGTGTTGCCCTACAAAGCAATTGCAAGCGTTCACTCTTAAGGAATGGACATTGCTTGTACCCAGAAGTGCTGAACATTCCTTTCACAGTGCTGATCTTGGGATAGTTACTGATTGCTGGGGAGGGTGGGATTTCTGTGTGGTAAATATTCCTGTCGTTCTCTCAAATATGAAGCAGCAAGGGCTCTAGACTCTTGCCCGAGGAGCATTGTCTGTAGGTATATTGAATGTGAGTATTTAAAGCCAGGCACGGTAACTCTGTGTAGTTAGTTACTATTTTCATAAAAGCGAACCTGTGTGGTGTAACCATTAGTTACTGCTGGGGCTGAGCAGGTGTGTTATTCAGCAATTACCAATTTCCTCGGTCTGTTTTCTCTGGCAACATAGTGAAAACCCAGTGCAAGAACGGTGCTTCTGTTGCAAAGGTATTTATCAGGGATTCTGAGGGCTGTATCCTCTGTCCAATCCTGCTGCAGCGATTATTCTTTGCCAAGTGGTAAAGCTGGCAGAAATTAACATGTGGGACACAGAATTGTAGAGATTGGCATAAAATTGTTGCTTCAGCCATCTTCCTTCCAGCCTCTAGTCAGAGCATTTCGTATTAAGAAGAACATGTCACGTCTTGCAGCAGCTGTGCTTCACCTCAGTGATCACCAGCGTCTGAAGCAAGGGAGTGTCTGATCTCTGTGGTGTTTCCAGGATGTTAGAACTCGGTTTGGAGAACAGGTCTTTTGTACCACTGGTCACTAATCAAGGCTGTTGTGATTAATTGTGCCTAAGCTACGAGTGAAGGTTCATGTGAGGTTCCTCCACTAGGACTAAGTTAAGCCATGGCCGCTGTGTAACCTGAGTCCCATTGTGGGAGGCTGCCAAGGCAGCCGTGGCCCTGTCACTGGGTCACCTTGGTGTTCCTCTGCACGCCCAGTCCAGGCCCAGCCTGCCAAGCAACCATGCTTCTGATCAGTTGATGCCTCAGGACCCAACCTTGTGAAGGTTTTAACAAACACCTTAACACACTTTTTGTCTTAACACAGAAGTTTAAAGCAGTATCACTAGCAACCCTTTCCTAAAATATAGCTCCAATTAACATCATGCATTAAATACAAGAAGAGAGCATTTTGATTCAGAAGTTCTCTTCTCTGGATGTATTCCAGTTTGTTCAGAGTGCTTACCCATGTCTTTAAAAAGTGGTGGTTTATTTAGAAATTAAAATCACTTCAGAAATTCCTTTCAGTTCTATATTTGTCCATATTAATCCTTCTCTCCATTGAGAGAAGAAGCATCTGTACTTTTACTAAAGCAGAGAAGTGTTTTCTCTCAGAACTGACAGGGAAAATGCAGGCTTACTCATTTAAATCACTTTAATTAGTTTTGTTGATAGGGTGATACTACTTCTGCAGATGAAGGTGCAAATATTTTCATTTC
Source organism: Pavo muticus (assembly GCA_016647715.1). Taxonomy (NCBI): domain Eukaryota; kingdom Metazoa; phylum Chordata; class Aves; order Galliformes; family Phasianidae; genus Pavo; species Pavo muticus. The sequence goes on along the minus strand of JACDJE010000093.1, from coordinate 1,040,034 downwards.
CATTAAACCTCTGCTTTCTTAAATGCAATTGTTTCCTTTAATATAAGGCTTCCTGTAGTATCTTTGGAAGTGTAAATTGTTCAGCCAATGGGCAATCATCTCAATGGTCCAGCAAGCAAATAGAATGAATGTGTGAGCTCCTGTGGATGCTCAAAAATGAGCAAAACCTTGGATGTAGGCACTTAGGATAATTTCAGTTTTAGAAATTTACATTCCATTGCTGGTATCCGGAATTTTGGGAAATACTGTTGCAAAAACAGAACAAAACAAAAACAAAAAACCACAGCCAACCAAACAAAAAACCCACCTACTGTGTTGTGTTTCTTTCTAAGATTTTAGATTCCTCTAAATTCCGTTTCTCTGCTTTCTTTATTACTCACTTGGTTACTGCCTGATGCCAGTAAGTTTCGTGCTGTTTTCTTTTTAATGTGCACTGTGTAATGGTAAGTTAAGATCAGTTATTTCTCTGATAGAACAAATGCTATGAAATGCACAGATTGGCAAGATACTGTTTGGATTAGGCACCGCTGTTGCATTAGCAACTGTTTTAGTTTGTTGGATTGCTGCTAAAAACTCTTTTCAAACTCTGATATGGATGTTTGAGGTTATGGCATTATCAGCTGGAATAGGAAAAGCAATTAGCCCACAGCCATGATTCCTAGATGCCTGGCTTCTGTAATGTAGGTTCTTATTAATTTTGCAAGTATTGAAGAGTGAGGTCTCTTTTCCATTTATCATTTCAAACGCTGTTCTTCCATGGCTGGATTTAGGAGGGGTGAGTAACTATGTTTGAGGAGGATTAGTGTCTGAATATGCCAGTGTTTTCCATGCTAAGCTTTGAATGACATTATAATGCCGGTTGTCTGCAACCTAGAGAAACAAATGTAGGCTCTGCTGGGCAGGAGTCACTGCTTTCTGGACAGAACTTTTGCTGACCCCATCACGCAGTGATGCCAAGCAGATAAAAACACCTGACATGGTCAGTGTACTTTTAAGTTTATAAGCTTGGTAAGTTACCAAAGTCTGAGTGCATACCCAGATGCCTTCTGATCTGTGCTATGACACTGTCATTATTTGGAAGATGGCTGAAAAGTCCTCAGAGTAGTTTGTGATTGCTCATACTTATTCAGGGGCTTTCAAAATGGCAGTGCTCTGTAGAACAAATGCATTCTTCTGGTCATTTGTGTGACATGTAGGAAGAAGAAAAGCTCCTGGTGACTTTAAGTGTTGGGGTAGAATGCAGCGTGGATAGGGTGGAACAGGCCTTAACAACTGTACCACAGTTGGAGCTGTACATTTGGAGCCTGGGCATGTGTCTACGGTGCTATTCTCCCTGCAGCCCTCATCGTTGCAGCTCATCAGAGGCCTTTCATATAGACAAGTTTATTGTCTTAAGTGGGCCTCTAGATGTAGAATGGTGTAACAGCAGACAAACAGATTGAGGAAAAATCTTCACTTAATCTGACTAAATTTAAGCTTAATTATGAAGTATAATAAAGATTTTCTGTTTTGAATATCCTTTTAGAATATTTTTTCTTTCCATTTGTTATGGTAGATGGGGCTAAATATGTTAGGCTTTAGAAAACCGAATTGTGTGAATGTGATCCTATGAGGGCAGCGTTCATATCGGTGGAAATACTGTTGGCTGTTTCTGCTTCATATTTATCCCTTTCTTCATCTGTCCCTTTGGGCTGCCATGTTTATCTGCCATCCTTCAGACTGCCATGCATTGCTCACTGTCCTCTTATCTCTTCCTTCTGTTTTCCCTTCATGTAACTGAGCTCATGGATGACTCGTTATAACGGAAAGAACAGGAAGATCTCTGTGGTGTTGGATGAATGGGAGCGATATCATCTTGAGTGAGATCACGCGGCATTTGTGGAACAACTGGGGGATCAGGCCCAGCCAGCATGGGTTCACAAAAGGCAGATCCTGCTTGACCAAATGGATCTTCTTCTATTATCAAGTGATCTGCCTGTTGGATGAAGGAAAGGCTGTTGATGTAGTCTACCTAGACTTCAGCAAAGCCTTTGGCACTGTCACCCACAGTATTCTCCTGGAGAAGCTGGCAGCCCGTGGCTTGGACGGGTACACTCTGCTGGGTAAAGAACTGACTGGATGGCCAGGCCCGGAGACAGTGGTGAATGGAGTCACATCCAGCTGGTGATTGGTCACGAGTGGTGTTTCCCAGGGGTCATACTGGGGCCTGTTCTGTTCAATATTTTTATTGATGACCTGGATGAGGGCATTGAGAGCAGCCTCAGTAAGTTTGCAGATGACACCAAGCTGGGCGGAAGTGTCAATGTGCCTTGGGATAGGAAGGCCCTACAGAGCAATCTAGACAGGCTGGATTGCTGGTCTGAGGCCAATAGGATGAGCTTCAACAAAACCAAATGTGGGTCCTGCACTTTGGCCTCACCAACCCAGGCAATGCTACAGGCTTTGGACAGAGTGGCTGGAAGACTGTGTGGAAGAAACAGACCTGGAGGTGTTGTTGGGCACTTGGCTGAACATGAGCCAGCAGTGTGCCCAGGTGGCCAAGAAGGCCAACGGCATCCTGGCTTGTATCAGAGATTGCGTTGCCAGCAGGAGCTGGGAGGTGATCATTCCTCTGTACTCAGCACTGGTGAGGCCACACCTCAAGTACTGTGTTCAGGTTTGAGCCCCTCACTGCAAGAAAGACATTGAGGCCCCAGAGCATGTTCAGAGAAGGGCAACGAAGCTGGTGAGGGTTCTGGAGCACAAGTCTTATGGGGACTGGCTGAAGGAGCTGGGATTGTTCGGTCTGGAGAAGAGGAGGCTCAGGGGAGACCTTATAGCTCTCTACAACTGCCTGAAAGGAGGTTGTGGTGAGGTGGGGGTCAGCCACTCCTCGTGTGTAGGTAGTGATAAGACTAGAGGGAATGGCCTCAAGCTGTGTCAGAGGAGATTCAGGTTGGAAGTCAGGAAAAATTTTTTCTCTTACAGAGTGATCAGGTGCTGGGACAGGCTGCCCAGGGAGGTGTTGGAGTCACTGTCCCTGGAGGTGTTCAAGAAACTTTTAGATGTTGCATTGAGGGACAGGGATTGGTGGGGTTCTATTGGAGGTAGGGTTAGGGTGAACTGAATAATCTTGTAAGTCTTTTCCAAACTTAGAGATTCTGCAATTCTATGAATATTTAGAAAATAATTCTGTAAAAGCTGTGAGTACATAAAGGCATCAGTTGGTAAATGCAGAAACTGTTCAGTTAAGATCACCTTTGCTGAAAAGAGGATTTTACAGCGCTGGGTGGATATTACAGTAAAATGGAAAAATACAGCACACAGAGGAATACTGATTGTATCCTCCTTTACAGAAAAAGCCATCAGTAATTCCTTTCTGTCCACTTGTGGTGGCAATGCAAACCAGTTCTGGAATTTTCATACTAACTTTTGGACAGTCTTTCTCACTGTGGAGTGAAACAACTTTTCTCCAAACCAACGAACACTGAACTTTGGTTGCTACTTTGAAAACTGTCTTAAGTGAATAAAAGTACAGATCTAAGGGAGCTAGGCACCCCCACCTTTTGAGTTCTGTTTTTCAAATTCTCACAGATACATTCTTGAGCTATTTTAAAACGTGGCAGGTTTTAAGCAAGTTCTACACCACTGCAAGTTTTCCATTAGTAGCTCTTTGAACTGTAAGTAGGGAATGTTCTGCTCTGAGTATCCCAGTGTTTCAGGGAACATCCCAGAGACCCACAGTGGAGCTCACTGAGATTTTCGCCCTGAAGACGGTGTGTAAACGTAAGCATCACATTCTGGTATGATTTGTTCTCTTATAAACAAACCAAAGAAAAACACATAAGTCTGTCAATAGAATATTGTTCCTCTTTTTCACAATTATTTGACCTTTCTCCTGGAATAACTGTGTGTCTCTGGGTATATTATAGGTAGCTTGAAGTCTGAAAGCCTTTTTTAGTTCTTTGGTTTGCGTGCATTCTGTGGCTCCAGGCAGATTCCATTTGTATTATGCTGGCAATCGGGTATTATTTTAGCTTTGTAGAGCCAAATTCTTCTGCAGATAATATTTGCAGAAGTAATTGAACATGACTTGCTGCGTGAAAGATAGCAGTCTCCTCCTGACTGTTGGAAGGGAAAAAAAGAAAGATAGGGCTGTAAGTGAGATGATTCAGAAAAGTGCGTTTTTAATATAATAAGCGAGTCAGTATAATGATACCTACTGGCTGTTTTTATCAGTTATCCATAGACTGGTATTGTTAGACTGCTAAAAATAATCAAAAGTGTTCAACAGCGAAGCACTCGGAACAAGGAGAGCACTCTGCAGCAGTGCTGAGCTAACTGGCCAAAGGTGGGGGAAGTTTTGCTGTGAGAGTGAAATTCTGAATTCCCAGAATGCCCTCCACCCCCAGCTGTGTTGTTTGTTCTTCTAAACGTGGACTTTTCCCTCTTTTCATGCCACACTACACGAGTCGATTTTCTCTATCTGTCTTTACTTAGAAGGGTGTTTTGCTTTCGTGATGTAGAATGTTTCATCTGCATGAGGAGGGAAGAAAGCAGTTCTTTCCTTTTTATAATAATTCCTATACATAAGTATTTCATTTGTTTGTTTCTTTTCTCAGTGATTGTTAACTAGCTGCTACTGCAGTGGAAGTTTGAAGACCTAACCCTCACGTTAACATGGTTGACAGTGCAGACATTACTCCAGATGAGTGCAAAAAGTGAAGAAGTTAACTTGTTTTTTCCTTCTCTTTGATCTCATATCCTATCGTGATGGGCTGTCTTTTTTAATTTTTTTTCTCAGGAGTCCTGGCCAGTGAAACCTCACATATGAAATAATAAGTACGCATCTGACCATTGTTAGCTTTGTAAGCTTTCATGCATGGTGCATGGTGTGAAATAGAACTTGGAAAATTCAGCTTTATGAACACTGAACTCTAAAATCTGACAGTAGCTCCTGTGTAGAAGTGCTCTCAGAAATGTTATCTCCTACAAAACTTCGTGTAAGAGCCAAGTTCTTAACAGATTTTACATCTACTTCCATCAGTGTCTGCTCAACTTGTTCCATAGCTCTCTTTCACTTGCCTGCTTCAGGATCGCCCTACAAGCAGCATCTTGTTTCCCAGGTGGTGGGACATGACTGCCAATGGAAGTAGGTTCAACTTCAGAAGGGAACTGTGAGTCCCAGACCAAAGTCCTGATTGACCCCCATTTGAAAAGTCCCTCAGAAAAGTTTAAAGCTTGTTTAGAAAGCTTCAAAGCTTCGGGGGGAAGATGTTATGAAAGTAGTAGGATCTGAATTCTGAAAATCTATCCATATGTTGTTGCTATTGGCTGGAGAAGGTCAACACGTGATTTGGAATTGTTTTTTTAAATTATTATCTGGAGCAAACATCAGTCAGTCATAGGGGTCATTCAAGTCCCTGCTTATCACGTTTATCTGCTCTGCTGGGAGAATGTTGAGCTTGCTAATATTAAGACCAGTCAATTGAATATCATGAGAATGCAGAAACACAATGCATTTGAAATACTTTCTGTTCTGTTGTGAATACACAGAGATGTATAGTCCTGCTTTCTCAATGCTGGAACTTCTTTAATTTGTAGGAGTAAAAACTGTGATCTTAGAGACTGTTGGAATTATAGTTTTATACAAAAGGAAGATTTTTTCACTGAAATGATAGGGATGCAATTCTCTAAAATTGTACTTCTGGGTGGAACTAGGTATTGGACATAGTGCCGGTAAGCTACTGGAGCTTCCTAATGCTGCTGCCTTGTTTAAAAACAAAACAAAAACTTAATTTCCTTTTGTCTGAAAAGTCAATTTCCTTTTTTATATTTGTTCAACTCAAAACAGATGGGTTTCCAGAGCATAAGTAGTTTGGAATTGTTTGGTGCATGTGTAGTGCACGATTGGTTCTTGCCCAATTGTGCTTCTGCACGCACACTTTGGAAGGGCATATTTCTTTTCTAAATAGTGATCTTGTAAAGCAAAGGAGCTGAAACCTGCGTAAGAGTGCGTGTAATTATCTTATGCGTAAATAGGTGGTATTTTTGTTAGAGTTCAGTGTTAAACTGAAGCAATGGATATTATAAAGGTGTTGAGTTACGTACTGATGATTGTGCAGCAATACCATGCCAGGAGCCTAAATGCTCTGAGGACTTTGTACTCTGTGACTTGTGAAGCGTAGCTACTTCCATCAGCTAGTGAGCAGGATAGATTGCTTGGAGGCCTGAAGTTTGTCTGTACTGTCTTTTGCTGCAAGGATAAGAAGGTTAAGCTCCTAATTCAAATCTGCAAGTGCAATATTATATGCAAATGCCTAGCAAAATGAAGAAAGTATCCATTGATGCTGTGACTTAGCTGTTATCCCAGGGAAAAACTCGTAACTGACAAATGCCTGATGAGGAATTGTTTAAAAAATAAACCCTTTTTTTCAGAAGCAAACAGAAGGAGTTTTTTACACGAAGGCTGAAATTTTGCTATCAGTATAATACCTTGCATGAAACTATGACACATGTGGAGTCTGTAGGGTAACATGTCCTAATAAGCATAGAGGTAGGAAAAAAACACTGAGTGAAACCGTCAAATTACAAAACCATCTAACTGCAGTGCTGTTGATAAACGATGGTGTTTTGTTTGTTTGTTTCTGCAGAATTAAGAAGAAAACACTTAGGAAGAAATTAAGAAATTTAAGGACATCGCTGTTTTTAGATTTTACAATGTGGTTCAGGATGAGTCATTTGAGATGGATTTGACTGGAACATTGCAAATATGTGTTTTGTTACATATGCTGAGGAGCTGAAGTAATGTTGTATAATAGCTATGAGCAAACAGCTGGGCATTCAGTGGAAAAAAATGCTACAAACAATACTTAAATACCATGTGTCTTCACTGCAGAGAGGCAATGAACAGTACAGGTTGTTTTCAAAGCACTTAGAAAATATAAGAAAGCTAGTGTAAGTAGAGAAAATGGGTCCCAGTCATTGCTGCGCAAAGACTTATGGGACTTCAGGATTTCAGTCTGAGCAGCCTTCAGGAAGCATCAGTTAGGATGTTATAACATCTCTAGAGCTCTATTTTGAAAAAATAAAGAAGCTTAAATTTTGTAGAATTGTAGAACTAATGAAAGTGAGAAGTGATTTCAGGAAGTTAAATCAATATGCAGGGAAACAAAAAGGAGAAATTCCAGAGCTTGGCACTTTGTGCTACTAGTTGATCTGTAGAAGAGGCAGGTATGATGATCTGTTATTATATTTAATGTTCTTCACAGATCTGATTCTGAAAGAGATGGGTGATTTCAGATTGTTCTCCGGTAATCATTAACCTGGAGTTGCCCTGGGATCACTGGGATTCCCTAGATCAGAGAAAAATGTGTTTACCTGGTGAGTGGAACGCAGCATTTGTTCCAAGTTGGAGCCACGTATAGAACCAAAAAATAGACTTGTTTTAGTATATCAGGTTAATGTTCGAGATAGCTTTCATGTTTACAGACCGGTACAATGCTGCATTCATGATGATGCCACCTTTGGGAGATAGGTTGATAATGCAAATACAGGGAAGGAACACTGACATTCTCTGCAAGCTGTTTGGTATGAAATTGAACAACAAAAATCAACACAAAGATCCTTCCCAATCTATACGCCCTTCTGCATCTTAGACTATGAAGCACACATGACACTATCTTGAGGAACAAAATGATAATGTAACTGATGACCACATAGAGAGCTGATTGCATTTCCCACCTAAATTCTAATTGTAGCAATATGGGGAAGCTAATATCTTGCAAGTGCTAGATAGTTTTCTATAGATATACTGATGTAGAATCATTTGTGTTGGAAGGGACCCTTAGAGGTCATCCAGACCAACTCCCCTGCAGTGAACAGGGACACCTACAGCTACATCAGGTTGCTCGGAGACCTATCCAGCCTTACCTTGAATGTCTCCAGATATGGGGCTTCCACCACCTCTCTGGGCAACCTGTTCCAGTGCTTTACTAAACTTTATGTATATACTTTTATATATATATATATATATATACATTTTTTTTTTTAATATAAGTTTTTATGAGGTTGATGTTGGGCAACTTTTAGTTGCATATTTGTCAAGAAATCTGCACTGATAGCAACAATTACAAAATGAGCAGGACTTATTTTCATAGTGCTCAAAACACCAAATGACATCTAGTAGTGCTAGTCATAATTGCAGTAGGACAATAGGCAGTGCTAAAATGATCTTCCTGGGCCAGTCCGAATCCTTGCTGAAGATAATGTCTGAAGCAGTGGGTAGTGACTGCTCTAACCTGCCATGGCTGATGTGGCCATGAGCAAGCACATTCTGAACATGAGCTGTTTCCAGCTTTCTCCTCTTTCTTGAAAAGAACACTTGTGATGTGGCATCAGAAAGGTCGCTCTGACAGAATTCTGTCCACATGCACTCAAAGGATGAGTGTGAGTGCCACTCCACTTTCTAAAGAACCAAGGTACAAGGTAGAGTTTTCTGAAGTGACCAGGGACAATTACTCATATGTACAGACCTTCATTTTCAAAAATGCAGTGCCTAGATTAGAAGATTATGATAGGAGACATTTTAGTGAGTAAAATTTGGAATGTAAATAATGTACGATATGTTTGATCTCCCTGCAGAGTGTAGACGTGCATAGACATGCTAATGAATAGACATATTATGGACTTCACTACACAAATATATTGCCTTATCCTTAAGGAGTACTGAAAAATGGCTAGTTGGCAATCATGCTGCACTGGAATCACAGCCTGACCCTTCAGCCTGAAGTTAGGACACTTCTACATTAAAATTACTTAATAGCATCTTTGCAAGGATGCACGGAGCACATGTGTTACGTCTGATGCTGTTGATCAAATGACAATTATTTCTACAGAATCTTAACCATCAGTATCTTGCGTATCATTAACAGTTTGGGAGAAAGCAGAAAATGAAGTCTGTAACTGAAAGAGAATACGCAGCTTAGACAATATGTACCTTTTTCCTAAATATGTGAAAATAGCTCACATTTCTATCTTTCTGCCTCAGAGCTAGGAAGAGTCAGATACTTGTTGTAACATTTTGTGGAATTCCACTTGCAAAAATGTATTTGCATAGCAAGATTTAATCATCTTATAGACCCTGTTGCCTTCAATTACTTCCAACACGCCTGTTAGGCGGGCACTTTGCGCTTTGTGAGCTTTGACTGCTTTCCCTCTCTTGTGCTGGTGAATGGAGGGGGAAGACAAGACAATTATCTGTCTAATTTGATTCATAGAAACTGTGAGTGAAGTCTTGGATGTTGCAGCAGCTTCTGCCCATGAGGAAAACTTAGACAGTGTCAAGGAAGGAGTAGCCTCAGCAGCTCAAGAGATGTCTGACACAGCCACGAGGGACCAGGATGCTGATGCTGAGGAGTCGGGGAGAGCTTCAGAAGGTGCAGGAATGCAGCTGGGTCTGAAACCTTTTGTCTCTAAACTCACTAATGGCTGTTTGCACTGAGCTAGCTGAAGTGATGTCTTGTGTTGCTGGTGGTGACTTAGCGGGTGCAGAAAATGTCATTTTGAAATTGCTGTGCATTAGAAATAGGTGCAAGTTGGGCGCTGGTTGGCATTTGAGCTCAGTGCCTGGCTAAGTGGCTGGGAGCAAAGTTCCCTTTTGCTGCATGCAGTGTAAGATGCTTTTTTAAAAAATGTCTGACTTAATTTGAAAGACAGCATCTTCTTAAATTACACCACTGTAAAGAAGAACATAGAATACGATATGTATCAACCTTACAATGTTTCAGTGCAGCTATAAAGGATTGCTCTTCAGTTTGAATGAGATAATAGCATGCAAAGAAAAATGTGTGTTAAAATCATCACAGCAGAGATTTTCAAACCAGTTTTGAAGCTTCACCCCTGAACTCTATTATGGCTAGATATATAAAGTTTAGAGGGAAAATGCCTGCATGCCTAGTATGACTTAGGAAATCATATCCCCTTAGTACAAAGGATCCTTGTTGTTCATAGCTGAGTAGGTTATTTCCTTTGCTTCTGCATTTATACTATTAAGTGTTTCTCATTGGTGTTTCGTGTCCACTTTCAGTTTCTGAGGAGGAGAAGGCACCTGAAGAAGTTGCTAAGGAACCCTAAAGGTACACAGTACAATTGCAGCAGGAGATTTCCTGCACTCCCCCTTTATGTCTTTCCCAGGTAGTAGCAATTGCAGCACGTGGAAAGTCTGCATGTGCACTCTGATGGTGAATTTGTATTTCCACACACAACAACTGCCCAACAACAACAACAAAAGAAGTAGTATTTCTTATTGTTTAAGTATCATTGTTAGTATCTTTTAGATGCCTAGGGAGCAAAACTTTCTCAATTCTCAATCATCTGGGTATTTATTTATGGCTTTATCTTCCATGCAGATTTGATTAAGACATGAGTTATGCTTTTTTTTTTCTAGGCAAAAATTGTTCTTTGCTGATTTAAATTATAGAGATATTAGACTTCTGGAGTATTACCTCATACAGATGAATTCCTCTCTCGCTATTTTCAGCTTATAAATGGTGAAGTTGTTATCTCTCAGCCTGTTTGTTTTTTAAAAGCACTTCTCAAGATTAATCTCTCTGCACTTTTACTTTGTGCTAGAGAAAAATACTGAGTACAGTATCGTTACTGGGTCTGATCTGTGCCTCCTGAAGCATAGGACTGATTACTTTTGAATAAGTGTTGCAGTAGATTGGTGTTAAGGAATGCTTAGCTGTCAACAGTTGGGTTTATAACTTCATAGAAAAAGGTATTCTGTCCATGTTTTCTTATTCCATGTGACTCTTCTTTCCAAAATGTACTGTAAGATGGTGATAGAACCCCAACGGGAAAGAAAAGGTTGGCTAAAATATGAACAGGAAGCGTGGTAGCAAATAAGTTAATAGAAGCAAAAGAAAGCTAAGCAAATGAAAACTAAGCAAATAAAGCTCCCAGGCCAGGAACTCTGCAAATTATTTGTATTTCAGTCGGAGCACCAGTACAAGAGGAGAAGGAAACAGAGCAAAGAAAGTGTTACTTTTCATTGTATCCTCAAAAAGCTCGATGTCTTCAAACCCTTGAAACTTGATGGTATAGGAGTATGGGCTGTGCTTAATTGCATGTTTACTTATTTCATCATCCTCAGTAAAATAAACTATCTTAACTGTGCCTCTTATCATCTTTTGATAAGACATAAATAATGTTCTTAAGCTGCATCAGTAAATAAACCAAATGTCTTGGGTCTTTTTGCATGTTATTTTAGCAGTTGAAACAGAGAAAAAAAAATCAGAATGAAACCAATGCCAACATTTCAAAATTGATCACAAAATTCTTGTCTATGATATCTTCCTCTACCAAAAGGAATGTTCATATCTTACTGGGAATAACGGCTTGAAGGGGAGCAGATATTCAGTGAGTGTGGCTGAGATATGCGGAAAGGTCACCAGTGTGCTCCTCAGAGCTGGGGATGCTGCTCAAAATGAAGGCAAAGGGCACCTGAGGACACACAAATGCAGTGGTAGAGAGAAAGTAATAGTGCTAGGAAGTGTTTCTTTTACCTTTTCCTTTTTCTTTTCTCCATCTGTCAACGTCTTGCTACCCTAAAAATTGCAGCACTCTTACACTAGTTGACATTTAAAAAAATACTACTTATTCAATGAAGGGGTAGTAATAGTAATAAAGGAGGAAATTATCAGATGAAGCCTGAAATTGATTCTGAGAGTTTGTTTGAGTATGAATACGCTGTTGTTGCCCTTTATTTTGAGAGTATGTAGCAGCGTGTGGGTCTTGGTCCCAAACTGACATTGCCATGAAATTACTTGCATCAGTGATCTCAGCAACCATGATTGGTTTACCTCATGCTTAAAGTTAAGCAAGTAACTATTTCTAGGTGTAAGGAGTAGCAAATGTGCCTAGCATGAGGGGAAATAACTTACACCTGAGTAGCAGGGCAGAAGTCAAGGGATTCATTGAATCATGCTTTGGTGGGGGTAGCTGAGCAAGTTTTTACAAGCCATCAGCTAAGTAGGATTTACACAGCAGTAGCGTTTATATGCTGCAATTCACATAACTGATAACCTGCAGTTGGAAATACAGTGTGCTTTGTATGTTTCTAAAGAAATAGACTTGGTGAACGAAGTCTGTTGCTAAACATCCATCTAAAACACATTCTTTTTTTTCTTTTTCCCAGTGAGCTGCACTGATGCCTTTGAAAAGTTTAAGAGAAATGTTTGTGGCAATCAACCAACTGATTCCTGTGAGAAACCTCAGACTCTTCCTTGGAGACATAAAACAAGCTGTGCAGTTTGTCACACCACACGTTACACGTTAGGACCAGTGTTCATTGATGCAACAGACAACCTAATATGACTTAAGTTAGTTAGACAGACGCTGCTGTCATTAACAACTCAGCTTTAGAAAGTAGAGTAGCACCAAGCGCCAGAGCACCACCCAGCATGCAATAGATAGATGTGCTAAGAGAAGCCAGTATGCTTCACTACATCCCTGCCAGGTGAGCTTGTTCTAGTTCCTGGTTGTCCAGGTGTTTACATTCATTTCTTACTTTTGGTCCAAACTGCAGTGCTTAATTATGCCGCCATCACATTCCGCACCAAAATGGAAGTAAGAAGTTCTAAGAAGTTAAAACCTTTTACAAACCTGTTTGCAATTGTAACCGTAGGATATTTGGCTGTACAAAGTATCTGGTTTTCCTCCTGTGTAAACCTTTTAGATGCTATGCTTCCTTGCACAGTAGAAGCCCAGAGTAAACATTGTTAAAGCTTCTGCTCTGAGAACAAGAACTGTGTGCATGTAGTAGCAGTAAGAACTGTATCGCAACTTGACAGAAACAATGAGCATCAAAAGAAAGCTGGTTGAGGTTGTCTTTATTGCTCAGAGTGGTGGTTCCTACTTGGGGGTGCTGAGCCCCATTCCTACCAAACTTTGTTCAGTTTGCTATAATCTTTGTGTTTTTCTGCCTTAGTAGTATGTGGCATTACAAAAAAACCAGAAGATTGAGAGAAGACTCTTGTACAAATGAGGAGCAATTTAGGCTGTGGTTAAGCTCCTCTGAGAGCTGGCATGTGGCCTGCAAAATTCCCATAGGCGGCTATGGCACAGGTGTTCAAATGGACAAGGATCTTTAGGGTCTAATGAGGAACAGAATGGCTATGGAAACTCAGAACAAGCAGTTCTGTGTCAAAATATTCTCCCTCTGAGAGGAGCATGTTGCAAGTGAGGCCAAATGTGAAAAAGAGCAGGGAAAAGTGTCTACAAGGCCCTTTACAAGCCAATGGCCATTTCCCCCCCCATTTCTTGGCTTGTCACTGTTGTCTTAATAATGAAAATATCTATAATAAATAATCGGTTTGCATGCCAGTGTTCTCCTAACCCTGTTCTGCTATTTGCAGGCACACAAGTGTGTATCTACTAAAAAGTATTTACAGAGATCCCCATCAGATTGAAAGTGTTACAGCCATCACAGCATAGCAATAATTCTAAATGAAGCCTAAATAAGGTATAGTGTACACAATTTATATAGAAACTCTGAACCAGAAGGTCTATCTGACTGCTTTCTCTGCAAGCAGAAATTCGAAAAGATGCTGAAAGGGAAATTACAGTGTTGTAGCATTCCTACCCATTGCATAAAGAAACTCATGCTCTTTCCTTTATCATAAAGTAAATTATAAGTGTCCCAACAGAAATACGGCCTAATGCCCCTGCACTTGTTTATAAATACCTGGAATAATGCTGAAGCAAAGTCAGGCTCCTGAGCACCACAGAGCTCTTCCACAGCCTTCTACTTAAAGGATAAAGCCCCTGTGATTAAACAGAACTTTTATAGACAGAGCTACCGGAATAAAAGTTTTAGGTTGATATTTGTTGTTTGTCTGTCTGCAGTTATCTGGTAGATTAAACATTGTATGATAGATGCATGCTCTTAATCATACTATTTCATATTTAGCTGTTTTCACTAATTCCCAGTGGAAAAAAAGCTCTAATTTCTACACCTGGCTGTAGGGTTTCTGATACTGTAGGACTTGCTGACTGCCTCTTAACCTCTGGAATTATTCTGGTATGTGACAAAGAGACTACAAGGGGTATTTATTAGCCCACGGTAACTGATGCATGAAGAACAGAAGCCCAACCTATGGGGTGCTTCCCAAAGCTCATCATCTCCTAGTTTTCAAAAAAATGTAGTAGTTTCAGGATAACCCATATATATGCTTCATGTCAGGGATCCTCTATGCACTGCTTTTGAAGGAAACTAGAAATGCTTCATGACCTTCAGCTGTGATGACACACAGCACAATGCGGTTTGCTTCAAAACTCGTTTACCTTGCTTTAACAGCAGATGTAATGTCCTGTAATAGGAATATGGTAAGACTAAAGGAGATGGGGAGAAAGGTTGTGCTTGACAATATATTTCAAACCCCAGAATAAAACTTGGGAGTCTCGTCTTTGTCTGAACTGCCAAATGCTTCTCTGCACTCGGCAAGCATCTGCGAAAGCAGGCAGTGAAGCGTTTCACCTCCCTCTAGCGCTGCTTCATGGAAGGGTGACCACCTGCTGCTGCTAGCAGTAATTTGCTTAGCTGAAGTGCTGGACACAGGTGAAGTCCATCCAAGTTTCAGCTGTACCCTTTCCCATGCTGATATCAATTTGGCTTTTTACTTGCTTCTTAAAAACATAAGACAACTGTTTAAATAGACACCTAAAACTGCAGGCTGGTACTCAAAGTTTGGAAAATCTGAAAGTGAAATGCCTTAACCAGGATTTCTTGTGCCTGAGCATCAAGCTTTGATGATGTGATAAAATACTATTTTTACTTGGTTGTCTGGTAAACAAACAAAAAACCTCAAAACACTGAACCAAGCACTGGGGCTGTGCTTCTTTTCCCATCTTTCTGTTCCTTTCCCTCCAATTTTGTACCAACTAGCCCACCCCAGCTTCTGTTTTAGCACAGAAGGGGAAGTACAGAAAGCTCCTACCAGCTGAGTGACAGCCTAGGAGCTCAGTGGTTTGTTTTGTTGTGTTTGCTTGCAGATGGTACCACCTTGGAGGTACAGCTACTGCAGGCACTGTTTCCTTTTTGCTGATGATAGGAGATAAGGCAGTCACTTATAGAGCACAGGCACATATGGGGTGAGGGGACAGATGTAAAGACAGAAGGTATTCTGTGCCAAGGGACATAGGAGCAAATATTGCTTGGTCTGCTGCCTGTGGATTATTTCTAGAGTGCTGCCCCTATTGTCACATGGACAGTTCTGCTCTTAGGAATGGTTTTTCTTGGTTGCATGCTGCTGCATGTGCAGAATGAGGGAAGTAAAGTTTATTCCACAGCCATGACCACTGAATGGTGTGGTAGGTGACAGGATTTTCCTGCGTTCTGGTCTTCACTCCTCCTGGGATGCTGCAGGAGATGTTGGCTCCTCCAGCTTTACTGGGATAGGAAGAAGGGCTTCTGATACGTACTGGCTTCATGTACAGATTCAGTGTCATTTAGTTATCTAGAATCTTGCTTGTTTAGTGATAAGTAGTTATCCTTATGTTAAATTTTTTTACTTAATAATGTCTCAAAAGATGCATGCGAGCTCTGACTGTGCCCCAGCAGAAGTGTTATATATTGCTGCGTGCTGTGCAGGAAGCTCTGCCATCTGTACTGCGTCTTCCCTGTTTGATATCGACTTCAGCATGCAAACCAATAGAATTAAGGGGGAAAATATGAAGAAGTGGAAGAGAATAATGCGTATCAGGATAGTAATTTCTCTGTTTCTTTCCCTCTCTGTAGTTAACTTACAGAGGGCTGCAGAGACTTCATAGATCACCTTCTTGTAAGCTGATTTTCTCCCAGCTTCCTTCTTCTTGTGTCAGGCTACTTTAGTTCTTCAGTAGTGACTGGGAAATGCTATTCTCCACCGAGGGCTGCGTGGGAGTAATTAACCATTGGCTAACATGCACTCACATAATCAAACAGAAGAGGGCACTCAATCAAAGGCAGCAGAGAGACTAAAACCCAGAGCAGAGACAGCGTTCCCCAAAAGCTGGAGCTGATCAGGAAGAAATAAGTAACGTATGATTTTGCTCACTGGATTTCTTTATAATAAGCTTAACTGTACAGCTCCTTTTCTTTCTGCTGTTGTAGTGAGCAACTTAGTTCCAGTGCAAACTGTGGTGCTGAGACTGTTACGACAAGATAGAAGCCAAACCTGGAGTTCAAGGCTTGACAGTTCTCACCAACGGGTAGATAGTCTGGCGTTCTTCACAGATGTAACCTTCATTAATCTGGTATTTATGCTTAAGAACACAAACGTGAAACATCAGACTTACGGGCCTCAAATTAGGTCCCTCATCCCTGAAAAAATAACGTAACTCCTATACAAAGCAGTATAGGGCTGGAGGAAACATTTGTTGCTTTGTCTCATACAGAGATACTAAGTGGCTCTTGGTGGGATCAACGCGTCCAGTATTGCTACCAGCATTTGCCAGGTGATTGGCATTAAAGATCTGCTCCTGCTACTGATGAAAGGTGGGTGACGTAAAGTAACAGTAGATCCAGCAACCAAACAGCATCCAAGTGCGTGCTTTGTTGAATGTTTGGCAGGCTCAGTGTGTGGAAAGACTTCAGTTTCGCTACGGTACGTGCTCTGTTACAAGGAGGGCACGGAGCTGGGTGGCTGGGCAATGCCGGGCTTCTCGGCCGTGTGCTGTGGCTTCTGTGAAGCTTTCCCTTTTATTATTGTGTCCAGAAGGGTACTTATAGCCGGCAAAGCCCGATGTTTGTCGCACTGTTCCGAACCTCCCAGACCAAGGGAGGGAGGCGGTTGGCTGTGACGCGCACTCCTTTGTGAGCGGGCGCTGACAGCGGTCCGTCCATACCGACAGGACACCGATAAACGCTGCGCTATGGAGTTGGCCGATTTCGTACAGCGTGTGCTCTAACGCTGGTAGAAAAAAAATAAAAAACACAAAACAAACAAACAAACAAAAAACCCTCACGAAAGGCACAAAACCCTTAAAGCTGACTGACACGGCAGGGACTGAAATCGCTGCTGCATGCCTGAGTCCGCACACGGACAGCTGTTTTCCCCCAGGATAAGCTCCCGCAGAGACCGGCTGCGTGCCGGCGCCGCGAGGCGCTGTGAAGCCGCCCCTTCCCGAGGCAGGCGGCGGCTGCGGGCACGGCACCCCCGCGAGACGGCCCGCACCCCGACCGGGGCAACGGCTCCGGCGGGCGCCTGCGCAGGGGCCGAGCGGCCGCGCATGCCCGCAGCGCCCCGCCGGG
>JACDJE010000093.1:1007610-1022503 GCA_016647715.1 Pavo muticus | reverse complement strand
GGGCCGGGCGGTGACAGGCGGCCGCTCGAGGGAGGGGGTCGGCGGTGAGAGCCGGGGCGGCGCGCCGCACCCCTTCTCTGCGGCGCTTTCGGTTTCGAGTGCCCCCTCGGCGGGCGGCTCCCGGCGGCTGTCAGCGCCAGCGCGGCCTGCGGGACGACGGGGCAGCCCTTGTTTACACGGGGCGTGGGGAAGATGGCAGCCCGGCGCCGGCCGCTCGCTCGCTGTCATGCGTGCTGGCGGAGCGGCACCCGGCCGGCCGCCCCCCTTCCCCCAGCCTGGTGCGGGGTGCCCGCCGCTGGGCTCGTCCCTCGAGTGCGGGGCGCCCGGAGCC
Organism: Pavo muticus; assembly: GCA_016647715.1. Taxonomy (NCBI): domain Eukaryota; kingdom Metazoa; phylum Chordata; class Aves; order Galliformes; family Phasianidae; genus Pavo; species Pavo muticus. The sequence continues at coordinate 1,022,172 of JACDJE010000093.1, read as the reverse complement.
GTGTGCGTGCCTCAGCCCTCGGCGGCTCCGGCACGGAGCGGGTGCAGCCAGCCCACGCGCTGCGCTGGGGTGTCCTCAGCGCTCCCAGAAGCGGGCTTCTAGCAGTAACGCGTCCAAGCAGCTCTGGTGTTTGTGGCCTAAAAGGTGGGGGAATGGGGACTGCGTTTCGAGCTGTAACTTTGGATTGAAACAGTGTGAACGCTGGCGTGTTGGAGAAAGCTTTATAGCGATATGTTGGTGTATGTTGAAAGCTCCATATGGGACTTTGGTAAAGCTGCCTGTTTTATTGGGTGCTGAGGAACGGAGAGGTCTGGATCTGTGGTTGTTTGCACGAGCCATTGCTTCCCGGATCCTGAGGAAGCGAAATACAAGGCTGCAGGTCCACGTGCCATGGGTCTGAGCCAGGGTTCCCCACGCTCCGCCTATCTCCGTTGCTATCAGTTATTTAGAAAAGGTTCTGGGAGCGGGAGGTTTTGTATGGCACCTTTGGTGGCGCTCTGTTCTGAGGTTCCACCAATGCCTGCCTCGGAAAGCCCCAGAACGTGAGGCTGTGCATCCTTGTGCTCCGCGGTCGCTTAGGCCGGTGAGGGACTCTTATCTCCATAACTTCCTGACTTGAATGTTCTTACCTCTTTGGCCGCTAGAACATCCTTTGGAAATGAATCCTGTTTTATGTATGCCATTTCCTTTGTTGTTGTGCTGTTTTCTTTTTAAACCCGCATCCTTAACTTTTTTCTTTGCGTTGGTCCCTGCTCTTTTATTATGTAAAGCGATGAATAATTTTTCCCTACTCTGGCCTGCCGGGAGTGGAAACGGATGTTAAGGGCCAACAATTGGCACGGCGGGGAGAGGAGCGCTGGTACCAAGTAGGGCGGTGTGGGATGAGGAGGTTTCAGGACCAGTGAGAAGGGAGCCAGCTCGTAGGGTAAAACATGGGAGGGTCCAGAAGAGGTGTACTGAAGTCACAAAGCTTTCTGCAGAGTGCTAGTGGTTTTGAAGTGGTGATGAACTTACATGTCCTGGGACTCATCAGCTTTAGCTATTGAGCTTCCAGAACAAACTTTGGATGGTCAGATTTCTTGTTAAATATATATGGAAGTTGAGTTCCTTACTGTGTTGGTATGCTGTTAATTGGATCCAGTGTAATAATTCCTGTGCGTTCAGCAGTAGAATGACCACCTCATGAGATGGGAGCTCTGGTGCTTGGACACATGTTGTGGCAGGACAGTGTGCTCTGATCACTCCCCTGTTTGAATTCTTTTTCTATACCCTTTGTTGTAGTTGATAAGGTGCTATAACTAGCCCGGACTGTCTGCTTCGTTCTCCTGAAATGCAAAGATTGACCCACGTCAGCTTTTTGAGCAGACCTTATGATTCTTTATCTATGGAGAAGTTGTTTTTTCTGCTTTTGCAGAAGCTCCTCTGATTCTAGACTTGTTCTGTGTTTCAAGGAAACACAATGAGCTCACAACTTCTTCTGTCAGGGAAAACGTCTTGGAAAGAACTTTCAGTTGGCATAATGTGTTTTTGTTAAACAGCATTCTTTAAGTTTGTAGGTCTCAGAGTGAAAGTGACTGACGTTTATTGGTGTGCTTGAGGTGCTGCCTGTGAAAGACTGCTGTTGTGCCCGTAGGAAGCCTTGTTGCAGTTAGTGGGATTCGGCAGCGATCTCAGCCGCTGCATTTCTGCGTGCATAACTGATTCTGCATTCAAGCCGACTTCTTTAGCTATTCTGACCGAACCAAAGGAAGGCCTGCTTGAAAACACTGGTATGTGATAGTGCTGCTGGCCGCGGTCCTGCCCCTGCGGCTGTATCTATGTAGGTATCCGCATAAATCTATCCTTGGGGTTTTGGATGCCAACCGAATAAAAGGGAGACATTGTTCCAAAGGCTCTTACATGTTTTCTGAGTGCTGCAGGAGCAGCTGCCTCCCGTCAGTGCTACCCCACGTTCCGGGTGTTTTTCTTGTTTTCTGTGTGGGTACAAGCGTGTGCAGCTTTTTTCTAGCACTGAGTTTTCTTTTGTTTGCTTACAATTGAAGTAAAACTGAACCGATTTGCAGATTTATGCTCAGAGTTTTGTTTTGAGCCCAGCCTGGTGTAGGAGAGGTGACGTGCTGTGCTATCTTTTTTGTGCCAGCTTATCAACTTTAATTTTGTAATTCTTTTGAGCTGTTAACTGGAGAGCGGTTGTGCACTGAGGGATTGACTTAAGGTTCTGTTTTTGGATGGCTGTTACGTGCTCAGCACAGCTGTGGCATGCAGTGTTTTTAGCCTTGTCTGGTAGTTGCCGAAAGCATCATAGGAGTGTTTGGATTTCTTGTGGGGAGGTGCTTGGGTGTGTAGCGCAGGCCATTTGCGATTCTAGTTTCTGAGGGTGAGAGCAGCTAGGTTTCTTTCTGTTTTCCCACAGGTTATGTGTAAAAAGACCTAGATACAATGCAGCAAAGCCCTTTTCCCTGTTGTAAGGGACTTGATGGGGAGCAGGCCCAGAGTTGTATGAGATTCAAGGTGGAAGGCAGAAGGGCATCTCCAGGGGTCTGCTGCTCAGCGATAGGGTAGAGAGCGAACGCTTGGCTGCTTCCTTCAGCAAGAGATGTGTCTGCAGGAATCTATCGTGTGCACACCACACGCCTACCAGGATGTGTGTTGTTCTGTCTGTCTGAGCACTGCTAAACCAGGCTGCAGTGCAACTGGGCTGGGGGGCTGCTCTCTTTTTCCACCCTGCCAGGTTGTTGAATAAATTACTGAATAGGAAGAGTGTGTGAAGTTAGAGTCCTGATTTCCAGAGACTCTGTGGTTTTCGTCGATTCCTTTCCTGGACTGTTTTGTGTCGTCTGTCTAAATATACCACCTTTTAGTGAATGCAGAGGTGTAGTTTCCTAATGATTCTCCCATGTATTTTTCTCTTTGAGGGTTTTATTCATTAGAAATGTTGGCTGTAACTGGAAAGCGAGGATGATCTAAGAGCATATGTGTTCTTACATTGCCCTAACTTTGCTTCTTTAGGTAATTGGTTATTCACTTAGAGAGAAATCAGTGCAGAAGTCACCTAAGCTTATTCTATCCTAGGAGGCAAAGAAATACGTTTCTTTCTTTTTCTTTTTTTTGGGGGGGAGGCATAATCTGATCTAGTGTACCACATGAAGTGTTCTCTATTGCTGCAGTGTGACAGCTGTTTAGCCACCTGTGTGGGATTATCGTAGATTCAATATGACCGTACAGGACTCGTGGTCTGGTATGAGAGTATTTATTTGTACTGCTATACAGCATGAGGACCAGTTAGCTTTGTGGTGTACTTAGGCTATGCAAAGGTGCTGCATGAAGCTCCCTCTGCTTTTGTATCAATGCGCTGTTCCTGAATGGCAGGAATAATGTTGGGGTTTGGAATTGGTTGGAGCCTGTGCTTCCAAATTAAAATAAATTTTCCATTCGTTGGACTCCTCTTTTGGGTTATGATTGTGCTTGGCAGTATTTCCAATGTAGATGTACGTGGAAAAGTAGAAAAGTCTGTTTCCAGGATAAGTGTTTTTTCTTTTCCTTTTGATTGGTTATTTTTGTCTATGTTGGGCTTTGGAGTTGTATTACAATCATAGAATGGCTTGGGTTGGAAGGGACCCCAAGGATCATCAAGTTCCAACCCCTCGCCATAGGCAGGGCCTCCAACCTCAAAACCTGGTACTACACCAGGCTGCCCAGGGCCCCATCCAACCTGCTCTGATGCATTGATCTCAGTGGAGTTAGGTGCAAGGGTAACTGATATCAGATCGGCTTCTTATGTCTGACGTGCCTCCTGTACAGCTAAGAAGCTAAACTTCTTAGGTTGCATCTTGCAGTACTAAACTCTCCTCACGGCCCAGGGTTTATCTGCCTCTTGGGAAAAACAGGAGATAAACAGTAATACTTACAGTAACTATGTAGCAGTTGTTTAGAAACAAAGCTCTGCTCCTCAGTCTAGTCAGAAGAGATTGAAGAAGGTGGAGCTTGTGTATCTCCGTAAGCTCAACCAGTCTGTGATTTACCCAATTTAGAGTGTTCTGATGTGAAACCACCTTCTTCAGACTCTTGGCAGTTTCCTCTAGAAAGAGGAAAAACTGGTGCTGCTACAGTGCTCTTTTATTTTAAAGATAACCGTAGATGAGAAATCAGATGTATATTGATGGGATGTGTGTTATATATGCATTGCTGTAAAAAGGCAATATGGTTGAAAGTGTTATAATGAATCTGTAGCTTCATGAAATGGCTGTGGAATCAATAGAAAAGCGAAAGTGTCATTAAAAAAATATGTATCCTAACTTAATAGGGAAACAGTAGCTCCAGAAAAGCCATGCTGGCTCAAATTGCGTGAGTTGTGTGTATCTGTACCTCTGTAAATTTGTTGATGTTTGACATCGGTGAGAAATTCATCGTTGTTATTTAGTATCTTTTTATTAAAAGTTAGTCTGACAAGTAAGCTCGTCTTTTCTATATGGCAGTATTCAGTGTTAACTTTACCAAAATCAGCATAATCTTTCTCTCATGTTCGCTGGTGCCCTTTCTTGATGTAGAGATACAGCATGCAGCAACTTTCTTAAATGGTGAAAGTCCTTTGAATATCAACTGTGCAAATAACTTAAAATTATTTTGTATTTCAGCCACCCTCGCCTAGCTGTTTAACAGAAGTGGATTGTGAATGTAAGCCTTTGATAACCTCAGCCTATCAGCATTATAGTCTTTGGGATAGATAGCAGCTCCCAAAGCCTCTTCAGGGGATGCACCATGACATCAGCAGTGATTGACACTGGAGGCCCCGGCCTGGAGTTGGACAGCAATGGAATGAAAAATCACGAGGTTAGACAAATAAGCAGAATCTATTTACTAACACGCTTTATACTGTCTATCCTAGTTTGACAGAAAAAGCTGCTGTAAACTTGTGTGTGAAGTGGACTAAAGAGTGTTTACAGAGCAGACTGCTTTTCAAGGATCTCTCACTAGATAGTTTTATTATTGCAGAGAAGTGGAAGTAGGAAGCTTTGAAATCTGCAGTACAATTACAGGCTGAGCTTCCAGAATGAAATTACGTATTAAGCATGTCTTTAAATTAAAGGTCTCAGGTGTGACTTAAGGTAGGATCAGGTGAGCAAAACAATAGAAGGACCTTTTTCAAACAATGTATTTGCTTGTATTTTGCATTCTTAAAAAGAAAAAAGAAGAAAACCACAACAAAAGAATTCTGCTGTCCTGTAGGTTGTAGTAAATACTGCAGCTGGCAGGGTTCCACTCCTGGAACACTTGAACAGATTAAATATACTGTGTCAGATGTTTTGATCCTTAAACAAAGAAAGATAGACATGTGGGTATCGAATTAGCTAGTTCTCTTATGAGAGCTTACATACTTAATCCAGAACACGAATGTTCATAAGATATAGGTCAGACAAAGGTATGTTGCAGTATATGCGCAAAGACTTGATTACGTTTTGTGTAGAGCAGAGGGAGAAGAAACACTTCGTAAAGCTGAGTAACTTAAAAGCTTGGTCTTTTCCAATATCTTAAGATTTAAAGCATCAGATAACTTTACGTGCTTAGAGTCAGTAAAAAAAACCTTTGAGATTCAGTAGCATCCCTTGGGTGAACAGTAAGCTGTACTTTGTTTTTTTTAATCTCTTCCTTTAGAAGAAAGTTTCCTTTAAAAATCTTCAGAATGGTTACAATTAGTCAAAAAATATGTAAAAGCATAAGAGGAAAACACTGATTTAGAGTTCAACAGTGCAGTATTTAGAGGTTTTTTTTTTTTTTTTTTTTTTTTCCTTTCTATAGGAAAATGAGCCAGTCTCTGAATTCCCAGCTGTGATTGTGGAGCCAGTTCCTAGTGCCAGACTAGAACAGGGTTATGCTGCTCAGGTCCTGGTTTATGATGACGAGACTTATCTGATGCAAGATGTAGCAGAGGAACAAGAAATTGAGACTGAAACTGTGGAAACAGGTAGACTTTAATTTATTTTTTCATTTCTTTCTTTTCTTTCTTTTTTTCTTTTTCTTTTTTTTAGTAGATTTTCTTACTTTTAGAAGTCCCTGAGGAACGTGACTTTACATTTACTCACAGGGTAGAGAGCCTGACCTGGGATCAGCTCTGTTAGCACTGAAATTAATTGTACTTAACTTCAGCAGCAGCAGGACTGGGATTTGACAGGTAAAAATGTCCCCTCAGGTTTAGGATGCTGTATTCTAGCACTTTGTGCCCTCCTAAGTAGGGTAATCTTCATTTATGTGTTTGTTACCTATTTATGCAGGGGGTTAACTAGACAACTTAACCTGGAATTCTTAAAACTCAGCTGAGCCAAGATTCTGGTTAGAATTTAGTTCTACAGTATGTCTGAGCCAAATAACTGCAGGACAGCTGGCAACACGGACTGCACTGTTCTACTTAGCTTATCTTCAAACTCTTTCCCACTTCCAGTGAGCTCTACGCTCTGTCCCTTGTATGCTACCTTTTGGTCTAAGGGCAGTTTTATTGCTGGTTTAGTGGCAGGAGTGCATGGCTGAGGGGAATGGAATTGGATTGTCCGTTAGAGGCAAAAAGCCTAATGGACTGAAATTAACTCAAGCTATATGGTAAAATAAGTTATGAATGAAGAAAAGAGTAGAGCTTGGGCATTAAAGTGCCTGACCTGTGCACAGAAAGATACACATCTCTAAACCTTTCTGCAAAGCACATGCTCATGAGCTCTGAACTTTCTGAGGAGGACCATTGGCTGTTTGAACTGCCTGAAGAAATGAAGGTTGTCCTCCTATGAGAGCCTAGTGACATCTGATTGTCAGGCTGCTGCTGTGCTGCAGTGGCTGTCACCCGCCCCATCTGCTTTCTTGTGCTACTCATACTCATCAAACTTTGAAAAACATTCCCCTATGCTAATTTTGCAAGAACAAATAGCAGGGAAACCATAAAACTAAAATGTTTTATATTTTTGCTAGGATTAGCATGTTGATGTGGCTCAGTGCTGGCACAGGGAACTGCAACCAAAGGGAGGAAAGACCCTCTTGGGCAATCTGTACTAAACCCCATGAGTGGAACATGGCTAGCTGATATACATATCTTTGGGCTGCTTAACATAGAGATACAGTTTGAATTAGTGATGTCACATAGGCAAAACACAGCTGGCCAACTCTTCTCACAGCTGCTTAGCTTAGTAGTGTAGTAAATATGTGTGTGTTTCCATCAGACAAAGTAGGTTTAAATTCCGGTTTCTCCTTAAACAGTGGATGCAATTGCTCATACATTTTTGGAATCGGAATGTTAATCTCATGTGGCACTGCATCAAAAATCACATGCATCAACTTTGTAAGATATGTATGAACTAATTGTTCAGATCTTGGAATACTCCCAGTTTAATGAAATGCGGTTTGAATTAAATATACTAATTATAAGTTACATTAATGGAAAGGAAAGGTATGAAATGTGGCTTTTTTAGAAGTCATTTTTCACTACGGTGACAAAACTTTTAAGATGAAGGTAAGTGGGAGGTGAGGGTGCTCTTCCCAAGAAACTGACTTTTATGAATTAAACCTGTATTTGAAAGCTTTTAAGTGCTCGTATTTTGATACCTTCTACATTAAGAAGTGTTGCTTTTTGAACATTAAGTATCCTATTTCTTGTGAGTAAGAGTTTGATAGCTTAACGAGTAACAGAGCAGCGCTCTTAGAATAAGGAGCTATTGCAAGTGAGCTCTCTATGTCTTTAAGTATTATTTTCTGGCCACAGTAAATTGGTGGAAATGCCAGTTAAAAACTCATAGTTCTTCTCTAGGATTCTTTCTTTTTAGCTGCTGTTCAGAAGTATGTTCAGTATGTTCAGAAGGGCAGGAAGTATAAAGGCCCCGGGAAGCATTCACTTGGGTAATGTTCCATTACAATCAATGGGCTGCAAGACTGTAAATTGGAGTGTGTTTTATTTCCATTTTCATCGTTAAAGGCCTTTGGTAGGAAGCATCTTCATGTTGGAGATGTGGTAAAAGATGATACTGTAGATGTTAATGAGAAAGCAGGCTGAAACAGAGAAACAAGTAAAGGTGATATACCAATGCTAAGAGCATTTCAGGATGCCCTTTGGTGAAGTATGTGCTTTTGGTATGCTAGTTTGTCCTAATTTAGATACATACAACAATTTGATTTCTGCATATCTTGGAAAAAAATCATTGTTGTTAAATTAGTGTTGATTGCATCTACTTTATAAATATCATTTATAATGTTATTTCATGCCCCCCTCCAAAAAATCACATAATTTGATAATCGTATGTATGCTGTGACAAAAATTAATAGGATTAATAACTTTTCTAGTTGTTGTCTCTAGAGACAGCATGGTCTAAATGGTCTAACATACTAAAAATCCATCATAAAGAGTTATTAGCAGCATTGAAATGACACATTCACACATAATACGTGTCCAGCTGTCAGAATCTCTTCTGTACTGTGCGGTTAATCGAGCCCTGTGTAATTTACTAAAAGGGAACATTTCTAGCCTTCAGATGCATGGATCAGCACCCTTTGTGATCAACATGGTAGGGTGGCTGACGTGGTTCTTTGTCCATCGAACAGTCCACCCATTAAATCCATCTTTCCAATTTGGAGAGAAGGATGTTGTGGGGGACTGTGTCAAAGGCCTTATTCTAAGGTATGGTTATCTATAGGCTCTGAGGTGACCTGGTAGCAGCCTTTCAGTATCTAAAGGGGAGCTACAGGAAAGAAGGGGACAGACTCTTTATCACAATCTGTGGTGATAGGGCAAGGGGAAATGGCTTCATACTTAAAGAGGGTAGATATGTGTTGGATATGACGAAAAAGTCATTTACAGTGAGGGTGGTGAGGCACTGGAACTGGTTGCCCAGAGATGCGGTGGAAGCCCTGTCCTTGGAGACATTCTAAGTCAAGCTGAACGGAGCTCTGGGCTACTTGAGCTAGCTGTAGGTGTTCCTGTTAATTTCAGGGGAGTTGGACTAGATGACCCTAGTTGGACCTTTTAAGGGTTCCTTCCAACTCAACTGGTTCCGTGATTCTGTGAGTGCTGATGATTTTTTTTTATTTAATTTGAAGGGAATATATATGTATATATATATTTTTTTCTCCTTTTGGACACTTTCCAGTCTCCCACTAATCTATCTTGAATCATTACTCAAGGATCATTAATCATAATTAGTCAATTAACTATAAAAATTAATCCATGAACTATAAAAGTAAAGCCTAACAAGGTTTCCATAAGAAACAAGAAACACCGGCTGGTTCAAGTTCTGTTGTTCTGTCCTGTTCCAGGAAATAAAAAGCTGCCTGTGTGCTAGGAATGGGGGAAAAACTTGATTAAAAGAGTTATCTAGGGAAAATGAAATGCAAGGGTTTTAATCTTTTCAAGTGCCCGTATGACATTCTCAGTGGAAGTAAAAAGCTTTTCTGATGTTTTAAAGGGAAAGTATAAGCCTTACATTGAAATACTGTTTAATTTATTTTCCTGTGCATGATATCACTCTTAGGAGTAATCACTTTACGCTACTGGGAACAGAGTTACCATCTTTGTTTATTGGAACAGTCAAAGTGTTTGTATCATAAGCCTTCTTAACAACTGGTTTATAATATCTAGATTTTGTTTGCTTCCACTTCCTGAGTACTTACCCATCCTTACAGCATTTAGCCCTTCACAGCAAAACCTTTGTAGTTTATGTAACAGCATAAGCTGCCATCCCTAAAGGAGCAGCATCTCAGAAATGAAGTTTTTATAGTTGTCTGCCATGACACAGTACCCCTAACGTGGATGTGTATGTTAGTTAATGAGACAACCTCACTCTATATGCGGATCTGAAAGCACCACAGTCCTCTGCTGTTCTTATATGTGGATGATGCCTTGTCTTTTAAACACATTTATTTAAATGTGATGTTCCATCAGAAGTCCTCCTGTGCTGCGAGCTGAAATTCTGTGTTAATTCTATAAATGGTATTGCCACAGAGGGGTGGAAGGTATGCAAGAAAGTAGGGGCATCTGAAAATGAGCCCCTCCAGGATTACAATCTGATGGAAGAATATTGTGCTACAAAGATAACAATGATGGTGTGTTTGTCTGTGATCTCTTAAGTTTTTTTCTGCCTGCATGTTCCTTTAAGTTATCAAGTAAATTGATAACCTTCCTTAAGGAGGGAGGAGATGGATATGCAGTGAATTAAGGCTTAGCTCCTCCCCTGATTTAAACAAATGGATGAAGAAATGTTTATTGTTAAGGCAAATCTTTTACAGAGGGAATTTCAGGTTATTACTCAGTTATCGGCATGAGAACCAGTTATGTGTGTCTGTGTAAAGTCCCTAGTTGTTACCTGTTCAGGTATCTGCATCTCTGTGTCTTCTCTCATCATCATTAAAGTTGTTTTCTGCTGACTTATTTTATGTGAGCATGAACCTGTGAACTCTTTGGTTTGTATCCGTCGCTAAATGCGACATACTTAGACGTGGTTAAAACCTTACATTTGATTTTATTATGTGTACACTGAGGGTAAACAAAGCAAAGTATCCTTCATTCTGTCCAGACGTGATTTGATTAAACTGCCTCTTCCAAAAGACAAGTGGACACCTGGTGGATGTTGCAGTAGTGCTGACATATCGTGGTGATTGGTCTTTGTCTCCTTACTCAGACAGCTTGATTGGAATTAATCTAAGTGGAGAGCGTTTTGCTGCGGAAGGCTGTGCTGATTAGAAACCAGAGTCTGGATGTTCTATGAACCACATTAAACTCAGCTTAAGTTGGCGCTGTCTTCATCAAAGAGCTGAGATGATGCCCATTAGCCAGATAAAAGAAAAAAATGTCTACCATGAAGCTTTGAATAAAGCGTGGAATACTTGCTCTAGTACAAGGATTAAATGTCTCTAACACATTCATGGGTTTAGAATGCAAGTTAATTTCTCTTTTTACACCATGTTTCTACTACACTGGTGTGAGTTCTCACCCTGCCAAGAAATCCATTGCATTTTTGCTAGCTAAATATCAGTGAGGATGAAACCAAATGATGCCCCTCCAGTTGCATATGCTACTTTGCGTAGCTCTTGGAGCATTCCTGCTGCAGACACATATGTCTGTTTTCAGTGACACTTCTAGTTCAGGTGCAAAATTCAGCTGCAACTTAAATTTTGCTAGTTTCCTTTTCTGAGATATTAATGGAAAGAGCTGGTGCAGGTGCTCTGTGGTTGATGTTTTTATGTAGCAGTAACGGCCTGGTTGTGGTATTCAGTTCTTTCTAGATTTCAGGTTTCTACCTTGCTGCTTTCAGTGCTCCATTGGTGCTTAAAGAAGAAACATTGCAACGCTAAGTTTTTTGTTATAAAACCGAATTTAACGTATGCTTTTCAGTCATTATTGTTATTTTCTGTGGTAAACGTGAGGCTGATTGAATGGCTTGCTAGAATGGGACTTTCAGACTTGCACGCTCTTTTAAATTTCCAAGCCTAGTTCCAGTTGGTAGTGAGGAATTGTAGACTGTTGATCAAAGAGTCAGCCACTGTATTTTACTGATGGAAGCTGAACAACTTTAGTTTGTGTCTTGCAGTCAGAATGCAGTATGACATACGCTCATGCCAAGACGATTTTGGTGTAAGATAGTAATATTTATTGATCAAAAATATGGTGACAGACTCAAAAGGACTAATTTTATTCTAATTATGCAAGGAATTGCATACAACAATATTTTTTGAGACATGCCTGTCTGTCTTATTCCACATTCACAAGAAATCATGCTGGTATTGAGACTTTTGTTACTTTGAGTGACTCCTTTCTCTTTGCCTGTAGTATCCAGTCCTGAGCATATGTTGTCTTTACTATGTGGAATCACTAGTTGCCATACAAATAGTGAACATTAGGAGACTAGGTCTACCCAACCTGATATGGTGTAGTCAGAGATGACCTTAGCACAGTCCAGCCACCCTTCTTAGTATCTCCCAGCTTCTTTGAGGGGCATGTTGTGTTTAGCTTGCCATTATTTCTGCAATTTTCTGTAATGGAATCCACAGTGGATGCTAATAATTGTGGTGATAGGCTGATAAAGGAGACTGCTGCATCCTCTTTCGTGTTTCTGAAATCTATTTCTTTACATCAGAGGGTTGCAATGCAATAGTAAGTGCCAGCAGTTTCATGGTTGCTGTCCTCAACAATGGGCTATCTCTGTAATTGCTAGAGGTGAATTGTGCATGGATTCTGTGCAAAACTGGTCTGGAATTCTGAAGTTACTTGAAACTTACTAGTTTGGTTGGCATTTGAGTATTGTTCCTCTGTTATCATAGAATCATAGAATGGCCTGGGTTGAAAAGAACCACAAAGATCATCTAGTTTCAACCCCCCTGCTATGCGCCACTAGACCAGGCTGTCCAGAGCCACATCCAGCCTGGCCTTGAACACCTCCAGGGATGGGGCATCCACAACTTCCTCGGGCAACCTGTTCCAGCGCATCACCACCCTCTGAGTGAAAAACTTCCTCCTAATATCTAACCTAAACCTCTCCTGTCTCAGTTTCAAACCATTCCCCCTTGTCCTATCACTATCGTAGGCATTCATGTGGACTGCAAGTGCCACCCAGCAACAGATTGCTGCCTGCCCTTGGCTCCTTACACAAGCGAAGACAAACCAATCACCACCAAGAATTAGTAACTGCTTTATGATAATTTGCCTTTTCTGAGCGTAGCTTTATTGTTTTGGAATGCAGCTGGAATCTTCTGTGGATAAAAGTTGTTAAATACATGTCTGTCTTTCTGATTCAACGTTTGTCATCAGTGATGGGCGGTGAAGGATAAAGGTGCCATTAGAAGGCTGTCATTTTAGCACGTGGAGTTGCAAAGCTTGTGAAGGAGCTTCCTAAGGGAAGCCACAATCTGCTAACAGAGATGTTTCCAACATGTTCATCAGAACTGTGGTGGAAAAGGAAACTTGGCATGGGAAACTCTGGGGCAGGAGACTTGCAATTCCTCTGTAGTTGCTGGATGTTGTACTGGTTTTGAGGACTGCCCAAGGAAGTGCTGGATAGGTGGGCCCTTCTCTTTGCAGATCAGCTGAAACCTTTCCCTTTGTCTTATTTTGAATTTCTACATCAGCTGCCTTGCATGCAGTTAATCCCATCCCGCTTCTTCTCTTGGGTCATCTTTCACCATTAAGGAATAATCAGTATAAAGGTGAAACTCATTTCCTTAAACATGAATGGAGTTGTTTGTATCCATTATTAGGGAAGGGTGAAGTGATAGTTATTTTACTCCTGTATTCCAAAGTGTAAGGGGATATAGTTCACTTACATTGTATTCCTGTTATCCAAGTGCCTTCTCTGCCAAAGACTCTGAAGTGCATGGGGTTGGAGGTGTGTGTCTGCTACAAATGCTCTTGAAATCACTTGTGAACGTAGTAAGTGGTAATTCATATGTGTAAAATATGTGTAATTAGCCTTATTTTCAGTGTGGGCTTTCCTGAATAATGGAACGCTGTTGGGTTTCTCTTTTCTCCTTATTTCTGGCAGTCGTTGCTTGTAGCACGTGATAAGGTGTGGGTCTACCTGGAGGAGGCCTGGCTGCCTTGCCAGCTGAGCTTGTGTGAACTCACAAAACACAGTGTATCCTAACGGGTTTAAAAAAATCTGTATTTTATTTATTTATTTATCAGCAATGGAGGAACGTAAGTTCATCTGCCATTTCACGTGGCCCTATTCTGCAGTGTAACTATTTCTTGCCTCTTTGGGCCTCCCATCATTTTATAGAGTGCTTTTGCAGCCCTGTTGTTAGCCTGCTGCCTAGGCTGGGAGGCTTTACAAGAGATTAAAAAGTGCATGCTTGCTTTTTTCCCTATCGACTGTGGGTTTTTTTCTTCCCTGAAACAGTAAGATTAGATTAGCGTGACAAATCAATTAGCGTTCAGTATAAAATACCGCAAACCACGCGGTTTAAAAACAAGGAACTGCAGGGGAAAAGCGCCTTCCTCCTTCAGGAGGGCTGGCTGGGCAGGGCGCTGCGTGCCCGCGCAGTGCCTTTCCGTGTCCTTGGGCCTGGCCCCGCGGGCAGCGCTGCTGCTGGAGAACGCAGCAGAGTCCCCTAGCGGGAACGCGATGCCGGGAGGAGCGTGCGCCGCGCTGCTGCTGCCCCTCCGTGCGGGGGCTGAGCCGAGTGCCCTACCGCTGTGTGTGTAGAGAAATACGGTCGAGAAATTGCACTCCTAAAACGCCGTGAGAGCGGCGGAAGGAGTACGGGGCCCTCAGAAGAATGTGAGGTGCCGAACGTAGCAGTTGCGGGGGTTTATTCGGAACGGTTGTGACTCGTGCTTCTCGCGTCTGTCGCAGGGATGCTAAAACGGGACGGGAGGCGGCCGCTTGCAGCCGCTGCCCTTCTCCTCGTCCGCCGGGCTGCGGGCAGTCTGAACTCCGCGCACAAAGCGGCGGTTTGCCCCCTGCGTCATCGAGGGAGGGTCGGAAACGCACGGCCGCGGGAGTTCCCGTGCGGGCCCTGCACGCGGCGCTCCGCGCGGTCGGGGCGGCGTTGCGGCATCCGGCGCGGGACGCCTGCCTAGCAGCGGCTGCGTCCGCCCGCCCC
>JACDJE010000093.1:981579-1006735 GCA_016647715.1 Pavo muticus | reverse complement strand
CGGCGGAGCGGCGGCTCCCCGCGGGTTGGCGGGGCGCGCGGCGGCGCGGAGGGGCGCGGAGTGTAAACACGGAAGTGGCGGCGACGCCGCGCTGGGCGCACGTGGTCGTCCCCGCCGGGCGCCGCGGGCATCTCCTGCCCTGCGGCCTCTTCCTGTGCCCACCGGCCGCTGTGTTGCGATACAGCGGGGCGGTCGGGAACGGGAGACCAAAGCTGGGCCCAGATTGGTCCTGTTTGGGGCTGGCTCGGTTGCCGGCCACGAGAGCATCTCCGGACAGGATAGCTACGGGGCTGGCAGTTAACGTTGCTCTCTACTGGCCTGACAGCGCTGCTGTTCCCTGTGTTCCTTTAAATGCTGATACGTGAACCCGGCGAACTTCTGTGAGGTGCATTAATGCCCGTGGGGCTGCTCCTGCCCACCATCCGTGCTTGGAATCGGGAACCCCTCATTGCAGCGCTGTGCCGGTGCCTGGCAGCATTAAGGGATAAGCCATTGTAAGCCTGGGGCTGTAGCTCCTTGCTGACCTTGTGCAGGTGAAGGGAGGTTGCTGCACCACAGCCTCACAAAACACTGTTTTAGAAACTACAGTCTAGCTCTTCTTGTGCCTTCATTCCCGTGGTTACTCCTGTTTTGGGAGCACCGTTCCCAAAGGTGCGTGTTGCTGGTACTTCATGCCGTGAAGCTCAGCTGCAGCCCTGTTGGGCTCAGTTACCTATCAAGTTGGGCTTTTTGCAACAGCAGTTGGCAGTTCTGAATACACGCAGCACACAGCATTTGTTTAGGAAGGGAGAGTGGGGTTGCGAGGTGTTCAGTCAGTGCTGGAGATGGTCATCAGCTGGCCTGTTGTCTTTTCCCGTTTAAAAAAGAAGAGCTGTTTTCTTTTCTGGTAGAAACATAGATTATTTTATAAGCAGATATTTTTCTTCTTCTGCAAAACAGACCAGAAAACTTAGTTTTAATGTGAAGCATGCAAACAAGTGCCCTGGAATCAGATTGCTTCATGAAAGCAACGGGATGAGATTTGGGTTAAAAAATGGAAACAAATGTGGTGTCCCACAGCCATGGATAAGCAGGCAGGCTGCTGCAGTACGCCCATGTTAGCATGAGCTCTGAGAGCTGCAGGGATGCTGCATGGTGAGGAACCTCCGTGATTTCCCATGGCAGTCTTTTGGCTGCAGTTGGCATTCAGGTGAGCACTCCTGCTCCTCTGGGTGCAGTTCTCCCCCATGCCTCTCATGAGGAGCACTCCCAGTGTTGCGGTATGGGGGAACTGGGCTGATGGCTCTGCCTTCTGCACATCCCATCCTCTTAGTGAGCCTGTCCCTCAGTGCTGGCCCTTGCTGTCGTCTGTTAACGGGACGTTTTTGAGAGTGGCCAAAAGAGCTTTTATTTAAAATTGGTACTGAGATGTAGATTGATGCTTTTCCCAATGTGTCAGTGAGTAGGGTTACCTATCACATCTGATAGATGCCTTGCAGCTCGCCAAGGGCTGGGGCTGGCTCTCCTCTCCTCTCTCCCTGCCCTTAATCCTGGTCAGGTTGGCACGGTGCTGGCGTGGTGTTGGGAAGGTACACAGAGGTGCCCGAGTGACCTTGTTGCCCTTGTCCCAGATGAGCCAGTCATCTACTTCTGTGTGGCTGAGGCTTCCCTTGGAAAGGGAAAATGCTCAGGTAGAATGTTGCCTGCAGGGCTGCTCTTGTGGGTGCAAGTGCCCCAGGGCTGGGGATGGCCTCCAGCTGCCTATGGGAAGGGCTGTCGGGATGTGGGACGCAGCAGGTAACAGCCTGTCCTTTGGCATGGTTCTCCGTGCCCGCAGGGTAAGCTTTTGTTGTTGCAGTGTGCTGGAATGCCAGCCTTATCAGGCACCTACTGCTGCAGGAGATAGAGCCCTCTAAATAGCATCTGGGCAGGGCTGTGGCGGAAGGCTTAGAGGCAGCTAGGTTGGCTCAGTGTGGTGTTGCATTCTGATGGAAGGTTTGTGTTTTCCAGGTGTTGCTAACTCCTGTGTTTGCTTGTAGGTTTTTAAAGCTTCTAGTCCTTACTTTTAAACTCTTGGTTTGCTAGCTTTTCCCCACGTGTTCCTGCTCTAATCTGTTTCTGTAGGGTTTCCTGAGGCAGAAGTGGCAGCAGTGGTATTTTCCTGCTTTCCACCACGCAGCCATCACTTTTTTCTCAGACGTTTTCAGTAACAGGATAGGTGCCTCAGAGCTCTCATGGAGAATGCTCACCCAATGCCCCTCGGATGGCAGGGGCTGCAGACAGGTGACCCCGCTGCCGCTAAAGATAGCCTGGCCGTCTGGCTGCAGTGCCGGGCACCCGGAGAGATGCATTGCCTTAAATGGCGAGCTGAGCCGCAGGAGCCGGCACCTTGTGCTGCGGTGACACGGGACAGGTGGCTGTGCTGCCTGGGACCCTGCCCAGCCTGCCGACAGAGCAGCACCTCAGCAGCACCGCAGCTGGCATCCAGAATGCCTGGGGTTCCCTTTCTGTTTGGTGTTGCGCTGGGTCCCAATGGTCTGCCTTGTATCCAAGTTTAAGCGCGTTCTCTTGGAGTTACTTTATATTAGCTTTATTTAACTGCTTAGTGTTCATGAGTTTTCAGAACTCAAAAAGAGTTTTTTACCTTAATCCCTCAGCTGTTGCTTAAGAGAAAACACCTCCTTGTGTTTGAATGCTTTGTGGCTCTGTTGTTTTCTCATTACCAACCAGGCCTGTTAAACTCAGCTTGCTGATGTTTTCAGTATTAGGAAACAAGATATCACTGTTTTGCAAATTAATCTTGTATTTATATATATGCTTTATCTAAATAGACTGAAAATCTGAAGAGAAGTGATGTTTATATTTTAATGGGATCACGGTTGGAGTTGGGTTTGCTTCTCTCTGCTGTGTCATTTTACAACCATCTTCATTACAATCCGGTTTATTTTGCTTAAATAGGAAGTAGAAAAGAAACCCCCGAAGTCCATATCTGTAAGCTCTTGAACTCCTAATAGAAACAGGGAGCTTGGCTGTGAGCCAGAAATCTCAGAAGTGAGTGTTGGTTCTTGTTGGCTGCTTGTCTCACGTCTTCCCTAAACATTTCTGTTGGCAGTAAGATGTAAAGGTGTGAAGACTCTAGACAACTTTTTGATCTTCATGTTTAAGATTGAATAGCACTGTTGTACAGTGACACGTATGAACTTGAGCCTGGAGGTGTTCAAGGCCAGGCTGGATGGGACTGTGAGCAACCTGGTCTAGAGGAAGGTGTCCCTGCGGGGGGGTTGGAACTAGATGATCTTAAAGGTCCCTTCCAACCCAAACCATTCCATGATTCTATGACTTGTATGACTAATCTAGTCTCATGACACTTTTATCCTTCTGCAGTGGAAGCATCAGTTCACGGAAGCAATGTACACTGCACAGATAAGACAATTGAAGCTGCGGAGGCCTTGCTTCATATGGAGTCTCCTACCTGCCTGAGAAATGCCAGGAGTCCTGGTATGTCAGCTACAGTTTCTGCTCTGCGAGCAGTTTTTCTTTCCACTAATCAGTAAAACAACCGTCCTGTAAGAAGCATACCTCCAGGTGATACCATTTACCCGAGAGATGTTGTTGGGTGCACATAGTTGAACAGCTACACATTTAAAGTGTACTTTTCCATCTAAACATCAGGAAACACTTCTTTATTGTGCTGGTGATGGAGCACTGGCACAGATTGCCCAGAGAGGTTGTGGAGTCTCCTCCTTGGAGGTCCTCAATAACTAACTTGAATGTCATGGTCACCCTGCTCAGGGCCTCCGCGCTTGAGCAGAGATTGGGCTAGGTGGCCTCAGTCATCTTGTCCTACTTAAGTCGTTCAGTGATGCTATGAACCTGACATTTTGCTTTGCTAGAATAGTTACTTTAAGGGAAAATTATTTTCATCTGTTCTTCTGTTCTAGAAAGAATATCTGAATACAGGGTCTTGTAAATTGTTACCAGTTTAAAAACGCAAAAGTCAGTGTTGATATTCCTTTAACTGTATCTTCTTTCTGAAGTTACTTAATATACATTGGATGAAATCATGATCAGACTGGAACCCAAAAGCTATAAAGTAGGAAATGGAATTTAGGATGCAAACCAGTCCAGTCTCTTGGTCCCTAGTTAACTGAGGATCAGAGATTGAGCTCTAATTTTCTTCAATTAAAATTGAATTTAAAGTTGACCTTAAATCAAAAGAGTATTGCTTTGGTATAATTGTCTTATGCCTAACAGTGATCACAGGTGTGCATGTTCTGGGGAGTGGACTGATTTTCTACATGGCAGTTTGTTGGAATTGAATCTTGCTACATTTTTGCACGTGCTTTGTTTAAAACGATTTCATGTAAGAGAGATTAGAATAGTCAAGTAGAAACTTCGTAACGTACTTTTTCTTTTTTCCCCCTTTTCCTCTCTTTAGTGGAAGTTCTGGTCCCTCCTTGTGTGTCAACCCCAGAATTCATCCACGCAGCCATGAGGCCTGATGTGATCGCAGAAACTGTGGTAGAGGTGCCAGCAGATGAATCTGAACCAATGGATTCATCTCCTGTTCGAACATCCCCTGATATCCATGAACGAATGAAGAAGAAAAAAGGTGCGTATGGCTCCTCGGAGCGGCTACCTCAGCGTTTATTTCTTATACAGACAGCCACAGATGGTGCAGTTGATATGGATGCAGATAGGTTAGATTAGCTGATTGCTCTGCTCATGTAATCAGTGTGGTGCAGGTCTGAAATGTGAGTTCTTAGAGAACAGGCCTGTGACAACAACCAAAAATAGTGAGAGAGTGCGTTTCACCAACTGTTAAGGAAAAGGATTTCTTTTTTCGTTCTGTGCCTTGTTAAGTGAAGTCTGCAGAGTGGTGGGAGGGTAAAGAAGGATTCAGAAAGGACCTGAAGGGGGTAAATATTTCTCTGAAATAGGTATATGAGAGCAGGTGGTCTCAGGAGTCCTCGAATGGAACAGTAGGAAAGTTACTAGCTTACAAGAGTATAAATTGATTTACGGAATAAGAACAATGTCCTTGGTGTCAATGGTGAGAGAAGTATCTTGTTTGTCTGGTGTGTTTTGGAGGAGGCACTGATAGGAACAGTGGACGAGGTCTAAGCATTCAGCTACCAAATGAGATGGCTCTGAGTGGTTGGTATCTGTCTGGTCTAGCAGTTTGCTTACAGGCATGTGTATAATTCACTTAACCATAGGAGTACTTTAGTAGAGCTTCCAGACGTATGTATGCAGAGTTGCTTCTGGTTTAGGGGAGAAAAATTGCAGTGTCATGATAAAGCAGTATATAGCTGAGGTCTACAAGTTTGAGATTTGATGAATTCACGTGCACATAACAAATGGCTGTAACTACCCTAAATGACATAGGCAGGAAAATAATGATAGTGCTATTTTATAGCTGTATATTGGATTTAAACCATTCATTGTTTTCACTGTCTGTCTGAACAGTCGTTACCGGGCAGATTATGTTACAGGGCTATGCTCAGAAAGTTGAAAGTGCGTTAAGGTCATTCAGATACAGCTATAGAATGATAACTTCTGTCATCATAATTAATGCTTGTTGAATTCAGCATTTATTGAAGGGTATTATTCAGCAGCAAAAGATAATGCTGTTGTTCCTGAGGAAAGAGAGTTGCTTGCTGCTGCTTTCCTCAAAGTGACGGCAGAAGCGAGGGTTGTTTACAATCTGCTGCCCTAGGTTATGATCCTCTTCCCTGCTTGGGCCTGTTTACCTCGATGGAAAGGTCGCTGGCATGTAAAAGGGTGAGGATTTCCCTGACACAGGAGCACAGCAGGGGGCTGCGGGGGGAGGGCAGCCCCAGCACCACCCTGAGACCTGCGTCCCAGGGGCTGCACGCTGAGCAGAAGCTTGCCTGTAGCTTTTAATGGCCAGGTGTGGAGTGGAAGTGGGAGTTTATGGTTTCAGCTGTAGAATTTTGTAGGAAAACTGATGCTTTGGTGGGCATATCTGCTAGAATATCAAAAACAAAGCAGGCAGAAGAGTGGTAGGTTCTAGAGTAAAAGAGGCACGTGACTAAAGGAATGCAAATACACTGGGTTTGCTTCATTTGTGTGGTGCGTACTTCACCTGCCTGTAATTCATCAGAAGTGAGATTAAATCTGCCTATGAAATAAGCAGGTGAACGATGCGTTAAATTGGATGTGCAATAGTTGTAATCTAAGAATGTCAATTTATCCATACTAAAAGCAAGGAAATAACATTAAAAAAAAAAAAAAAGCATGAACTGCTTCTTTCAGCAATATCAAGCTATGAAATGCTTTTATTCTGCATACAATTAATACTTTTTATTTTTTCCTGCATGTTTTGTGTGCAGCTGGCCGTAAACCCAAGAGCCAACAATCGACTATTTCAGATGGGTCTCCAGACCTAGGTATAAAGAAGAAACCTAGAGAAGGCAAAGGTATAGTTTCACATTGTTAAATCTAAGATCATGTCGTTTATATGTATTGTGTATATCATAGGTAGAACTAAGACCTTGAAAACTTTGGTGGGTGAATTTGCACTGATTTCATTTGGTCTCAACTTTATTTGATGTCTTTGGATTTGTTGATGCATGGTGTAGTACAAGGATGTGCCTAACTCCTCTAAGTGCCCTGTAATACACTCTGCCCTTAATAGACCCGTACATTTTCATTTGCTTTGCATTTATTGCCTCATGCTGTCTTTTGTGGTGTGTGTTAACTTGTTGCTAGGCACATAATTTGTTAATCTGCCGCTGTAGGACTTGCTCTCAAGTAGAAGCACCTTATGGGCATTTGTAATGGTGAGGGCTGGAAGTGTGTTTCCTTAATTGACTCACAAACTTCAGTGGGAATGTGTTGCTTGACTAATAGATGCAAATTGGCTTAAGGGTAAAAACAAACGATGATATGTTTCTCAGCTGCTTGAGTGAGGACTTTTGTGCAGAAGAGTCATTATTCTTATTGTTTTTCATGACGAAGAGTCCTTTCTTAGTTTGCAAGTCCCAGCTTTTCACCCAGATGTCAGGCAGACTCACAGCACCCACTCACAGCTTACTGTTGAACTGCAGTACAGCGTATCAGCTCCTAGCCCTGCCTGTAGGTGCAGAACGTGGATCTGGTTCCCAGCTAACTTCACGAAAAGTTGTTAGGAGATTGCTGTTAGGAGCTAGGAGAAATAGCATTTTAATGACTCTCAGTAGCAGCGTACCAGCTGAAAGACCATGCAGTTGTCAGCACAAGGGCTGTTATTTCAGGATTTGTTTGAAAGCAGGATCTCTGCTATTTACGTCATTCCTTATCTGGTGACAGCTCCTGAGTTGTGTTTGTGAACAGGCTAAGGAAGAATGGATGCTAGCTCATGGAAGCCGGTGCAGAAAATAAGTTTCTAGGCATCAGTCACTGTTGGTGCCTTTGGTTTTTGCTGTAGCAGATTTTTATATTTGCTGTTCTTAAAAGTACTTCTTGTTTGATTTTTTTTTTAATTCTTTTAGCCTTCTTTGTAATTCTGATGTTGCTATTAGAGCTTTCTGTTATCTGAAGTGCATTTGTGAACTGACTTGGAGAAAGGAGGCTGTGTTTCTGTCTCTACTGGTGGTTTCTCTCCTTAGCTGTTTTATGAAGTGTGAGATGTTACTACTCGTTTTTCTTTTCCAGTTTCTATGGGCGCTTATGATATGTTTGTTGTTCTCACAAGGTATCTCAGTCCATATTTTACACCACAGCTGACATAAAATAGATTTTCTTTCTTCATGAAGGTTAACTTTAAGTCCTGCAAAATATTTTGTTACTGGCTTACTTTTTTTACTATTTCTTTCAAAAAATGATTTGCCATATGCAGGCTATTTTACATGTAGCATGTTTCTGGAAAAACAGGAATTATTGCTAGAGCTGAGTGCTGTCAGCAGAGTTAAGTCATGGAGGAGGAGAACTGCTGGTTGTACACAGCTGGGAAGGGGTTGCTTGTTGTCCATGTTGGTACTTCTTCCTTTGTGCATTCTGGATGCAGTACAAAGTAAAGCAACTGTAGATAATGAGCTTGAGTTTGTTATATCGAGGGAGCTGAAGACTCTTGTTTTTAGTTGGGATGAAAGTACTAGTATTTGTCCTTACATAGAAGATTGAAGTTTATATCTGGCTTCTCTTCCCTTCTTTTGTTTTTGCTTTGCTTAAGTGCTCTTTTTAAAGTGCAGGCAGATAGCATAAAGCTGCAGGAGATTTTTTCCTTCAGTTGGAGGGAGCAGAACTGGCCTTGAGTCTTTCCATATAGGTGCTGGTAGGAATGTGACAGTTTGTTGATACACACAATGCCTTGTATCATTGACATGCTTTCTGGCCGTTAGTCCTTTTATTTTGAGACTACAGATGACACCCTGAGTGGTGTTCCCCAGGGGTTGGTACTGTTCAATATCTTTATTGATGACCTGGATGAGGGCATTGAGTACACCCTCAGTAAGTTTGCAGATGACACCAAGTTGACAGGAACTGTCAATCTGCCTGGGGGTAGGAAGGTCCTGCAGGGGGATCTGGACAAGCTGGATTACTGGACTGAGGCCAGTGGGTTGAAGTTCAACAAGACCAAGTGCCAGGTACTGCACTTTGGCCACAACAGCCTCAGGCAATGCTACAGGCTTGGGACAGAGTGACTTGAACAATGTGTAGAAGAAATGGACCTGGGGGTAGTTGTTGGGCACTTGGCTGAACATGAGCCAGCAGTGTGCCCAGGTGGCCAAGAAGGCCGATGGCATCCTGGCTTGTATCAGGGATTGTGTTGCCAGCAGGAGCCGGGAGGTGATCATTCCTCTGTACTCAGCACTGGTGAGGCCACACCTCAAGTACTGTGTTCAGGTTTGAGCTCCTCACTACAAGAAAGACATTGAGGCCCTGGAGCATGTTCAGAGAAGGGCAGTGAAGCTGGTGAGGGTTCTGGAGCATAAGTCTTATGGGGAGTGGCTGAAGGAGCTGGGATTGTTCGGTCTGGAGAAGAGGAGGCTCAGGGGAGACCTTATAGCTCTCTACAACTGCCTGAAGGGAGATTGTGGCAAGGTGGGGGTTGGCCTCTTTTCCCATGTTACTAGTGATAGGATGAGAGGGAATGGCCTCAAGTTGTGCCAGAGGAAATTCAGGTTGGAAGTTAGGAAAAACTTCTCTGAAAGAGTGATTAGGTGCTGGAATGGGCTGCCCAGGGAGGTGTTGGTGTCACCAACCCTGGAGGTGTTCAAGAAACATTTAGATGTGGTACTGAGGGACAGGGGTTAGTGGGAAATATTGGTGGTAGGTGGACGGTTGGTGGATGGTCTTAGAGGTCTTCTCCAACCTTGGTGATCCTATGATTCTGTGATTCTATGGTTAAGTAACAGACAGTTGTAATAATCAGTCACAAAAAAAGTATTTCACTGTGCCAAATTGCTCTATACTGAAGGTAAGGTAGGTAATAATTGTGTTGGACTCAGTGTGCTCTTAAGGTATATTGGTGATCTTGAGACCTTCCAGGAGGGGAGATGAGTACTACATGCTATTGAAGAAGGCTCCTGTCTCCCTAGCAAGATGTAATATGTGTTTATGTCTATCATGCTGGATTTTGGATGCATAAGAGCAGCATGAATGTAAACCGGCTCAGATAATACATTTTGTAGTCATGTCTTTGTCTTCCTCAGAAGTCCATAGGGTTGGATTCATAGTGTTAGGAAAGGATAGTTTTCTAGGGAGACAGGATTTAAAAATAGTTCAAAGTTCTGTTAAACATTTCTAAAGTTAGCTTTTGTGTTAAATGCATAGCAACCATAATTGGCAGAGCAGCGTGCCTGTAGTATTATGCCTGTAGTATTGCTGGAACTTACTGGTATAGTAGATGGCCTCTGAGTAGCATAACTATTCTGCAGCCCTCATGTGGAAAAACGTTATTCAGGTCATTAAGAGTTTGAAGAAAAAAGGAAAAAGTGTTGAGTCAGCAGCTCTGTTCCAGCAGAAAAAATAAGGCACTTTCTGGAATGATTTCTCTTGAAGGTCACTTTTATTTCTGCAGAGAAACTCTTGCAGACCTCTTGCAGATTTGTTGGTGAACCCAGAAATTCTATTTCTAAGGAGCTATGAGGAAAAAAAACAAAACAGGATTAATTTCAAGGAATACACTAAAAGTTAATATTTTTTCTCTTGTAGAACTCTTTCTGAAATGAGAACTTACTGGTCACTTGGTTATGTACAATTATGAGGACTTAAAACACTTAGCATTTAACAAACAACATAAGTTAGGGAAGATTATTCTGACTTGATAAATGAAATGAGAAGAATGATACAAAAAGCTGTAAGAGTTCATTTTGTCAAAATTATCCTTCACTTCCCTAAAATACAGCATCAAGATTATCCAGGATGATTCCAGGATTCTGGAGTACTCGTCTTGGCTCTTTTTCTCATATAAGTCCTATTCAGATTTCTCTGAAATGCAGTGGAAGCTGGATTTTGACTTGATTCAGTACTTGCTGTTTATTGGAGCACTTATTAAAATATGGGTAGTTTGTCTCTGAGGTGGTCATCCAGAAGATGAAAACCACAATGAGATTTTTCTAAGATAGTTAACTTCTTGGAATCTGCAAGAGCGGCCTTTAAGCAGCCATTTTTTGTTGTTTGTAGCATGGTGTAACAAGTGCTATGCTGGGCCATTAAACCTCAAGAGTTAATGATCTCTTTGCACACAAAAAATACTGGGGTGTATGTTTTAATTTGCCCATGGCACCTGCTGGTGGCTTGGAAGCATTATCACATAAATTGAGATTGCCATTCTAAGATTGTTACTCTTGCAGATCTGTCTTGGTTTTCCCTTCCTGAATTGTTTTAGCAGTCTTCTCCAGCAGTAATGATAAAAGAGAGGGATCTATTTTCCTTCTGTTTTTTTTTCTTCCTTTTTCCTAGGTATAGTCAAAGTCCAGGTAGCCCTGATGTTATGTTTTATTCCATCCTGATAGTCATTGTTGTAAATGTTGTCTTGGGGCACCTCCAGTGGAAATCGTACACCCCTAAAATGCCTGAGAAGTGTATCGAATTCTTCTGTAGGCTTCTTCATTCTGTACCTCCCCAGTTACAGGAAGGTACGTGGCATTTCCGCCATGTAAACCCTTACAGGGAGTAGTTGGACTGGCTTTGCATCTAGCAGGGCCTTGGTCATTCTGCAAGATACATTTGGATCAGAACACGGGGCTGTCAGCAGCGGGTGTGAGAGCCCCTTTGGTGCTGATGTCCCATTGAAGTAAGCAGGATGATCCTGGACAGGAGGTTGTGGCCTCACTGCCGTTTGAGATGGTTGGTTATTGAAGTTTGTATGCCTTTAAACATTATTTATTTCTATCTTCTTGTACTTCAGCATCTTAAAATGCACTGGCATTTCTATTCTCTGCTTAAGAAATTGAGAAGAAAATTCCGAGCTCTCTTCCTATCTGTGCAGAGCAGCTGTAGGTTGTAGTGATTTGCAACACCCTCCTATACTTCTTTTTACTTTTCAAGAACTGAGAATGGGTGTGGAATTGAAGAAACTCCTGTGCTATACAACAGATCACCAGGATTAGCTCCTTTCAGAATGTAAATATTTATGAAAGCTTTGCTAAACAGAATGAATGAATGCTTGCAGGTTACATTGCATACCATCCTCTGCGTAGCCTTTGCCTGTAATTTAGGTCATTTGGAGTTAGCTATATATGGAGAATTTTCTGCTGTCCTTGAAAGTGGATTTCTAATGTTCAAATGCTTTCTGATTATAGGAAATACAACGTACTTATGGGAGTTTCTTCTGGACCTTCTCCAGGACAAAAATACTTGTCCTCGTTATATTAAGTGGACTCAGCGAGAGAAGGGAATCTTTAAGCTTGTGGACTCGAAAGCTGTCTCCAAACTATGGGGAAAACACAAAAACAAACCTGACATGAACTATGAGACTATGGGAAGAGCTCTGAGGTAAAATCTTAAGCTGCTGAATTCCTACTACAATTTTATAACCGACTCTTAAAATCCTCAAGTCTATAGAAATAGTACAAATTCTGAGGTGTTAAAAACTTCTGCCCTTTTGCTGACTTGGCTGATGAAAAAGCAGTTTTGCAGTTCCCGTTGCTTTCATGTTACCAGTTAATTTGCGATTTACCTTCAGAGGTTTGTGTTTAAAAGGTCAGATTTTTTTTAAGCTAGATATTTGAGATGCTCTGGCAGCGCGGTCTGCCAGCTTCTTGCCATACCTTCTTACATTTTATTTTTGGCTGTGGTTATGTTAGATTTTCTTGCTAGCACAGAACAGGCTTTTCTTTAAAATCTTTATCAGTTACTACTTAATTGTACTTCTCTTGCAGGTACTACTATCAAAGAGGAATCCTTGCCAAAGTTGAGGGACAGAGGCTTGTTTATCAGTTTAAGGAGATGCCAAAAAATATAGTCGTCATCGATGATGACAAAAGCGAACCCTGCAGTGAAGATTTGTCAATGCCTACGGATGAAAAGTCATTGGAGAGAGTGTCTTTATCTGCAGAAAACCTCTTGAAAGCAGCAACCTCTGCACGTGGAGGAAAAAACTTGTCTCAGTTAAGCTGTACCAGAACAGAAAAAGCAGTCGCCAGAGTGGTGAATATTGCCTCACCAGCACATGATACGTCATCATCTCGCCCCTCAACAACCACTACTACTGTCCCAGCATCGTCAGCTCCCAGGTTTGTATTGATGTGGCTTAGGCTTGTTGTTCACCAATGAATGACAAACAGATTTTTGGTTGGGACGCTGTCTTTATTACTTTACATGTTGGAAGTCTTCTCTGATTTACAAGCAGCCGTGTAATGTGATAGAATGCTGTGAAAGTGTGGTTT
Source organism: Pavo muticus (assembly GCA_016647715.1). Taxonomy (NCBI): domain Eukaryota; kingdom Metazoa; phylum Chordata; class Aves; order Galliformes; family Phasianidae; genus Pavo; species Pavo muticus. Next base: position 993,917 of record JACDJE010000093.1, on the reverse strand, counting down.
ATGAGACAGAGCCGCCTGTCACTGTGTGCTTGCCCTCAAGCGTATTTTAAAATCGTGTAGAGAAGAGAGAGATGGATGCTGCTCAATCTACAAACGCCTATTAGGAGATAGACAGGAGGTTTTTGTTGTTGTTGTTTTTAAAGAACCAGTTAGAAATTTGCACATTTGGGATTTGTGTATCCCTGTTTTCAGCTCTAACGGTTTAAATACACAGCGTTTTTATTTTGCAGGACTGTACGTGTGGCAATGCAAGTGCCTGTTGTAATGACCTCCCTGGGACAGAAAATTTCTACTGTGGCAGTACAGTCAGTAAATGCAGGGTCACCGTTAATTACCAACACAAGTCCAACAACGGCAACAACTCCAAAGGTAGTAATCCAGACAATCCCTACTGTGATGCCAACCGCTACCGAGAATGGAGACAAAATCACAGTGCAGCCTGCCAAAATCATTACGATCCCCGCCACGCAGCTGACGCAGTGTCAGGTACAAACAAAACCAGGCCTGACTGGGTCAGGAAGTATCAACATCGTTGGAACCCCGTTGGCTGTTAGAGCACTAACCCCGGTGTCTATAGCTCATGGGACACCAGTGATGAGACTATCGGTGCCTGCGCAGCAGGCGTCCGGCCAGACTGCCCCCAGGGTTATTAGTGCAGTAATAAAAAGCCCAGAAGTTAAATCAGACACAGCAGCTGTAACACAAGAACGTGAAGTGAAAACGCTGCAGCTCTTACAGGAAGAGAAGATGGCAGATGGGAGCAAGACTGTAACCCACGTAGTAGTAGTTAGTACGCCCTCAGCTATCGCGCTTCCTGTAACAATGAAAACAGAAGGAATCATCACGTGTGAGAAATGAAGAATAGGTTGCTTCCAGCGTGGACTTACAGACTGTTACTGTTTTGCTTAAACTGACATAATTGGGGAGGGAAGTGGAGGCGATCACCACGTCAAAAAGGCGAGTTTGGAAGTGTTAAAAAACATGCGTTATATTGGAGACTTAGTGGGGAGAAAAAGAAATATTTTCCCGTGTTTCAGTGGGAATGGAACCACATTGCTATGCTGACAGAAATGGCCTCTTCCAGTCAGGAGACAGCTGAACCTATGGAGAAGGAACGATAGAGAGACTGAAAAGGGACCAAACAGTTCACTACGCTGTCACAGCACACTAAGACCTGGAACACTAAAATGAATTGTGTGAGAGGTTTGCCTTGGTTTTTTGGTTTTCAGGGGAGAGGAAAGTCTCATTTCTAGAAATGGCAAAGTTGATGAATTTTATATGCATACCAGCAATCACTACTGTGTGCCCGCAGTACTCAACTGGTGCTAAGTGAAAACCTCTGCTACTAGGTATTGTAGAATGTGAAATAAAGGAGATTGAAGAGCTTCTAAAAGAAGACAGAAACCTAGAGGGATTTTTGTATCATAGCTTAAGCAGATTTAAAATGAAAGCCTTAGACTGATTTTCAGTTATCTTTCTTGAAATAAGCTAATGGCTTGTTTGTTTAAAGCTTTTTTATTAAAACAAATTTTTTTAAAAATCTTGTACCTAGCACAGTATTGTTATAGAATTACATGTAACATATTTTGTATGGTAGGTAAAGTCTGTCTAAATTTCTTAATTGTGGACAAAATAGCAGCAGGCCTCTGGCCTTTTGCTGTAACATGCCTGTGTCTCTCACTTAGCCTTGACATCTGTGCATACATTTCAGTTTCAGCTCTACTCTGTCACTTGAAAGGTCACACCCAGCATGAGCTTTTGTCAGGTAGTTCTAAACCTGTAAATTTTTTTTTTAGTTGAAGTTAAGAGGGAAGTACCAGTGTTCAGAATGAACTATAATAGTTTGTATATTCAACATTTGAAGTATATTCTATTTTGTTGTACTCTTGTTTCAAAGTGTATTCAAGTAGGTTTTACTGAAATATAGAAATGAAATTTGTTTTGTCTGCTTTCTGTTTTTAACTTTTTCCTTTCAGCTGTTCGGTTCCTTTTCTGCTTGTTTGAAATGGTCCAGGCGTTCAGCCTCAGATACCTGGGGTAGAGTGGAAACTTGGAGCTCCCCAACACTCTGATACTCCGCATGGCTGGCAGCTCTCCTACACAGTACACTGAAATATGCTTCGTTGAAGTATTTGAGAAGCTTGCAGTAGTTGACTTCTGACAGAGGTCTCGTTCTCTAAGCTTTTTTAGCACGGTCAGCATACTCACTGTTCTTCCATTGTGGCTAATCGGACGAGTACTTGGAGTGGAGTAACTTAAGTAGCTAGGAGGGCACTGCCCTCCAGCCGATAACTTTCTGTGCGCTCCCATTTGCTGCAAAGCAAAGAAAACAGGGTTTGCTTAAATTACTCTTGAGAACCAGTATCTTCTAAAGCTCTGTGGACGGCTTATTGTTCCTCCAGCAATTCCTTCGTTTTCTAAGGCTGCACTGCAAAGAAAAAAGGGGGAAGCGAGCAGACTTTACTGCTTGAGTGTACTGATCTCTCTGACTGTCTCATAGAGGCAAGTAGAAAATATTGGTGAGTAGAAACTGACAAAGGAGAAATGTATTGCACTGTTGCACTTTTTGACTCTGTTATCATTGACATCTTCAACTGTTTATATTTTGGCTTCTACACAAGTCAATAATTTTGGGTAACTTCCCCCCCACCCCCCCAAATGAGGTAAGTATCTAAATAGGGTTTGTATTTATAGTTGCCCTTAAGCTGTGGGTGCAGAGTGAAGCTTGGGTGAGAATGCAATACAAGAGTTACGCCACAGTTACAGCCTGTGTACAAGAGTGTGGCCTAAAACAGGTGTGTAATACCTCATCCTGTTTTCATGGGGATCCACAAATGGTACTACAGCTGTCACTACAGAAGCAGCACATTGGCTTGTGGGTACCCAGGTGCCCAAGAGGAACCTCCAGTTCCTAGCAAGATGCTCTGGGAAGTCTTCACAGCAGGGACTCGGTAAATCTCAAAGTAATCAAAGCCTAAATGACCATTTGTGTGCTTCATGCCCAGAGGATCAGTTTAAACAGAAATCTGGAACTGAGGTCTTCAGTAATTATAAAGGAGGCCAGTAGTAAACAGTTGCACTAAGGTTTATTTTTTCTCATTAACTTCTAAAGCTGAAAAACAAGCTACCCACAGAGTCCTAGCAGTAAGCCTATTCTTGCCTTCAAATGGTGAGAAATGTGGGAATAGTTCCATGCAGCCAGGCCAGCATGTGGGGGGCTTCATATTTCTTCTGAAGAAGAGACTTGTTACATACTCTAAGCAGGGAAGCAGAATTTAAGAACAAAGGGATGAACAAAGCTGAAGCAGGTAAACAACTGGGGTGTAGAAGGCAGCAATCCCTTCCACCAGCAGTTAGCCCAAAGAAGCAAAGATTCTTACAGGTGAACCGTGTTTCCAAGCCTTGAAATGAGGGAAAAAGGCTCTTTCAAAGGGGGAAATGTGTGAGAAGAAAGAGGATTCGTGCTACCAAGGAAGAAGTAGGCCAGAAGGCCGTGGCCAAGGAAGGGGTAGACCAGAAGGCCAAATGGGGGAAGCTAGTCAATGGGAATATGCTTTTGGAAGTTTGTGAGGCAACTCTACTGAATAAAGGAAGTGGAGCAGGGTGAAAAGAGGCAGGCAGGCAGTGCTTTGTGCCATGTGGGTAGAACAGACTGGAGACAAAAGAGAGGAAAGCAGTAGCATTTTTAAACCCACTTTTCTAAGTCTTTTCTGTAAGAAATGATTCTCTCAATGGCTGTTACTTGATTGTGTGTGAAGGAGAGATGCTCTGTCTCACAGCATGAAATGTATATTGCTGGCGTATTTGTAGTTAAGACCTTTCCCACACCTAATTTAGAAACACTGGAAGTCAACTGAGGGCAGAGTACCTTCCTGGAAATAGATAAAGATCTCCAACTGACAACCTCCTTCTCTTAAGTTAGATCCAGGATTTCATCATGTAATGATGAGAATGGAAGGAATGAAGGCACACATCACTGCTGCTTGCTAGACAAACAGCCCTCAGCCATGCTCTGCAGTTTCTGCCCACGCTCCAGCTGGTGATGGTCCTTTGGCTCTCTCCCCTGGCCACGCAGTGAGTGACAGCTGTGTACCAGCTGCCCCAGGACATGTAGTAGAGATAGATTGGGTGCTGCAAGAATCTCAATCTGTATGAAGATGCATTGTAACTGAAACAGTACTTAGCGACGTCAGAGAGTGAAGTCCCTTCTCATAAACCTTTCCATGTATGGCTCTGTATGCCCCACTTTGTTAAATATTTAGCTGCTAGATGTAAATACAGGTGGCCTTCTTGTCACAGGCAGGTGGAAACTTCAGCATGTCTGCTTAGGTGCAGCTCTTCAGTGTTGCGTGCCGGTGAGGTTCCTCTGTGTTGGTCTGACACCAGTTGTTATTCTTCAGAAGTGTGTCATCTTGTTCACAAGCCATACTTACAAGAGGCATTCTCTTGTAAGGGTTATCGTGGAGGGTTTCTGCAGCTAAGAACAAGAAGATTGCTGACTGTCACTGAAGTCAGATTGTGCAAGCTTGCTCTTTACGTTCTTCATTCTGATGCAAGTAATTACTGTGTGGGCAAGAAATGTTTTTACTGATGATGGTGAAGGACATGAACTCAGGATGAAGGGGCTTTGGTCAGGTCTGTAACATCTGAAAGATGAAGGGCTGCTAACTAAAACACTGAAGTTAGCATGTGGATGTATTGTTAGACTTGCAGTTCCATTAAAAGTCTGGTCCTGTGTAGCAGTGCTATGTTATGACATCAGTAACTGGTGGCTCACGAAGAGGAGTCTAGGCTGAGCCCATCCTGGGCAAGTAGTAACTTTTATGGATGCCACTAGTGGAATGAAAATGCAGTGTGCAGCGAGCATGCTTCACACGGAAGGCATTGAGACATAGGCTGCTATGGTACCACTGATACCACATTATATATCATGATTATTTTTCAAATATCCTCTTGTAATATTGCAAATTGTAGGGGGGAATGGGTAATGCTGTGTGAAATACAGGGAAAACTGTAACGTGTGGCAGCTTGAAACATTTATGCATTGTGGCTAGAAAAGTTGAAAAAGGAATCTCATCCCTGAGAATTATTTTTGCTGCTCTCTCTTGAACTGATAAAGTCTATCTTACTGTGCAAGCCTGGTGAAAGGGTTTTTATTCTTGAGTAAAACTTCTTGCTGGCATCTCAAGCTTAGCATTCTAGTGCAGGGTTCTGTGCCTTGACAAAAGTGATCTGGGGTAAGTGTGGTGTGGGGAAGGCTTGGCTCTTCCAGTCCTCTGCTAACTGATTTAATGGGCTTTTGGACCTGGCAAATCATATCTGAGGTGATGAAGGAGCAGTGAGCCAGGGGTGCTGAGGCAGGAGATGAGAAAGGGGAGCGGCGCCTGAAGCCTCAGTTCTTACCGTGACACGTCCAGTGGAGGTCTCAGTTACGCGTGGAGACCATCACAACACAAACAAGCTAAATTCAATGCCTGCCTTGGAGAGACATTAAGCTTATTAAGTGAGAAAGATTCAAGTGACAGTATCTATTTCTGATCTAATTGTTATCTGAGAGTGTGTTCTAATAAGCTTGCAGCAGCTTCTGCCTTTCAGCAAATTGAGTAAGTGGGTCACTTCTTCCCTCAGCTGGCCTGGGGGCGAGGGGAAACTGCCACTGCTAGAGCTAATGCAGCTCTTATTTGAGATGAGAGCAAGGGAGCTGCAGAGACTTATAGCCTTGGTGTTCTTATAAGGCAGCTGGCCACAAGATGAGCTCTGAAGACCTTTTTTATTCCGAGAGTCATGCTGCTACACTGAAAAAAATTAAAAAATGTCTTGCTTTTTCCTATGAAAAATATCTACCGTACTGATTTTTATAGAGGGTAGAAGCATTTCACTGCTGCAGGCCTGCCACTTGCTGAATAAAACAAAAGCAAGGGATGTATTTCATTTGAGCTTTCTATAACAGGCCATCTGCAAAAATACATTTTATAGCAAGTAATGGAATAAAAAGCTGAAGCTGGCTGGGAAGTTAGCAGCTCCTTGTTGAGCCTTGTCTATCCTTTATTACAACATAATGGAAAGCATTTACTGTTCTAGGAGGCATGTGTGATTTTAACATTCCTCCCCACCACACAGCTCTCCCTTCAAAATTGCCCTTTAAGGATATGAAGCAGCAGACACTCACTGTCATGTGTCCAGGGCAAAATGAGAGTCGCAGCCCTTTTCTCTTTGGAAAAGCTCTACAGTGACGGCAGCATCACAGAACTCATGCTGCGTGCCCCCACTTCTGTTCTTCTCATGGGAGAGTTGATGCTGAAAGCCAGGGTCTCTATCCTGGGCACTGTGAAGCAGCACCATGCAGATGAACATGTGGATATCTTTCAGAAAACTGAGCTACTCACACACAAGTAAAATGGAATTAGAGGTTTTTTTTTTTATGGTTCTGCTTTGTTTAAATACAGCTCTGCATTATCTGGTTAATAATACTGTATGCCTATCTTTGCCTTACTACTGCAAACGCAGTTTCTTCCAGAAACTGACAGAACAGGATGAATATAAGCCCCAGCCTCTGGTGTGACTTCTGTGGTAGATGCCTATTAGCAGTGCCATTTTATATGTCCACGCTGTAGTGTAATTTATGGGCTGTGGAAAGCACATACCTGTATTATTTCTTGCCCTTCAGGTGTTTCATAAGTGACAACTGGAGCTGCCAGTTGTGAGGAGCCAGCCCTGCTAGGCATGCTCAGCAGGTCCTGAAGGAGGAATACGTGCAGCCTGGGGTGCAGTCCTGAGGTGAGTGCTGGCACTGTTCAGTAGCTTCAAACAGCTGATGGGAAGAGAAATACTTAGGCTAATTTAAGGCCCAGGCTTCATTATTAGCTAGGGAGAAGGCAGCTTAACTTCTCCAGAAGTAACCCCTTTCCCTACAGACTTGCTGTGAAATGTAGGCATGCAAGTTTGAGAAACACCGCTTGCTATGAAAGTGGCTGTGACAACTTGTAAGATTAGGACTGTGCACCTGGAGGAAAAAAGTCTGGAGGTGGTAGTATCATTCATTTATGCTAAGGAAATGAAAAAGATGGCAGTAGAGAGTATTTTTTTTTCCAAAGCACTTTTATTATTAAACACCTGGAACATTTACAAGTTACCATGGGCCTTATGCAGCATGGAAGTACTGCTTTATTTGCTCTGCCTAGTCTCCAAACTATCTACATGTCAGCCCAACTCCAACTATTGGTTCTCTCCTCTCCCTTCCCCTTGTCCTGGCACAGTGGCACATTTACAATCCACATATGCAATACCTATGTCACACCAGTGAGCACCACGCCACACACAACAGCTACCACCCTACCCCACCTCTGTCATGGCCTAGGACCTGGGCCACGGAAAGAGGACCTGTAGGTGCTCCTGAGCGCTGCTGCTGTGCGATTTCAAGTCAGGTACAGGATTACCAGCTTCTCACAATAAATAAAATTTGTCTTCTAATAGGTTCCAGTGTAGATTTAGGTTCCAAAGATAAATAAAAGGGAGTCTTTCAAAATGAAGATTGGCCCTTTACCAAAACTGCAAGATGGACAAGGCTATCAATTGAAACCATTTATAAAGATAATACTTGCAGCAGACAAGAAAACACTCCCTTGTTAGGCATGTACTGTGGAGGGAAGCACAGAATGTATACCTACAGACCATTTGTGTGATGGACACATGCACATTCTTTGGAAAAGTGAGGATGTCACTACAGGATGTGCTGCAGTTAGCCTCTGATTCCATACTCACTGGAGGGGGCCTTGCTTACACTGTGCTATTACCCCTTCACTTTAGATGGAGTCTTCACCTTAAGTCATGTGGAAATAAGAAGACTACACAAATATGATCTTAGATTTGTTCATGTCTAAACAGTGTTTAGCTTCCTTCATCTGCAACAGAAAAGGAGTTAAGAGAATCTAACTGAGAAGTCAAGCCTTGTTCCCTTTGGTACCGGCACAAGCTTAACATCAAATAAACAAAATTAGCATGCTGCCAGGGCAAACTGTTTTACATACGCACATTTAACTTTAAATACTTAGGCCTCCGCATTCATTAGAGGATTATACTCTTAGACACAGGGGTTAGTGAAAGGATAAAGCTCACTTCCCTTCCAGTTTTCAAATCTGAATACAGAAAGACCATCATTACAAGAACACTGACTCCTTTCTTCCTCCTTCAGAGGCTACAGATGAACGAGCTCTGAAGGGTAAGTGTAATTCCAAACAAGTGCCTAAAAGAATGTTTAGTCAACAGTATTTCCTCATCCTTAATAGATTCCAGCCTCAGAAGTTTTCAGTAACACAAAACAATGGTGAATTAAGACACGGCAATACCGGGTGGCATTCCAACTAATTATAACAGTCTGTCAGGGTCTTGGTTAAAACTAAAGTCACACACCAAAGACAGGTGATCTGAAGGGTAATTGAATGAGGGCAGCCTGTTGGGCCCGATTTGCTCTTCAGTCAGTAAGCCCAGGGCTGAGTTCACATTCAAGGCATGCTGGGAATACCAGATATAATCCAGTGTATGCCGGCACTCTCCTGAGGGCCGAATCTTCCAGGTGGTGTACGGGGGCTCTGACTGCCCGTCGGGGCTCAGCAGCTTGTATGCGCTGTTTAAGTTGAGGCTGGAGTTGGAGAATTCTCTGTAGACCTCCTCGGTCGGCTCTGCGTTGAAGTCTCCGCAGATGATCAGAGGGATCTTTGCACCCTGGGTAATGCTCTTCAGGTTCTGGAGAAGGTCGCAGCCCTGCGCAGACCGAAACCTCTCCCAGCCAGTACGAGCTTTCAGATGGGTGACGGCGATGCAGAACAGTCTTCCAGTTTCACTGCACTTCAGTGTCTGAGCTATGGCTACTTGGTTGGTCTTCAGCTTCATGGCGGTGAGCCGGATGTTTGCGCTGTTGATGAGCTCGAAGCGTTCTTTGAGGAAAAACAAGGCACAGCCGTCCGGCCCGTTGTTCTGCTCCACATCCAGGCACGGCGACCACGGCTTCGGGAAGAAAGTACATTGATAGCCCAGTCGGCTCAGGAGTGGCTCAAAGGTGTCAAAGTAGTGGTCGACTTCTTGCAGGCACAAGATATCCGGCTTGTAGGCAAGGATTTCCTCCAGGATGAGGCACTTCCTTTCCTCCCACTTCAGAGCTTCCATGGGGCACTGAACAAAGTTATCTTTGCCTTCTCCGAGAGCTGAAATTAGAGGCGTGAAAGAAGTTATCAGTGGCAAAAGTAACTCAGATTCAAGACTTCTTCCCCCTCTTCTCAAAGGTCACCACGCTGTATTCCACCTGTGGCTGCCACAGCTTACCTAAGACAAAATGCAGCACTGCAGGGGTTACTTAAGTACAGAATACGAGGGCTGTTCTTACGTACAGGATTGCCCTCTCCCACCACAAAGGTGAGGCTGTTGCATAATTCAACTTACAGTCCTGACTTTAGGGCTCTGAGAAAAATCGATAGTGATTATTTGGAAGAACTAAGAATTCCTGTAACCAATCTGAATCCCCGAATAGTTCAGCAGCGCGCCAATTAGAAAACAGTACAGCTTTACAGAAATTTACAGAGAGATGGGTCTCTCTTGTGGGAGCTGACAACTAAAAGTGACAGGCATGGTTTTTTTGGACATAGTGTGTTCTAAGACAGGCATTCAGAGCAACTTCTGGATTCAGAGATGGCAGAAGAGGGAGACCTTTCTTCTTTCCTTCCAAACAGAAGACAAACTGCCATTTCAAGTGCTGAAAATCTCCCCCTATCAGCTGGGCCTCGCATCATTCATCTCTCTCCCTTTACCCTGTCAGCCCCAGACATGTCTAACTGCACGGACACACCTGCATTTAAAACTTCTTGTTGCGTTTGGTCTCCAGGTTCCAACCCGAGCTCCTACCTTGGGCGAGGATGTTCCACTGCATGACCCGGATGGGGCGGTGATTACTGGCTGTGTTTTTCTTCAGGTCCACAAAGTCCCTCTGGAAGCGAGGTGGCCGTTTCTGCAGAACGAGCTGGCATTCCTCCAGTAGATCCTTGGGGTCTATGGGCTCCAGCTGCGCTGAGTGGGGCTGCTCCAGGCAGTCCTGGTGCTGGGACACGGTGCTGCTGCTCAGCGTCTTGGCGAGCGCGCTGTAGAGCCGGCTGGTGCTGTTTCCCATGGAACAAGCTGCAGAGGGAAAACTGGCATGAGCAATGACCGTGTGCCTTACAGATAATCTCGTTACACATGAGTAACATGGGGTTTGTGCAGAAACTTGCTCCCAAGACAAAACAAATAGGGTGCAGAGATAGGGATTAGCTCTGCTCACAGTCCTGTCTTGTTTTGCTTGTTACCGGGCGCCGCAACTGCTGCAGCATGCAAACCCTCTTGTTTAAGACAGCGTGCAGGCATCCCTAAGTGGAGAAAGGAGGCTTTCATTCAGAATGGGAGGGCTATGATTAACTTCTGCACACTCTGTGAAAAGCAGAACAAAATGTATTTTTTCCCTTCTTACCGAGGAGAGCCCAGCAGGTAAACAGATGCTGCCTGCTCCCTGTTCCATGCACAGCACTAATGAAGGCAACACGATGCACAGCCCAGTACTCTGTTCCCTATGTGGATGGCTGACGGCCCATGGAGCAGCAGGCAGCTGACTCACTGCCTCAGGTTAATATTTAATAGCAACCTCCAACTGAGACTTCATTCCCCCTTACAGCAGCAACTTTCTCTGAGTGCTTCACCAGGCTAACACCTTGGGGTGGGGAGGGGAGATGTGGTTCCCAGCGCTGCCTTCTGTGTGGGCTGGTGACAGGCATGTGGCAGGGCCAGGCCTGGCGGGAGTGGAGGCAGCAGGACAGGAACCCGAGCAGCCCGGGGAATGAGGGGAGGCAGAGAAATGAATGATCTTGCAGCAAGAGACTCACAGCCTTATAAAATAGGTGCTTTTAAAGATACTAAAAAAATACTTAAAGATGTTCCAGATGCGTAAGCCAATGGAATAGTGCCTCTATTATGCTCAGTTAGGGGTTTCTTAGAGCTGTTTGAAGGCAGTACGTTAGGAAGAGAAACTGGATGTAGGAAGTCCTCCATCCTCACCCTATCTCCATCCTTAGTGACATATCAGGAGCTCCCTAGGTTGAGAGGTGAACTTCTAGGGGACTGCTTACGGCATTTCAATTCCAGAGACTTGGTCAGGTTAAACTATTGTCCAGAAGCTGAGCACAAGCAGAAGAGATACCATTTAATGGCCAGGGAACGGGACACAGCCATGAAGCCCCTGAGCAGGACCCCAACACAGCTGTGTGGGGATGGGGAGCGCACCAGGAAACAGACACTCTCCCGAGGTTGCCCTTTAGCAGCAGGGGGTGAGCACAGACAGTTCCCACGGTGTGATGTTGCAATGGGAAATGCCAGCTCAGCACTGCCTACAATTACTCAGTGTGTGTAAAAGAGGAAGGAAGAGAAAGGGACAAGAAGGCACCTTCTCAGCCAAGGTGTGGTCTTGGCCTTTCGAAGAGCACGGCACAAAGGCCAAGGCTTCTTTTGTCATCTAGTGACAGAACCGTGCAGTTTACTATGAAGGCTCTGCTTCATAGCCAAGGGCTGTGGGACGGCTGCCCCAGCGAAGCAGAGAGCACTGCTGTACTCTCCCGCCCCAACCCCAGTGCTCGCTGTCCCGGTGTGACGCACCGGCTGCCCGCTGTCACACTATGCGTGCGGCCCTTGCTGCCGCTTGCTGTTCAAACCCTGATTTTGGCAGTGAGTGAGAACGTCACGGTAGGACTCGGCGCCAGTCACAGCCAGAGCTGAAACCCTGCCCAAGTGACGCTCTACAGAGCGCTCGGGCCCGGTCAGGCGATGGCTTAAGCGGCGGGCCCTAACCTCGTGTCAGAACACGGGGCTTGCCAGGTGAGCGACCTCGGGCAGCCTTCGCACCCGGGGCCGCGTGGCCGGGCCGCCGCCAGCCCTCGTGTTTCGGGCGGGAGGAGTGGGGCGCAGCCACGGGCACCCACGGTGCGGGCAGCCTGGAACCTCGACCGCCACCCGCGCTCGACCGCAGCCGGCCGCGCTGCGCCCAGCGCCCACCTCGGCTCGTCACACCGGTGCGCAGCACGGCTCTGACAGCGGAGCCCTCAGACACCGGAGAGCCGAAACCAGCCAACGGGGGGCTCAGCTCTGCCCAGCGCCACCACGCCAAGACTCGGGCAGACCAGGGCCGCGCCCCCGCGCCCCTTGGTCGCGCCCAGGCATGCGGGATCGCGCTCCCCCCACCCCCTCCCAGCACCCACCTGCGCGGGGCGCCGCAGCCCCCGCTGCAGCCCGCGGGGCGGCGGGATCGAGGGCCGGCGGGCGGCGGGGCC
>JACDJE010000093.1:892548-981397 GCA_016647715.1 Pavo muticus | reverse complement strand
GGAGGCGGCGGCGGCGGCGGCGGCGGCGCGTCCGGCACCTACCAACTCCGCCGGGCGGGGGAGCGCCGCGCGGGCCCGCCTCACGTTCCCCGCTGAGCTCAGGGCGAGGACCGGCGGTGGGGTCTCACCGATACCGCCCCGCGACTCTCGGTGCTGCGGGCGGAGCTGCGCGGCGCGGGGCCGCGCCGTGCAGGTCGCCGCGTTCCCCCCGGGCGGCCGCGAAGTGGGCTCGCCCGGCGGAGGTGTCGGGCCCTGCGGTGACGGCAGCGGCACCGCGTGACGTCTCCGCGCGTCTGAGCACGGGGGGCGGCACGGCCCGGGTGCCACGCGGGGTGCTGCGAGGCGGTGGGCAGGTGTACGGCACGCGCCGCTGTGCGCCTGCTCGGCGCTGCCCTGCTCCAGCCTGAGAGCGCCCGGCGACGGGTGAGCTTCCGTTATGCCCATAAGTGTATGCGTCGGGGCTGCACGCTTTTGCATTGGCCTCCACCAGCCCTTTAGCGGCAGCGCTTTTTCTCTCTCTGCCGCTCGAAAAGAGCGGCCGGGCCGCGCAGGCAGCAGCCTGGGGGCAGCTCAGCCCGCAGCGGGGCGCTGCTTGCTCTGAGGAGTAAGTGGTAAAAACGGAGGTAACTAAAGAAGGGTAATTGAACAGCGGCGGTCAGTACCTGTTTTAAGGTAGGCTGTTAGCACCCTGCCAGCTTTTTTGTTTCCTTGTAACTTGTCCTCCCTCCGCCCCCCACACTTCCCAGAAGGGCGGATGCTCTCTGAGCACGAGGCTGTTTTCTCCACCGACTGCTTTGCACCAGAGCCGGGCAGGCTGTGGCTTAACTCCCAGGTGCGAACTGGTGCTTGACTGGCCCGCTGCAGGGTGACTCACACGGCCCGATGGCCTGGAATGGAAAATACAAGTCTTCCTGGAAATGCACAGAGTGTACTGTTCATTTAGGGTACATGTGACTCAGCTTCCCAAAGCATCTCACATCTCTTCCCCTTGGCTGCCGTGGTGTGCCTGGCTCTATTTCCGCAGCCGCAAGGATTCCCATGCCACCTGCAGCCCTATCCTGAGAGAGAGCAGTAGGATGCTCGCAGTTTAGGTCGTTGAGCAGCACTTAGGCGTTAGCTCCTGGGCACCTGTGGGATGTGGTGTGGCTCTGAGAGGCGTGCAGGCAGGCTGGGGGCACTTTGGGTATGGCAGGGCCATTGTGTTGAGGCAGTGAGGTCAGAGTGGCCCACGGGGGAGGCAGTAGAGTGGGTACCATGACAGAGCCAGGCTTTGATTGTGGCCAGTGCTTTCCCTTGCAGGGCAACAGTGGTGGAGGTGCTGGCCCTGCAGTGTGTAGGGCTCATGGTGGCCACACGCTTGATGGCACATGGAAATACAGGGCTCGGGAGTGGGCTGGAGTTGCCCCAAGCAAGGAGGGCAGCTTGGGGATGAGGGTTTCATACACTTATAGCTGTATTTGTGGAAGCTGCCCCGCAAATAGTGAGCAAGGTATTTATGTACTGAGCAACACTGCTGTCTGGCTCCACTTGAGAAGCAAAGCGATGGTGCTGACCAGGGCCTGCCATCGTTGAGGTGGGAAGGCCAGGGATCCAGAGATCTCCAGATCCTTGGAGAAATAACCTCCAGAGGGCTAACGTTCCAGCTGCAGAATAACCACAACCTCAACTTTTCACGCTTTATTTCCTCAGTTTCACAGTACCCTGGCGTCCTGGTGACCGACCTCTCCAGTGGTTGGGTTCCAGCTGGCATGTTCCTCACAGAGGCGGTGTTGACAGCTGGGCAGCTCTGGACTTTCCCCAGGGGTGTGCTGGGCCACGTGCGGTGATTGGGCTGCCCCAGAGGCAGGGCTGCCGCCGCTCCCACATCCATCCCACTGTCCAGCTATCTGCTCAAAGTGCAGCCCATCCAGTGCCACCTGTCCCCGGTGCCAAGTGCCCGGTGCCAGCCTGTGCCAGCCAAGTGCCAGGGGTGAATGTTCAGCTCCCTCCACACTTGACATGTGCCAAACCCAGGGTGCGCAAAAGCCTCTCTGCTTGCAATGAAGTGTGTATCCCACAAACGGTTGTATTTATAGCAAATTCCTCTAAGCTGCCTATTTGTATTGCATCAAACACAAAATGACAGATTCTGCAGTTGTAGGGCAGATTTACAAGGTGCAGAAAGCTCTCTCTACACTCCTGTTTTTTCCTGCATGAGTGACTCTCAGGGCTCATCCAGTAGCTTTCTTCCCCATTTTTTTCCACCAAACTAGTCTCTTATTTGCACATATGTGCTTGAGTTTGGGTGAACTTGCTGACTTTTTTTTTTTTTTTTTTGATAGAGCAGCTGGGCTTTCTGAATTCATCATATTCTCATTGTTTTCTTTAAAAGGAATTCTGATTTTCCCTCTTTATTTCAAGGATATTAGGATATTCGTATGGCCTCTCAGGAACAGGCTTTCATTAGCTGCAATTCCAGAAGGGAATTTATAGAGAAAGGCAAAGACAGAAGCTGTTCTTGATGTGCCTGACTTTAAAGGGAAAACCACATCCCCCCATTGGCACGTGTCAATCCCCCTCCCGCAGTCCCGCTGGAGTTTCTCAGCCAGAAGAGGGACGTGTGACACGGCAGCATCGGCTTTTTGGTATGAAGTAGTGATGCGCCCACTGCTGACAAAAAGAAGGTAGGAAAAGAGCTGTGTGATAGATTCAGGAATGTGATTTCTTAAAATAGTATTTTAGGTGATTTCAGTACAGTGGACAGACCAGAGACAGCTTTGATCCGGTTATCCTTCATGTGGAAACAGGGACTGCCCTATTAAAGTCCCTTCACCTGGACCTTGGCAAGATAGAATCATAGAATCATAGAACGGCCTGGGTTGAAAAGGACCTCAAAGATCATCTAGTTTCAACCCCCCTGCCATGTGCAGGGTCGCCAGCCACTAGACCAGGCTGCCCAGAGCCACATCCAGCCTGGCCTTGAATGCCTCCAGGGATGGGGCATCCACAATCTCTCTGGGCAACCTGTTCCAGTGCGTCACCACCCTCTGTGTAAAAAACTTCCGCCTCATCTCTAACTTAAATCTCCTCTGTCTCAGTTTAAAACCATTCCCCCTTGTCCTATCACTATCCACCCTCATAAACAGTCATTCCCCTTCCTGTTTATATGTTCCCTTCAAGTATTGGAAGGCCACAATGAGGTCTCCCTGGAGCCTTCTCTCTTCCAAGCTAAACAAACCCAGTTCCCTCAACCTTTCTTCATAGGAAAGGTGCTCCAGCCCTCTGATCATCTTAGTGGCCCTTCTCTGGACCTGGTCCAAGAGTTTCAAATCCCCAGGCCTGGACGCAGTACTCCAATGGGGTCTAATGGATGGGGCCTCACAGTACTCCAGATAGGACCTTGTTCAGGGCTCAACCTGAGGCGGGACAGCAGCCAGTACCCCAAGGAGAGCAGCGAGCCCCAGGCACGTGAAGGTGGCACAGGGGCCCCCACAGGAGCGGGGGATTTTTGGCTCCCAGGGGGTATGTGGGGATAGGGAGATGTGATGGAGGGGCCCTCCTGTTTTGCTAGCATTTGGAAATACCTTGCGGGAGGTTAAGCAGGGGTGCTCAGTGACCTGGTCTGGCAATGACGTGGCATGGAGCAAACCCATGGACCAGAAAACATGCTTTGAGAGCATGGTGAAACTGGGGTAGTTGATCATTGTTGGTTCCATGAGGTCTGACAGTGTGTCTTGTGGGGAGAGGTCACCTCTCAGCACAGCTGCCTGCAGTGCTGTCTGGGGCCCAAGGGCTAGCACAGTCAGGGTTTTGTTCTGGTGAGGGGATTTTGTGCTCAAGTCCAGGCTCCCACTGCCTCCCAGCACTTGACTTGTGCTGTATGGGGTGGGTGTATGCAGGAATTAAAGCACGTTCACAGCCACAGACCCGAACCCCATACAGCTGCTGCTGGTAGAAGCAGCCAACATCACCTTGTCCCATAACCATCTGCAGTGGCAATTCTGGCTTGTCTGGCAAATGCAGGAAATTGCAGCTCCACTGTACCCAGGCACTGTCACACCACTGTGAGATGCAGTGACTTCTGTCCTCTTGAAGGAAACTTCACCTATGTTATCACCTTAATTTGAATGTTCAAGAATGAACATAAAGGCCAGCTCCAGTCCTCCAGTCCTAATTGCTAGCAAGGTGAATAAAATCCCACTGCAAAGAGCTTGGGAAATTGCAGGCAGGCTCTGTCCATTCTTCTTGCCCAGAAAGCAGTGGAGTTTGATTGAGAAGCAAGTATAGCTGTATTAAAGGGATGCTACTAGCTTGGAGACCGCTGTCCTCTGTGAAAAAGCAATGCTGATCAGTGTTACAAGAAACACTGAAGCAAGAGGAAATGCATATGGAAAAAGCCACCTCTTCCTGGCTCTTACAAGGTCTGTGGATTTCGCAGAGGTCCCTGCGCAGGCAGGCTTGCTGGGCCTAGTTGCGCATTGTGTCATTACTTGGACCATTGGGCTGGTCCCTATCACACCAGGCTGCCCAGAGGGGCTTCCTGCAATCCTAGCATCCCTGTGCTGGATGTGCAGGGTTCAAATTATAGCAGTCGCCCATGGAATTGAAAGTGGTCAGCCTTAGCATTTGTCTCCATGCAGCTCCAAGGGTAGGCTAGCTTAGGCTCCATGGCTCTGTGTCTTTCTTGTGGTGGGATCCCCAGACTTGGACACAGAACTCCATGTGGGGCATCACGAGAGCAGTGTAGAGGGGGACAATTCCCTCCCTCTCCCTGCTGCCCACCCCTCTTTTGATGCAGCCCAGAATACTGTTGGCCTTCTGGGCTGCAAGAGCACGCTTACCCTTTTTATTCTGCTATGCCACGAGATTATGGGCTGAAGGGTGCTGGCTGCATCTGTACCAGCAGCTGTCCAGGGCATCTTCTCTGCCTGGTCATCTGCTGTTCCTTCTGGCCAAGTGTAGGTATGTGTGGTGGGCAGTTTTTACTGTTTGCATTCACCTCTGTGCTTGTGTTGTCTTATCTGGAAAGAATAAACAGTTCTTGCACAGCATTGTCATTTTTCCTTCTCTTTTTCCTCCAGATTTTTAATCAGTTCTAGGGGTGCTGCCACCAGCTAGTTATGGCAGTAATAAACTGTGCTTTAGGCAGAGTGGATAACAAGGCAAGCCTGGCTTCTGCTGCTTTTTATTTACATTTTGGTGTGAGTTCAGTGTTGCAGATGTCCTCTAAATTATAGAATTTGCTTCCTTCAAGATTTTAACTTGGAACAGAATGTTGAGAGCTGTGGTTTGGGAATATTGCTTCTTTTCAGGTTGGCATGCATTGCAGCTTATAAACACGCTGCCCATGCCAGACCTGCCTCTATTTCACCCTGTGGCCATTTTTTTCTCTTCCTTAAGGGATGACACATACACACCCTTGTGCATTCTGCTGTTTTCTTGTGATTTTGGAGCTCAGTAATAGGAGTAGGAAGCGATGAGCTGCTGTCATCCAGCTCTGGGTGGTGGAATTCTAAGAAATTTGGGAATGGTCAGTGCTGGCACCCATGGGAAGACCCCTTGTGAAGGGCGATGATGGGCTCCCTGGGAAGTAGAACTACCACAGCAGCTCCAAATTCCTCTTGGGGCTCTCCACAGAGTTCAATTAGACCTCAAGAGAAATGGGAAGAGCAGCTCCCTGTCAGATGATTATCAGTTAAAGCTTTCGAAAACGCGCCTGGATGGCCCTTGGGTGAAAATACTGGGTGGCAAGGAAGCCAGCAGCCACAAGTGGAGAATGGAGATCACTCTTTGTAAAACATTCAAAGGAAACTGAGCAATCTTTGTGTGGTCTGTAATGTGTAATCAAAGGGAAAGCTGCCGTTTTGACTGGAGATGGAAAATTGCCTGATCGTTTTTACTTTTTACGTGTCTGTGTAGAGAAGCGTTTCTCTGCTATTTGAAGTGAAGGAAAATACGGAAAGGAGAGGACATAGAGGGGAGGGAAAATACTGGTTTTGTTACTGCTTGATATTCTGCTGGCCTTATTAGCAAACAGCACTGTTCGTTCCAAAGCTGCTCTCCCATGTGTGCGAGGCCTCCCTGGGGATACAGCAAGGCACCTCTGTCGGCAGCTGGGGTCTGGCTGAGCTCCTGGCTCTTCTGCAGCTTCCTCCATTCTCTCGGGATCCAATTTGTTTGCTGTCTGTTTAGCCGCCTTAACTGCAAAATGGGACGCTTCATTTTGTAGGGGATAGAGAAAGTTTGGAAACAGAAAGGTGTGCTGTTGTCTCGCTGACAGTGGAGATCTTGGGGAGACTTGGAGCTTTGCTCCCGACCAGGAGCCTTCTGCAGCCGTCTGCCCCTCAGCTCCCTCTGCCGATGCATGAGTGAAGTTTTGGTGTGTCCTTCATGGCAGTGGCTCCTTACTACCCATCGAGATTTTGGCAGATCTCTCTGTCTCCTGGCGTTTCTCTGTTCCCTTATCTTGTTCATGAAACTGTATTATGTGAGACAAAACTCATTTGTTGGAGAGGAAGGGACATTGTACTCAATGGGATATTTACTGTGTACTCGAGCTATAATCTATCCTCTGCAGTAATACAGACTCCAAAATGAATGGGTATTTATTTATAATAATACAGCAGACAGTCCGTAGGGAGGTGTCATCCTGTTTGTAATCAATCCCAGTGCTCTGCTCCGGCTGCAGCACAATAATGCTTTGCATTAAGTGATGAATTGGTTTAGTTGCCTTATTGCTGCTGTCATTTTTCTCCACCGAAGATGCATTGCCTCCATTATGCAACTCTTGTTGCTGAGCATCAAATATCCACGGACTCTTGAAAGGCAGTATTGGGACGGTGTATGGGGAGGGAGGAGCATGGCCCCAGCCCCACTCCGATGGGCAGCGGTGAGTCCAGGTGGGCAGCGGGGCACCGTGGATTTGTTCCTCCAAAATGGATCGTTATTGAACTAACATTGTGTTTCTGGATTGATTTCAACTCTAAACCTGATGACAGAGTGGATGTTTTACTGCCAGAGAAATAGACCATCCATGATATTGAATAAGAGAGATATATTTTAAAAGAGACGTTCTTGCTATGCTGGGAAGAACAACAGAACTTCTATTAAAAGGACTGAATTTGGGTGCTGCAGAGATGCAATCAGTATTTCTGTGTCATGACTGTTACCATCGCTGCCCATTGCTCAGCAGCTCATGAGTGAGATGCCAGGAAAGTAACAGCCTGCTTTATGAAAGGCAGCATGGAAAATGCAGCCATGTAGGCTAAAGGCCGTCCTGGCTGAGGCTGGCTGCTCTGCCGGGCAATGCTGCCCACAGAGGGAGGGCCAGGCTTTACCTGCCAGGGCGCTCCAGGGTGGGTGAGGGTGCGGGGCTGGCTGTTTTCCTTGGTCCCGCTTCCTTTCCCTTCCACTCTTGGCCAAGCCCACAGGTGGGTGACCTGCCCAGGTCTCTTGTCCAATGGATCTGGACATTAGGATGTCCTTCAGTGCCTGGCAGGCTGTGCTGCCCCTGTGTGTCTTGAGCTGTCCCTGGAGCCTCAAGGGCTTTGAGGGCTGAAAGGGCAGACAAAACAGGTCTGCATTTGGTCCTTTCTGCTCCCAGGGATGAGGCATCAGCAGCTTTTCTGGGCAGCCTGCTCCAGGGCCTCACCACCCTCGTTTAGTTTAAACCATTTGTCCTTGTCCTGTCACTACCTACCCTTGTAAAAAGCCTCTCTCTTTCTCATATGCTAGGGAGAAAGGGGCAGGTTTGAAAGAGGCTTGAGAACATCCATGCACCCCTTTATAGATCTTGGAACTGCTTTTCTTTCTTTTGTGGAGCATTAAAGTCAGAAAAGCCCCACCTTGGTGCAGTTGCCCCCTCCCCAGCAGCAAAGCCCGTTACAGAGCAAAGATGACAAAAAAAGGCCTTAGAATCAGTTATTCTTCTGAAGTCAGAGCTCCCACTGGGAGCTGAACTGGCAGCTAGCAGGTGTGGAGGATCAATGGGCTGGCAGTGCCAGTCCGATGTTGAACTGCCTTGTAGACCTCAGGCTCAGCTGGAGCTTCACTGGGCTTGGGATAAAGTGAAGGCAGATGCGTGCGTGGTAGCTGTGGATTCAGGCGTCCTTTTTGTCCTCAGGTTGCTCCTACATACATCTGCCCATTGCCTCAGCTTGGGTGGAGGCTTTCTAGGTCCCCCCAAGTTCCTGTGACTCCTCTGCATGTGATGGTATTATCTCTAAACATATGTGATGCCGTCTGAGCATGCAGCTAGAAGCCAGCGTCCTCTTATTGCTGTGTAACATAAATTCCTATTAAAGCAAATGGGATTTATATCCTGCAGTGAAGAAATACGCCCCAGGAGCTTTCACTTGTCCTTCTGATTCCTGTAGCCCTAAGGAGACCAGTAGGGCCTTTGTTTTCACTTCTCTCTGAGCTCCTTTGACTTTTCTGAGGTGCTGAAGACTGCTGCCATCCACTGACCTCGCTAGGAACTGGAAGTGGGCAGCACATCCTCGTATGCATGTTTAAATATCTGACTGTATGCGTCTGTGTTAGCTCTATTTTTCCCCTGACTACTTCTGCATTAGCTCATTCATCTACAGAGCTGATCTAGCAATAATTGTGTGCTGGCCAGAGCTGTGGTGAGGGTGAGAGGCTGTGCTATGAAGTGCTTTGATGACCGTGAGCACTCTGAGACCTACGTACTTGGAGGTTTTTGAATGGAACTGAGCTCATGGCCCTTCTTCGTGCCAGTTTGCCTGTGGCTGAGCTCAGTGCTGCTGGGATTTTCACCTCTGAACAGTTGTTTTATGATCTAACAGCACCCTTATAAATTCATAGAATGGCTTGGGTTGGAAGGGACCTTAAAGACCATCTAATTACAACCCTGTGCCGTGGGCAGGGCTGCCCCCCACCAGCTCAGGCTGCCCAGGGCCCCATCCAACCTGGCCTTGAGCACCTCCAGGGATGGGGCACCCACAGCTTCTCTGGGCAGCCTGTGCCCGTCCCTCACCACCCTCTGAGTAAAGAATTTCCCCCTAACATTCAACCTAAATTTCCCCTCTTTTAGTTTAAATCTGTTCCCCCTTGTTTAATCACTCTCAGACCACGTAAAAAGTCAGTCTCCATCTTTTTTATAAGCTCCCTTTACCTGCAGAACAGCCTAGTCCTTCTCTGAGGCACGTTGCTGTGCCATTCTGGGAATTGCTAATGGCCAAGCTGTATTTTGAACAGAGATTTATGATCACCTTCCCAGTCAATTAAAATTCTAGATATTGCTAAGGCAGAATTCAATTAAGGTTAATTGGAGCTTCTGAAAACTGCTTTTCCAAAGGGAAACAATGGTGGGATTGCAGATCCTAGAAGGTTTCTATTACTTTTAAATAACTTTCAGTTCTGTTCCTCCCTGATGCTGCTGCAATCTTCCCTCAAGCCCTATGCTCATGCTATTATCAAGCAATTCAAATGTTGATTTTTTTTTTCTGTCATAATTTATCATTTTGACTTATTTGTTCTTTACACGTCTTCTTCTAAAGGCAGGAAAAAAATCTACAGATGCCTGGAAATGTTTTTGTATCAGTCCCAGTGGCCTGTCATGAAAGATATATAGCCACTTCTAAGAATTTGACAACACTTCAGCAACAATTATCCAGACAGGTACAATAACAACTCCCATTTCTTTTGCTGTTGAGAGGGATGCTAATGCTTTAATGAATTGTCAATAAAGATTAAAAAAGAATAAAATAAACAAAGGGTAGGGAAAACAGGTGCAAATGGAATTCCATTAAAATGCAACTCAGGTTTACCGTTCTAGCCTAAATTTTATTTTCTTGGCATCAGGGACTGTTGTGACAGTTCCTAGCACACTTGATTGAACCGGGAAAACACATGGGACTGTATCTTAGTCACAGAATGCAGAACGTGCAGCTCTCAGCTCGCAGAGCAATCTCTTGGAGGGATGAATAATCATTTCAGCCATTCCTTTTGTCAGAATTTGCAACCCGTTGTTTACTGCGTGGGGACTAATAACCAAATGCCAGTGAGGAATTAAAGGAGAGGGAAACAGCAATGTAGAAAGAGGGAGCTGCAGCAGCTTGCAGGTCCATGGCCCCGTGGCCGTGCCTTTCTCACTTGCCGGCTGGGGCTTTTTGTTGAACTCTGCTCTCTGCTGCTTTGGGAGTAGATTAATGCTTCTGACTGCACATGCCCTGTGCTCGGCTGTTTAAAGGGAAGCAGAACAACTCTCGACACAAGTATTTTTTAGAGTTTCCCTCTCTTTGTGGGAGATAAAGGGAAGCAAAGCCATGGGCAATTATTGTGTAGAAGTTAAAGGGAAAAATTTCTTTGATAAGAAATGATTGTGTAATTATACAGTTGCCAAAGGAGAGGAACATGTAGGTGGATGCACTCTCTGATGTGTGATTACTAATGAATTCTCTGTATCCCTTGTGGAAAAGAGCCACAACTGTAAAATTAAATAGTCAATGCTTCTCTGATGAAAGGATTCACAGGCACTGATGTCCTTTATCAAAATACAGCAAGCTTTGAAGGAAGAGCAGGAGCAGCAAGCCTCAGCTTCAAGTACAGCAATTGGAATGGAGGAACTCGGCAGAAGTCTTTTTCTCTAGGAAGCTTGTGTACTGTGTTCTAGTGGCAGAATCATTTTGTCTGGGGAAGTGAAGGGTAAGCTGTGACCAGGCGGTGGGCAGTGGCTGAAGCTGTGGCCAGTGCCATACAGCTGGCGGGCAGCAGATACTAGGTTTGATGTCGCACTGGGGTGCATGGACTGACAGGTATGGAGACTTCGGAAGCATCCTTGCTTTGAAAGGTGAAAAATGCCATATAACTACTCAGTGAAGCGTGCATCTGCTTGACAATCCAGGGAGCATTCGCATGCAACTCTCTGCCTCTCTCTTTTTTCCTTTTCTTGCCCTTTCCCTTCCCTCTTCTGACTCTCCATATAGATACACTCAAACATAACCTTTTGGAAGATAGCCTCCTTTCATGAAGTTTACTCTTTTTGGTCTTGCAGTTCATGCAGGGTGTTATTTCAGGGAGAGGTGATAGTCCTGTGAAGGAATGTAGGTCCTGACGTGGGAATGGGACTCTTGAAGACCTCCAGAAAGAGGCAAAGGGGGCAGAAGGGCTGCTGGAGCACTACCTGCAACACTATGGCTCTGATGCTCTCAGGTGAGAAGACACTGTGAGCAGAGAGATGTCCCCTGGAAAATAAAGAGGGGAAAATAGCATCAAAGCAATGGATACTCATCCCTGGGCTGTCCAGTGCTAGAGGTGTCTCAAGCTGGAGACATCAAGAGGGTGGGTAGGGGGTTGTGTGTGGTTCTCCTGCCCTGCAATGATGAGGTGGATGTCCTTGGCCAGCGACACTGATGTTAGTGCCTGTGGCCATATGTAGCTTGTTGTCAACAGCATCCCTTGCACCTCCATGGTGGGACATGGTGTGGAGGGCTCTGAGGTTCCCTGGAGAATGGGGAGTAGCTGGCTATTTTTATTTGCTAAAAAATAGCTGAGAAGACCTCTTAATACAGAGCTCTAGCCATAAAATCAGAATTTGTTCTCCCCACTCTTATCTTCTCAGGAAACAAATTTTGCTGCAAAGCTTTTCCTGGACCTTTTTAAAGCTGTAGCATTAAATACATTAAAGGCTACTTATTTTGAATTCAGATAGAGCTGAGACATGTTACGACTCTATAACTAAATGGAAAACCTAGTAAAAAAAAAAATGCATTTTTGCTCAGATTGAATACGACTACTGCTGCTTAGGTAGATTATTCTCAAGAGAAGATCCATGGGCTGAAAATAGTCCATTGCTGTCCACAGGGACATTGTGAAGAAGATTTAAGAGGATCTAGGTGAGCCCAGTGTCCTTGGAAAAATAATGACAGGAAGGCTAGCTAGCCCAAGGCTATCTACAGCAATCTCCTCAAACGTTAAAAAAGTGCAAAAGGCCACACAACACATACCTGAGATCGTGAAAAGAGAGGGAAATAATAGCTTGAAATAATACTTGAATAAACAACTGGAATAAATGTGTGACTAAGTGGGCGTATTTCCCTGTAGATACAATCCAGGGAATATGCTGAGCTGAGGGAAAAGCACTGCAATCTTTGTAGAGGAAGGAGTACAGGCTGGAGCCTGAGATTAGCTATTGCAAGGCTGGTGATCAGGAATCACAAAGCCTCCCTCTTTCTCTGCCTTTTGTTTTTCAGACTGGAAATGCTTTTTCATGGGGGCCTGTACTAGAGAAGCTCAGAAATGCTTCTGACATTAAAGCACATTTGTCTTGGATCATGCAGGATGTATTCGTGTGTAGCTCAAATTCCTGCTAGGTACTGAAAATGCAGGGAGATTATTTTATTATCCCTTTACTGCATGGTATATTAAAGGTTTCAAGAAAATCCAGCCAATTGATCACAGAGCATGCTGTCCTTGAAAGTTATGCTAGTCTTTCCAGTACATTAATCAATGAGGCAACTGAAGGCAATTCCACGTTGGCATCCGATTTCACATCCACAGGTTTATAACCAGTGCTTATATCCACATTTATTTACATTCATCTCAGCTCCTGCGTTGAGAATTCAGTGTGTGTGTGTATGTGTGTGTGTTTACATCCAGAGATGACTGAACTGTTCATTTTTTTGCTCTACATCATAAAGGTTCAGTTTCCTTCCTTCTGCAGTCTTTGTTTCCTGGCTCTGATGATGTTTCCTTAAAGAGGATGCCGTGTGCTTGTTCTACAGCTGCCTGTGGCCATCAGGAATGGATGCACATGGAAGAGCCTGGGCAAACACACACCTGTAAGTAAGCTTGTGATTTAAACAAATCACCCTTGTGTTTGTGTTTGTGCCTCTAAATGGTAGGCTTCCTTTTGTAGTTTTGGCCTGAAAAATATGGTTATTTTGGGCTGTTGGTAGTTATCTGTATAACAATACAAGATACCCTATTGAGAGCTGCGGTACCATTCATCTGATATGCCTTATGAGTTCATCCCGTTATCAAACACAAATTTGCCTGAAAGTATTTTAACCGAGAGACAAAGCAATATTCCAGCAATGGGCACAAATTGGAATGTCCATGAAAATTGGTTCAAACACAACTCCTATATACGAAGGGAGAGTTGTAAGTATGCTAGGAAGAAATTCTCTTAATTCACCAGTACATTCGCTGATAGTATTGGTCAATGAGATCTTCCCGACTGAGAAAACTATCACAAAGAGTTGTGAAGCAAATGGAAACTGGGACTCTCTGCTGCCCTGTGTAAAGACAGGAAGGACTCTCATGCAAAGTATTTCACTGCACCCTGCCTTGATTCTTCTGCTTGTGGGCTGCAGACAGGGGTGTCTGCTTTCCAAGAATATAAACAAGTTATACTTATTGCCATCTACAAGATGTGCTGAGATTCTCAGCACATGCTACGGATGTGCACACTACAGAAGCATCTTAATTACTAACAGCACAGTACCGGAAAGGCAAGAAAATGACCGAATATTGTCTTCTTATCTATACTAGAAGCAGATACTAGCTGACATGATTTTTGAGTACCTTCCTTCCATTCGTGACTTTTAATTTCAAAGTGAAATCATTTAAACTTATCTGTTTCCTTCTTATTTATGTTGATATGATAATACCATTCTGGGTTACATCCCTTCCATGCTCGTATCTGTGAACCTTCAGACTGATGAGCAACCTGATCTGATGCTTGATTTGGTGGTCAGCAACACTGCCCATGGCAGGGGAGCTGGAACTAGATGATCTCTGAGGTCCCTTCCAACCCAAATCATTCTGCAATTCTATGATTTTACCTGAAAAAGAATATGATGTTACCTAGACATTTAATGATGATACTAATGAGGCAGCAATTCTTTTGTTTCTTTCTTTTTTTTTTTTTTTTCCTGGATTTGATGAGGTTATTCATTTCAGACCTTGAAAACTGAAAGAAAACAGAGTTGAACACAGCATAGTTTCGTGTTTTATACGCCCCTTGTTCTATTTATGTGCATTTACATGCTCATTTAGGGCCCTTTTCAGTTGTGCTCCCTGCAGTCTTGCTGGCATTACAGATCTTTCCTGACTAGTTGATGGCTTTTGCTAAGCACTCTGCTCCGTAGCTGTTTGTATTATGTGCTTTTATGCAGCTTACTGGAGAAACATCTTGTTACTGCTTTTTCTTTTGGAAATATGTATTTAGATGCCAGTTGCTTCCAGACTTCCTGCTATTCCAATTTTTCAGCATTGCTACCCTGAAATTACACTTAACCTAGGCAAGGTTAAACAAAAAGTGGAGAGAAGTGACTATCTGGACAAATCCCAAAGAGAACCCAGCTGCAGAATTGCAGGGACAGCCCCAGAGGAGTTACAGGGACGTGGTCGCCCAGAGATGGGCACGGCACGGAGGCAGCCTGCCTCTCACCCAGTCCCTGCCTCTGAGCATCACGCCTGGGCGATGGTCCCAACCTGGGGCATTTGTGTTTCTCCCCATAACTCTGTCCAGCTTTACAGCCGCTTCTTTTCTCCACCATTTGCCAGAGGCAGGGCTGGCCCCTTGCTTTCTGCCGTCCTAGCAGTGGGTGCCCCATCTCACCCAGCGCTGGGCTTTGGTCTCGGAGCAAAGCCGCGGAAAACCAGCGTCTTGCAGACTGCAACAAGAGCCATTAGATGGCAGTAAAGCCTTTCGGAAAGGGTGGTGGGGGAGCGTTTGTGCAGCGAGCTCGTAGCTCGGAGAGCCTCGTAGAAGAGGGACCCTGGTCATAAATCCGGCATGCAACAAGGGGTTCGTCATGCGTCCTGCAGAGTGCGTGCCGTCCCTCTCCCCAGATCCGCTGTTATTTGCAATAGACAAGGCCCTTTCTTTTATTTTCTTTCTCTTCTTTCTTTTCTTCCCCCCTCCCCTCCCCCCTGTTTGTTTTAATCATGTAGCATATTTCCACTGTTTAATTTCCTTTCCAAGATCATGCGTTTCCTAAGCCTTTAATGTGAGCTGACCAAGACACCTGTGTGATGTTTGCGGGGAAGCGTAGGGCTGATAGCACATGCGGGTGCCAATCTATAAGGTGCAGTTTTGGCAGGCTGGACAGAGAGCGTTATTTCTTGCCTAAAAAGGAACATTACCTTTGTCAAAAATGTATTTGTGCTGAGCCACTGAGACAGAGTGGCCAGCCACAGAAAGGGATTTTGCAGAGATTTGCTTCATTATGGCAAAATAGTTAAGGAGGAAAGTGAAACATGATTTTGCCTTGTTTTGTCATCATCCGTTGCTATCGGGTAAGAATTTGTATATAAAAAGCAGGTGGGAAGAGGAACAGAAATTATTTTCTGCCACGCAGTGACATTATATATTCCCCTGATAATAATGTAATAAGAAAAGAATTACTGATTCTCGCGAAGGTGAAGAAAAGCAGACTTATACCTGCCACGCACCCACACTTCAGCCTGTTCCTATCACTGTTATTATGCTTTGTGCATTCTTCTCAGCAGCAGTAATGAAAAATAGGTTAAAAGCCATTAGTGATATTTCCTCCTTTCATCCTACACGAGAATGGTGTGAAATGCAGTGTTATACATGATTTCCTTGAAAACAGCCTTTCTAAAAGCATTGCTTACAGTTTGGGATTTGGGAGCTGCAGTGCAGGGAGGCAATTTTAGATTCTTTAAGCTGGTTCTGTGAACTGCTGTCGGTAGAGCTGGTGAGGGAATGTATGCAAAGGCCGTCACCATTTCAAACGTGCTAATGGACAAAATGGATGAGAGAAAACAGTAAAAGCTTTGGCTTGCACAGCCACCCAGGAGCATTCCTTGTTATCAGCGTGTGCTGCCTTACATCTGAAATGCAAAGACGGGGATCTCATCAGAAGAGGCTGATCCATGGCATTCCTCATACTCGCAGTGCTGCTGGCATAGTGGGCTGTTGGTGGCTGCCCCCTACTGTAAGATGAGCCAGTCATACTTCACTTCTAAAGTTTGGACAAGGACAGAAGAGTGTCTCCTCACTCAGGCTGCTCTGAATTAACCCAAACCCCTGGATTTCAGCTGGGCTGAAAGCATAACTGTGTTGCCAGGGTTTTGGAGTGTTTTGAAGGCTGAACTTTATGAGTAGGATTGTTGAGGCTAGGACAATTTTAATGTTATTCCCTTCTCTCAATTTTGTGCACGTATCTGATTTTCCCTTCCTGACACTTTTAAATGTTTTTCCAGGATTCTGTAACTCTTGGTGTTTTGTTTTGTTTTGTTTTTCCTGTGAGAGAGTTGCATGGAAAGGAGATGCATGGAGAAGAATTTACCAAGTCTTATTCAAAATGTAGACATTTCAGGATTGAGTATTATTAGGAGAATGTGCAAGGGAGATTTGCGTGAACAGTTCTTATTTTAATGATGTACCTTTCTTGAATGCCTTATCAAGAGCCAATGCCATTTTTTTATACTGACTTTGGCTAATTATAAGCTTTGGGGTAGAAACTGTCTGATGGCCTGGATTAGTTCTAGTTGTCTGGTTTTGAATTTCTGTGTATGTTCTTTGTTTTAACAACACATGATAAGAGTCTAGGGCCAAGTCCTACCCTCAGTTCCTCCCAAGCAACGCTGTATCTTGACTAATGTATACAACTTAATTTGCCTTTAAGACTGTAATCTTGGAAGCCTTAAACTTGAATTTGTGCTGACACACTGAAGGATAGAAAGGGGGATAAGATAACTTTATAGCCTCTTTTTTCCTCCTCCCATCCTGCCCTTCTTGAGCCTTTCTGTGATGCTAGTGCAGGGCCCAGGAGGTCCCTTGGGCCACCCCTTTGGTTGCATTGACCCAACTGTGGATTCCCCTCGCAAAGAGTTCTGGTAGATGTCTTTTGTCATTCTGGCTCAGTCCCTTGACAGAGCCTCACTGCTCAGGGGCACGCGGGGAGCCTGGGCATCAGGCTCCCAGCTCCCAGCAGCCCAGTGCAAGAACATGAGCCTGAAGTCCTGTGGCAACCAAGAATCCTTCAGATTTCACCTCCTTTTCCCTCTGTTCCTGGCAGGTCTTCTGCTTCTTTCTATAATTGGAGATACTGTTCTCTGTGGATAACACCTACCCACTCTGCCTGCAGGCCAGTAGGTATCATATAATGTTACTTTCCTGCTACCTGGTTTATGATTGACAGAAGCTTTAGCTTTTTTTGAGCTTGACATGCAATTTGTCCCCAAACCATTTGCGATGTTCTGGAAAATAATTTCCTTTCTTTTTTAGACACTTTAAAAATCTTTTGATGGGGGGGAATTGATTGGGAAGCAAGGACTGCAGAACCCCCTTGTTTTTAGAGCCCACGCTCGGGTCTTTGACCTTGTAGCAGGAGGCAGCTGATAAGGGATACTTCCTGAGAAATTCATTTGGTAACATGTCAGGATGCTCTTTGTGCTAGCAAAAGTGAGATGGGCATGAGTTCTACGACTAGCTATTGCTCCCCTAAGTTTATGTCACAGAGCATTATCGGTTGTGCAGAATTGCATCATTCTTGCTTGTTGGTGTCTTTCTTGATCCCCTTTCAGTGATTTCATACTTGGGTACACAGTTCCTGTGCTATTATTCTGGAAACCGTATGCATAAAGAGCGCAGAGTACTTCACAGCTCTCTGACTACCAAGAAAAAAGTCCTTCATGGCTCCATTTGATTTAGTTTTCACAGTACTTTACACCTTTAGTGGTGGTGGTTTTTTTTTTTTTTGTATCCAGGGAGACTGAGGTACACAGAAAACATGAGTGTCATGGGGTCACAGGTTTCACCACAAACACACAGGCAACCTACTTTCTGTTAGAAGCGGAAGATTTGAGGTAGATTAAATATATATTTTGCAATTTGAAATTTAATTGGATCTGTGCTCAGAAGAGGCATCCAAATGAATGAAAGAGATCTCGGGATGTTCATTTTTGAGCTGAAAATGTGATTGTTTCTATGAAATGCAAGTCCTTGAGCATTAGCATATTTTCTTGGTGAATATTTGCTGCTGCTCTGCTCAGAACTGAGGCAAATCCTGTTGGCCTTTTCAGTCTTGTCAGCTTTTGGTTACCTTTAAACCTACTTACAGATCTACACCTAGTTACTGCTTAGTGAAATTTAGCAAATCTAACTCTGTTTCCTAAATGTATTTGCAGCTCCAGAGGAAGGGCAATGTTACTGTCAGCATTCGTGCTACTGTCCACCTCCCCTTGTGCGTAGAGCTTGATTTTCTCAGTAGTGCTAGGTGGTACTGACCTGTCAGAACACAACTGGAGAAAGGCGCTCATTGCCTCTGTGATGGCAAATGAGTTGTGTGGCTCCTAGCTTGATGAATCTTCAGTTAAGCAAAACAGAATGAAAACACTGCAGTTATCACAAAATGAGGCTTGTGTTTTGTTTTTTCTGCTGCCAGTGGACAAGCTGATTGCGGGGCATCTGAGTCCATCAAATCAGTCTGAGGCTGCTCGGACTGTATTTTGGGGGCAGTGTCAGAAGAAGAAATCTCTGCTTCTGCTCTGTCCCTTCTCCTCTGAGGCAGAACTGCTTTTGCAGCTGCTCAGGAAACTGGATTGAGCAAGTTGAAAAACAGTATTTATTTTTCTTTTTCTGTGGGTTTTTCAGTGTACTGTCAAGAGGGGAGCGGGGAAAAGCAAGCGGGGATTGGAAGACTTCAGCTGCTTTAAAACCTGCAGCTTCTGAATATCTAACCATGGGCAGACATAGGCTCTAGGCAGCTTCCTGTCCACTGGAGGCTCTCTCGTGCCGTCTGTCCAGTTTTCTGTCCTCTGTTCTGCAAAGTCCGTAGGCATTTGCAATCCCAGTTGATAAGAACTCGCTGCGCCCTGCAGAATCCAGCCTTACACCTCCGGGTACAGGCTTGCGGTGTGTCCTCAGGCAAAGCTAAAGCATACAGCTGCGGTGCAGAGATATGCACAAGAAATAACATAATTATTTGCAGTGTAAATGCTGTGTTCCCTTTGTGTTGTTTCCAATATTCCCAACACACCTTGCTGGTTCCCCTTGTAATACAAAAAATAACATGGCAGTTATAGCAAGCTCTTTCCATGAATGGCACATAGTTTCACTGAAGTATTTCTCTTTCTCGCCTTCATCTAAAAACGAAAACCAAGCAAACAATGTTTCTGCGACACAGTAAGAGAGCTGGTATGAGGGAATTTGTCTCTAGAGACCGCAGTGCATTCTCAGCTATCAACTCGAGGCATTTTTTGCTCAGTGGAAGCTGTTTTTGCCATTCATCTCCTGTCCGTTCCTCGGCTCTTATGTTGTTATAGGGCCCAATTCTGCAAGCGGTGATGTGGGAGGTGAACTTGCTCATAAATGGGCTCATTGATTGAACTCATTGGAATTATGTGCCTAATCAGACATGCACTTCTCTTTGCTGGATCAGGTCTCTCCCCCTTCTCCCCCCAAAGAGAGAATGTTCTGTCTTCATAAATTGATGCAGTGAGGAAAACCTCCTGGCTTGTACATTTGTAACACAGAACTGTAAGAAAACCTGTGTTTTTCTCCCTGAAGATTTGCATTGCCTAGGATAGAAATCCCCTCACAGCTGCAACAATCTATATTTTAAACATTTCCCCTTCATGTGCCTCCCAGTTAAAATACTGTATGAAGTACAGCTGGAAAATCTCTTGCAGAAAGAGTAATTCCTTTTCCTTTCTGTTTTCTGGCTATTTCTGAGCATTTTACCTTACATCCACTTGTCCTCAGGCCCAGACAGTGCACGGTAATTTATGGATGCCCTTTGCCTGTGTCAGCTGCGCAGGAGTTTGCAGAGCTTCTCCTGCCTCAAGAAACGCTGGGAAGCATTTGATGGCATCCTCATGCACAGCCAGCACTGTGATTCCTGCGTGTGGAGGGAAAGTGACGGGAACAGCCATGGGGCTCCATGGATGGAGTGATTAAAAGCAGGCTGGGATGGGGAGAGGGGATTGACAGGGAGATAATGAGAAATGAGCCTGCAACCTTAGCGTTCTTCATTTTACGCTTGATTTCTTCCCTTAATGTCTATGTCACATCTTCTTCTTGCCATAGCCATTTCACCCATGTTAAAACTGAGCCACAAATGGAGTGGCCAGGAAGCTCATTTGAGCTAGGGCTAGACAAAGGAACCACAAGACCTTCTCTCAGAGTCTTGGAGCCTTCCAGAACTGGAAGGGAATGGCGGCTGAAAGGCAGCGTCAGTGCTACTTGGTCACAGGGGGGGCTGTTTCTGCAGGTCTGCATGCCTACTGCCACAAGCACCCAGGGAGCTGCTTTCTATGCCAGGAGGTCAGGATGTGACCCAAGTGGGAGAAGTAGGTGTGATGGGACTCATGAATTTTGACTGCATGGTGGTGTAGGCAGACTCTGGGCTGTCTGTAAGCTGAGTGACAGCCTGAGCAGTGCTAGCTGTGCAGCCACAGCAGTGTGGCTGACATGGCTGGAGTGTTCATACAGCTTGTCGGGAACCTCTTGCCTCTGTGCTAAGCTTGGTGGAGCTGCAGCACCACTGTTCAGCCCAGCGCAGTTTTGTCACCCCAATGCTCTTCCAGCCCCGATCGCACCATGGTGTGCCCACTGTGGTTATGGTGTGGGGTGCATTGCCTGGCTGATGTTGCTGGTATCTCCTCAGTGTTTCTAAAATGACATTCAAAACTGCATTGTTTTTATTGCTGCCCCATCAGCAAGTTGACCTGACCCAGGCTGGTAACTAAAGCAGAGGCCAGGCAGAGGCTGGCGTTTGGGAGCACCGCTGTCAGCTCTTGGAATAGTTTTGCTGCACGCTAGCAGAGCAGGAGCTCGGGAGCCTGACCAGTCAGGAGGGTCTGCTTCCAGTGCAATAGGAAGATAATCAATCATGCTACTCGCTTGTGTCTTGGCAAAGGTATTTAGCTATCAGCCAGCTGGTTAGCTGCCTCAAGGCCACCTGCCTGACTGAAAAACAGAGAATCAGTTTCTTTCCCTCGCAAAGGGAAGCGGGGAATATTGACTTGTGTGATAATTTTAGGTGGATGATTAAATTTGGCCTCCTAGGCCCCGGTTGAAAATCCAATTCAGATGACTAGTTTTCTGTTCATACACTGCTGAGCAATCTCGTATTCTGCCACCACTAATGTTCCTGATGTTGATTGTCCTTTCACTCTAACAAAGCGCAGAAAAGCCCAGCCTGCTCTCTATTTCCTGTGGCTTTGGGCTATCAAAACATAATGAGAAGACTGCTTTCGGTTTATGTTAAGGACATAGAGTCTACCCTTAGACGAATGGACTGTCTACCTTGTAAAATCACATACCAGTGTTGTGACAGGTGCAGTGGTCAGAAAGACTTTGAATTTTCTACTGACTTAGGTTGTTTTCAAATATTCTAGTTAAAGCTGCCCAGATCCCGAACACAAATTTCATGGGGGAAAAAAAAAACAACCTCAAACCACAACTGGAATGAACTTAGTGCTGTTACAACCCACGTGAATGGTAGGGCTGTAGGATAAAACCCTCTGTAAGCAGGAGTGAGCTAGGTGGGGCACACAAGGGGGGCAAAGGGAAAATGGGGAAGAATGTTTTACTCATAGTATGTTCCTATGGATATACATGTGCAAGCATCATTTTCACTAGGATCACCAGACTGCTCCTATATGTTAGGGAATTACACCGTTACTGGGGAGTTTTGCTATACCAGGTATTTTCAAGAAGTCTGTTCTCTCAAACAAATGCGGATTCACTTAAGAAGGCTCCATTGTGGCAAGCACAACTTACTATTTCCCTGAATTAATGAATGCAGGTGCTCAGAAAGCGCTTTCAGGTGACAGATTCAAAGAAGAGTGCTCGTATCACAAAGGGATCCTGAACAGTAGCAAAGGCTTCTGAAGAAAAGAGTACATAAAGGGCATTTTGGAGTGTGTTACCCAAAAAGTTGCATTAGGAAGTGAGCTTCTGATTGCTGCAGATAAACTGCTTGGAAGGTATTAATGGAGGTAGAATACAGCTGAGTTTGGGTTTAACAGATAAAGCAGATATAGATAATAGGATTAGGAAATAAGAGAAAGATAAATTCGTACACTGTAAAGCAGAGGCCTTTGCCCTTAGTGATGCTTTCTTGTTCTGAAAGCAAGGAGTGGATGACATTTCAAATATTGTCTCAAAAGAAGGCAAGGATTGCGTGATATCTTTAAGCTGAGCGAGGGTGGGGAGGGGACAATCTACACTGCCTTGCAGTAGTCGTATTTATTGCCCTTCAGTAGGCACATTTGAGAGATATATTAATGCAGCAAGAACAGGTGCAATTACATTACAGGTAGGTATAATGTAGGTTTAATTTGCCAGCCATAACCTCTGTAATGTTGCACAAAGCAAGCTTTATTATGCCGTGGGCAACTGTAGCATAAGCTCTGCAGAAACCTTGTATACGTGGTGCAGTTTTTAGGAGGTGCCACTGCATCTTTGTTAGCGTTCTTACTGAACGATGGCCAAGACCTGTAGCTATCACTTGGCTTCCATCAAAACAGTGCATCCTACTGGTTTAAACTGTACAAGGAATGGGAAAATAAAGAACACACCTTAGTATCTCTCTAATGGCAGATGAAAATGCTTTATTTCACTCTTCCAGCCTTTGAACTTAGCTGAAGATAAATCTGTGTCTGAAAGAAGAAATGCACAGCTGAGTAAAAAATAATTGCAGGTCATAGTGAACAGGACAGATTGTACTAAAGCATTACATTAGATGCTTTTTATGTTATCGGTGGTGCCAGCAAGTTGCACTTAGTATTTTGCCCAATGCATCACATGATATATCACGATTATCTGACAGGCAATAGAAGACTGCGGTCATTAGGAGTGAAAACGAATGGGTAACAACATAGGAGAGGAGAGAGATAGTTAGCTGGGTTGTTACCAATTTGTGTAGAAGACTTTGTAGCCGCAGTAAATACTCTAATGCGGGTATTTATGACTACTTGTAACATAATGTGAACGTACTGCAAATGTAAGCTCAGTTTGTAAGATTTGTAGGAGGTCAGCTAGCTCTCCTTTGGGTACAGCTGAAGAACAGCCATCAGGCTGAGGGTATGATTACCATGTTTTTGTAGAGCACAAGCACCTAATAGAAACGAGCAGAAATTTGGTCATGTACTCTGACAGACTGGTCTTATTTTCCAGGGAAATAACAAAGCCATTGCTATAGGAACAAATAATAAAACATAAGCAGCTAAAGCAATACAATGATATGACTGCACAGCGGAGCTGAAAATGCAAGCCTGGCACACTCAGTGCTGGCACAGAAACTTTAATTTCTTTCAGCCTCATGATGAATACATTATCAGCCCTTAGGATGATGACTGTACATAGGACTACCTTTATGATCTAGGAATGACTTTCAGACAGCCTTGGTGCGAACTTTCCCTGTGGTACGTCACCGTGCTTTTTCCCCTGACTGCTGCTGATTCTGGAGAGCAGTAGCAGGTCCTCATGCCCCTTCAGAAAGGCACTGTGCACTTTGCAGTGTTTGGGCAGAGCGGGGAGATTTTGTAGTTAAGTTTCCCAGTATTCCCTCAATCAGACATAAGCTTTTCAGCTCTGCCTTGAAAGATCTGGCTGTGCTAATGAAGCCAGAGAGATGGCAGGAGTGGGGACGATGCTGTTGATTTGGGATATTACTCAGTTAGCTGAGCGTAAGCAGGGAGGCTGTGACAAGAGAGCCTGTTTCTCTAAGCAAAGGGCACAGGAACGTATCTGGAGTTAATAAAGTTGTCAGGTTGTGTTCTCTATGGGTAGTTTTCCCTGGCTGACATTTTACCATTTCTTTCTTACATTTTGTCAGTTTTGTAAAAGAGTCTGTTCATTTGCACTCCTTTTCCCCTCGTCATCCTTCCTCAGATGTATAAATAAATAATGAACATTTTCATCATTTACATGTGGTGAGCATTTCCCCCTGTCTTAGGCTGTAACCAAGCCTGGCACTGGGACTTGGCAAAATTGCGAGGGAAAGAGAAGTCAAAGCATACTTAGTCTTCTTCTACCAGCAAACAAGAGGATGGCCAGTCCTGGGAGGCACTCATTGTGGCATTGGGCATGAGAGAAGGCAAGGCAGAGCCCTGCCTGCCATGCTGAGACCACTGTGTGGTGGCACAGAGCCACTTGGTATAGCCACGGGGGCAGGAGGTGGCCATCACTGCGGGTACAGAAGTTAGAAACTGAAGGACAGGGAAATAAAAATCTACTGGGGATACTGTTCCCTGACTGAATTTTCTCTGCAAGAAACTCAAGCAGATAGACAAGCTAAGAACCCGCACAAGATGAAAAAAAAGTACTCAGGCATACTCACATCACATATATCATTAACCACTGGAAAGAAAACCTACAGAGTTTCCTCACAGCAAAAGAGTGTATGGCTTGGGCTCAGCAAACTGATGACACAGTTCATGGAGCAGTATTGGATAGTAACAAATTTTGGCCAGCAGGGTATTCTCTCTTTCTGAGATAGTTTTTAAAACAAATGGGTTTTGCTTAATATTTTAGGAAAGGAAGTAATATTTTGAAATTTCTCAGCAGCAGCCAGTTGTATTTTATTTTTACTGCTGTATGTGCTGGGAGCACAGGGAAAGGGTTTTCTTTCTGCTGCCCAATAGTGTACTGGGGTAGGAGTGATGGATGCCCACATCTGAGGAAGACCGTGTGATTCCAATCTTGAGATTGTCATGACGAGATAGGATTGATTCCCAGCCCTTTTCTCATTACAATTTGTGGCACTAGAATGAATCTATTTTGTACCACGAAGTGCTCTTGTTGCAGTCTTCATCACAGGCTCTGGAACAAGCAAAGGGAGTGAAAGGAAGGCAAAATGTGTTGCTCAGAGCTAACCAGCCCTTATGACTGACATGTTAATGGGAGAGGAAATAGGGAGGGGAAAAATAGGGCTTGCTTCTGTGTAGCATGTTTATATAGACAGCACGCAACTGAGACAGTATGGCCTTAATTGCTAGTACCTTAAGAGACAGGTGTAAGGTGGTAGATTGCAAATGTAAAGACCCCAGTGAGGATGACTGCTGGGGTACCCTCTAGGAACATCAGGAATTTTTTTCTTATCAAAGGGAAATTATAAACAAACAAACAAAAAGAAAAAAAAAAGAGCAGAATGAAGAACAGGGTGTCAGTGTCTTGAAAAAGGAACTTTTGCTACAGTGAGTGAATACATGGCCTCTGTCCTGTGAACATTTTTAGTAAGTCTCTTGTCTCAGCCCAGTGCCATCCCCTGGTGTGGAAGTAATGATGAGAGTTGAAATTTGTCCAGACAACGACTGAAGGTATAACTGTGAGGACAGATGAGGTGGGAGGTGAGAGCCGTGTGTATGGAAGCCAAAGGAAAACCTCTGCACAGCATCCTGTGGAGCAGCAGGACTGCACTGGCACAACTCCAGTTAAAACTTATCTGGCTCACACTGGTACCACATTCAAGTAGCTGGTAGCAGTCCTGCGTACAGAGAGCGAACTGAGGTAAGACAGCTTAGTCTAGCTGGAGGAGAGTCCTTTCCCTTCTTCTATTTATACTGACCTGCAGCAGAGTAATTGTCCATCAATACGGAGTTTGATTGAGTTGGCATTTTGAACCCCTTTTGTATGCTTTTTGCTTCAAGAAATATTGAAGTCTAGATAAAATTGGAATAGCTGACTAGTAATGAGATCATTATGTATAAATTTGGAATTGCTCACAGGGCGTATAATGATTCCTCAGCCCAGGTATGCAGCACATAACTATTAACTACAGCACAGCCTACCTTAGAGATACGTTTCCACTGCTAACACACATAACCCCCTTCAGCATAAAGTTCAAGTCACAGAATATGAATGACTGGGAGTATGTTATTTACAGCTCGTGTTGGGGGTGAAATGAGCTGAGGCTAGTTATTTACATTTCACATGGAATTGTAAAGAATTCTGATGGACTGAAAAGACAAAAAAGCAAGAGAGGGAGATGGTAAAAGACGAAAACCACATCAGTTTACAGTGTGAAGTCAGCTACCTTTCAGCAGCCATCCCTTTGCTCAGCACTGGGCATGCTGTAGGGAATTAACAGTAAATAACTATGCTGCCTGAGATGGATCTGTGGTGAAATGTGCTGTGAAGCCTGAGCCCCTCCTGCCTCTGAGCAGCAGAAATGCTTGGTGCTTGTTTGGTGCTTGGTGCTCTGTGCTCATGCTTGACCTGGGGTTGGGGCAGAAGTTCCCCATACCCCAACCACAGGGTTTGTATATGGAGCCGGGGGACGTCTGTGGCTGCTGTCCTAGGCTAGGAAGGGGGCCTGATTGTCTGATCTGCCGCAGGTTTCTGAAGGGATTTGGTCTCTAATTTACAAACAGGGAGTGGGAGATAAACAGAGAGCGAGACACCAAGCCTGTGTGCATCCCTCTCCTTGAGTTCTCACCTGTGAGATAAAAACAACAGAACTGCCTTGGAGAGCGTGAGGGCAAATATATTACAGATTAGGAGATGTTGCGGTGCAAGGATGATGGGGGATGAGTAAATACCGATGACAGATTCATTATGTCTTATGTCTACCCGGAGAGGCGAGGGCCAATAAAAATAATGGGCAACTTTGGACTTGTCAGCGTGGCTGATACGCTGTGTCTCCAGTGAAATCAGCAAAGGTACAGCTACTATACAAGTAACAGATAGTCCTGATGCTCTTCATAATAACAAGAGGGATCAAATCCCATCAAGAAAACATGTCAACTGCATGCAGAAAAGCTGCAGAAGAGGCATTTTCTGTTGAGATGCTTGCTTTTGTGACTTTATATAAGTCCATATGCTGTCTGGTTATTATTTCACTGTGCCAAATGACAAATTTGGAGTGTCCTGTTTGCTCTCTGATGCACCCACTCTGTGGGAATCTTGTATGTTTCCTGATGTCTGTGAGGTTTTTTTCCTGAGTTGATAAAACAAACCCGCTCTGCGAACAAAAGTAGTCTTGGGAAAAATTGATAAAGTATGCATCTAAGTTGCTTGGCTTATGCAAGCCTTGTCATACGAGTAAAGTAGATGGCTGCCTAGAATAACAAACTAGCAGAGGTACATGGATGACTAAAGGCTGGGAAGGAGAAGACATCTGTCTGATTGTCTTGAGCTGCCAAACTCCTACACCCAGCCCTAGGGAATGAAATCCTGCTGTCACTGTCAATATAAAACTCTTTAGGCTGGCATTTAATATGCCTTAACCTGGAAAGCTATATTTAAGCTAATAATCCAAATTTCTGTGTGTGTGTGAACTAAGTGGATTTTAGGATCACTTGCAGCTGCCTGCCATTATGGATGCAGAATGAATTTCTGTCAGCAAATTCAAAGGGTTCATAGGACTCTGCTCCTTGAAGGGAGCTGCTGTGAGTCCACAGAAAAAAAAATATTTGATAAAACCAGAAGAATTGTAGTGGCCTGTTTCAGGTGCTGTGTCCCACTACAGTGGTGACACGGGTACAGCCACCCTGAGCTGCATGAAGGGAGGCACTGAAAAACATTAAGGGGTGCTTTGTAACTTCAGAGGAATCAAAAAGGGCATGGCTTTTCCTTAACAGAATCTTTTCCTTTAAGGGTTTTCTTCTCTTTTAATTTCTTTTTTACTCCTTTTTATGCTAGCTCAGACCATCTCAATGGACGTGCTTCAAAGTCTGAAAAATGAACTTGACCCCTTCTGGCAAAGGCTGGACCAAGCCAATGAGAAAGCTGCTTCTTTGCTTTGGTCCACAAACCAAAAGCTGGGTTAGAATTTAAAGGCACATCAGTGGGTTAATGTGTCATTAGACCATTCTGCTTTTCCCCTTTGTTTATTTCAGAAAGCTTCGCAGGGTTAATTAGGCTACTCTAAGGGTTAGGAGATGACATGTGCAGCATTCCCCTGGCAGTGTGGCACCTGAGGCACTGCAGCACATCCTGTACCTTCTCTGTCAGGCTGCTCTTCACTCCACTTTCTCCTCAGCTGTCATCCTGCTGGCTCATCTTGGAGCAGGGGAGAGCTGCCCTGGCTGAAGACATGGCACACCCTGTCATGCTTGTGCACTGGCTGTTCCAGTCTTTTCTTTACAATGCGTTCTGCACCTTGTATCAGTTCTTTCTTCCTTTTGTCTTGTGACTTTATGCAAACTTCATAAGAGATGAAAATTAGGGTTACTTATTTTTTGTTAATCATTAATAGCCTTTCCATTTTGTTCTCCTTTCTCTTTGGGAGAGGCCTGCATTGCCACAGGATTGCTGCAGTACTGCCTACTTTATTTTTGTTTGTATGTTTATCTGCCTGACATTGTCCCAAAATTAATTGTAAGGGAGGTAAATGGTGTGAAGGAAGTTCACTTGGATTAATCTGTGAGGAGATTTCAGAGTCATGTTTTTAGCTTCCCTTGCCTGATGGAGGAACTGAGGTCTTAACATCCAAACGACTGTGGTTCAAGTAAATTAAAAGCCGCTATCTGACCTATGCTCATTATAGAGTTAAAATGTGGCCTATCATCACCACAGCACTTTCTGGTCTTCTATTCAGCCAAAGTGTTTTAATGTGTCTATTTGGCTATATAATTTATTATCCCCAGGGCTTCTCAAAAACAATCCATTTGGCTGAGACAGGGTCATGAGACCTAAAACAGTTTTGTACTATTGCTCTCCTGGTTGGTCAATAGCTTCTGAACTGCTGACCATCTAGCAATTGGCAAAGAAAGGTCTCCTGACCCTGTGAACTAAAAATAGATAAAGCTCTCTAGAAGGTAAGTCTGAAGTTTGAAGGGCATTTAGAGGAAAAGTGCTTTTTAAATTGAAATATTTAGACTTATTCCATACTTTGAACCTCCCATGGCTTGTTTTTTCTCTCTCTGCATGCTTTGTGGGATTGCCAGACAGATTACAAGAAAAAGTAATTTTAAAAACAACAACAACAACAACAACAAACAAAAACCAAACCAAGTTAAATCAGCAGGGAAAAAAGAGTAAATATAAATACTTGCAGATACTTCCAGGGAAGTCAGGAAGCATTTGTAAGGGTGTCCTGACTAAAACGAGATTTTAGAGGTGATGTGCCTGACGGTAGCTATATAAACATAGTTGAGAAGAAATGCCATTTGTATTAATCCAAGATGGAGGGTTCATTCATTAGGGGCTCTTTCCATTGGTGTGGCAATTGTACATGACAGAGAGAGAGCAAAAAACACCTGACACACACACACAATACAAAAGTATATTTTTTTAAGCAGCAGATGAAAATGTCTGTAGTCTGGACTTCAGATTTCCCACAGAAAAGCTGTCTCCTTTATCGCAGTGGGGCTACCAGATGCCAGTGGTAATCCCTGCTATCAAAATTTCTCTCCTCTTTCTACTTTTGCTGTCTTTTGGTGTCTTTTTTTTTTTTCTTTTCTTTTGTGGAAGTGAGGAAAAGTTCTTTCCTAGATGTTCTTACATGATTAATGTTCAGGTTCAGATAGGTCTATCACAGCTGCCATTTCCCCCTTTTTTCCCTCAATTTTGTTTCTTTGGGAAGAAAGAGACTGGGCTGATATGGGAGCAGTTTTGTCGTCTTGCAGAATAAAGCTGGCTAATACAGCATGGCCTCACCTTTCAGATAAGCGCTGTTTAGCTGGAATAATGTTCAGACTGTCAGGAGACTTTCTGGCAGAAAACTCAGTGAAACTGCTAGTGGTGGGCCAAAATGCATATTTTTTTCTCCGATAAGTGTGGCTGACCAGTTGCAAAACCAATGCCCTGAATATCTATCTGTTCACAGTGTGGTGTAAGCATGAGACTGTTTCAGATGAGCAGATGATCTCTTCTCTCCCATTTCAAAATACAGGACAGGGCCCCTATGCAACTTGAATCTGCAGCTATTCTGCCAGTTGCTGCAGGATGAATGCTGCAGGTGTGGGGTTTGAGCTCCGGCTTGGTGCAGGGAATTCTCTGAATTCATTTCCGTTTTTATTTCTGGTCTTTGAAATGCCTTGTGCTTGAGACAAGCTGGGTAGCAGTGCTCCCGTGCTAGCTGTAGGGTTGAGATGATCTGCGGCAGCTGATCTGCATTCTTAATACAATTCCATTCTCCTTTGTCCCTCCAACACATTGTCTGCTGTGTATTAAGATCTGAAAGTCTTGGATTTCTGCAAAAGCATCCTTGCAGAATCTCAGGATGTGCTTTGGCACATGCAAAGTCAAGCAGTCACTGAACCCCCAATAGTCTCTGCTCTACAGAGGTATCCTTCCATTTATCTGCTTCTCTATGTGGCAGGAAATGAAGCTATTGCTTTCATAAATGAGCATTTGTAACAATGCCCCACTGAAGATGTTGTATAAGTGGCACTCACTGGGATGTTGACAGGGTGCCAGGGAGCCTCCAGACACAGACTGAGCTCATATTGACCGGGGCAGGTCTCTTACTGGAGTGGCTTAGTCACCTGTTCTCTCTTTGGATTGCAGATTTCCAAACATACATGGCAACTCTCTATTTATTATTTCCCTCTCACAAAGTAACTTTGTGTTTGTACATCCATCCATCCATCTATCTATATATGGATAAGAGGACCACACCTGTGGTCTGTTGCTCCCTTAATTGCCTCAGCCCTGCCCAGCTCCACCTGGGACTGCTCTGCACAAGCCCCATTTCAGCCCTAGAGCAGCAGTGTAGTGCAGTGCTGTAGGGGAGTGGAGGCTCTTGCAGAGCCTGGTAGGTAGGAGCAACTGGTGTGCAAAGCTGACCTGGGCAGCGAGGGGCACCCCTTGTCCTTGGGACTCCTTTAGGTAAAACCTGGAGTTGAGGAAGTGGATGAAGGTGGTGCGTACTCATCTCTGATAGAAATAGGAAGCAGTGTGGAAAGGGAGAAGCACAGGTGGTACTGGTGTGCCTGGGTAAATGATGTGGGTGTAAGCATCACTAGGGAGTGGCTGAGTTGCTTGCCTGGGCTGGTTTTTTTCTTTAAAAGCCTGAGGAGTGGAGGCCTTATGGCATGCCTGCAGAAGTGGGCAGGTACCTACAGCTGCAGCTTCAGAGGTAGGCGATGTGAAAAAGTACTCTGTCCTGGACAGAAATAATCCAGGAAGTCCTTTGATGACTCTGAAGTTGAAAGGATGCTCCTGTGTCTGGGGCTGCCCATGGTGCCAGAGTGACCTTCTCCCCAAGCATAGGCTCTCTCTCCAGCAGTGAGCAGCAGGCCTGG
Source organism: Pavo muticus (assembly GCA_016647715.1). Classification (NCBI taxonomy): domain Eukaryota; kingdom Metazoa; phylum Chordata; class Aves; order Galliformes; family Phasianidae; genus Pavo; species Pavo muticus. The sequence continues at coordinate 950,281 of JACDJE010000093.1, read as the reverse complement.
AACCTCCAGTGTCTTCAGTCTCCCTGCAAGAGACATTTGCTCACTGATGGTTATGAGTAATAGGTTGAAGAGTATGTGTGCAGTGTCCTGGCTCAGCAGGCCTTGTCATTTTACTTGGCAATACACAGAGAAATGCTTTTGAATTGCGTGGTGTCTTGGATTGGCCAAAGTTGTGCTACGTTAACAGCTTCACCTGACAGAGAAGATCCAAGGCTGAGGTATACTGAAGATGTTTCCAGGTATTTTTGTTGAAAGGGATTTCAAACAGTAAGCTCTGGCTAATATATTCCTAGCCAAAACCTTCCATTCTTGCATAGGCAAACCCACTGTGGGAGTTAGGGCTTTTGTCTGATGAAAGGCACCGAGATTTGGCTCTGTATTGCAGGCTCAGTAGTAGAGCAGATACTCACACTCTGCTTTTCTCAGAAACAGGGCAGAAAAGGCCATGTCTCTGTGAGGGACCGAGTATGACTGGCTTATAATTATAAACATCTGAATACTAAACCCGAGCAACATGCCTTGCACCCTGAATTTCAAATGCCAGCTTAGCTATTCATTTGATCATCTTTAACTGAAAAACATTTTGAACGTTATCAATGCTGATTTTTACTTTTTTTTTTTTTTTTTTTTTTTTTTTTTTTTTTCTCTAGCAAAATCATTATATTGGCTTTGTGTCCTGGTTTCCTGCTTGTTTCAAAGATTGTGTTCCAGTCAGTGCAGCTTACTTGGGGTACAGTAATCACAGCAAGTGTTGCTGAAGATGAGCATTTACAGATGAGATTTCTAAGACACTGAAAGACAGTCTTGTTCCATAACGCAGGGCAATCAGTTTGAAATGCATCCTGGTGAATCAATAGAAGACCACGCAGTCCCTCCCCACTTGAGTAAGCAAGAACACTCTGGGCTTGAGGCATTTTAGTAAGGAAAGTACCTGCTGATACTTTTATATACAAGTAGTGCAACAGAATACTAAACAAAGACATGTTATATCCATGGCTTCAAAACTACCCATGTTGTAACTTCATTCAGAGCAACTAGTAGAAAACATAGTAAATAACTTACTGGTATTCTGTGTTTGCTGCACTGTATGCATCAGTACTTATTCCAGCTGCGCTACACTGAAAGCAGATGTGTGGCAGCAGTGAACAACACTGGTCTGTGTGAATTTCAGGTTCAGAGGTACTCCATGAGTGCCTGGTTTGTGATATCTAGATACGTGGCTATCGTTCAAAAAAGCTGTGCTGTGAATACCTGCTATCAATGTCCTGGTTATTATTATTAGCAGAGGTTAAAACTAGATAATCTTCCAGGTCCCTTACAATACAAACTATTCTATGATTAATGTTTGTGAAGTTGTCTGTATACCCTGGCTAACGTTCAAAATTTAGTATGTTAAACCAAAGGTAAATGGAAGTCATTGCAATCAAAAGGATAATTTGTTATTCCCAATCTTGTGTTCTCTATTAAAAACAAAACAAACAAAAACCCCAAAACAACCTAAAAACCACCTACAAACAAACAAAGCCCGCAAACCAATAGCAGTAAGAAGACAACCAAGAAACTGAGGAAGGTGGAAACCAAGATTTCCCTCACTCCCACCTTTCTCCCATATACAGTCAGAGCTTTACTTGAGGAATGAAGGTGTGCAGTTTTATATACAGAGAAAATCAAATGTATTCATCTATTGAAATGGCTTAATTGACCAAACACTACTCTTTCCTGCCCGGAGTAAGAAGAAATCTCTGCATAGAGGAACTTAGGTAATAAAGAACTAAATCAGTCAAACTGAGTGGCGTAAATGAATCGATGAGGTACTTGAATAAGGATGGGTTATCTTATGTCATTATAAGATTTTCTTTAAGGTGTATGCCTACTTGAAATATAGGTACATATGTTACATTGAAACCATTGATGTCAGACCATGTTTGGCCTTCCTAGATGTGGTGTACTACATGTCATGCCTTTTGGATGGGTAGGGGTCCTATTAAGTGAAAGGAAGTTTTATAATGTGCAGTAATTGGCATACCTACTGTCTGCATTAAGTGCAGCTGACAGCAATTACTGTAAACAGCACAAACTGCAGCATTCCAGTTTTACAGCAGTGAGAGGATGCCTGTTTGCACAGCTCTTCACTCAAAGCAGTGAGGACTTGATTCCTCAGTGCTAATGGTGCAGCTAGTATGTTTTTCTGCAATGAAAGGTCATTTTCCCTCTAAGGAGAAAAACATTAGAAGTGCTTTTTTTTTTCTTAAAGAAAGTGAGCAGGATGGACATAACCTTTAAGGATGACATTATGCCTTGGACCACATACCTGTGGTGGGAAGCAGTAACTATGGGGGATTGATTCAAATGTGCTAGGCGCCTTTCTTCTCCAGAGCCGATGGGTGAGAAATGTGAGAGGATGCTAGAGTAAAGAGGAAAGACTGCTTTCCTTACTGGCTGCAGAAAGTACTGTGAGGCAGCCATAAACTACTCTCCTGTACTACAAAGCTGATGTCAAAGAGAAACTGTGTGCGAGGGCACATCTGAGGGCAAGGTTACTCCTTCATGCAGAATAAACACATCACACCCACGTAGCTTAGATGCTGGAAGCAGGCAAACTGCGGCAATATGGAGCTCTGAGCAGGCTAATTGACTTGCAGACCTCTGCGCTGCTGTAACTAGGGAGCTTTTGTTGGAATAATTTTTGGCAAGATAACTAAGTACATCTGCTGGTTCAACCTGCTAGCAGGGTTTCCAAGTCCTGGTATTAGGTTGTGGCTGGTACAGTTGTAGTTCCTATGTTAGTTAAAGAGCGATGACTGTCTAAAAGGTCAGAATAATTGTTGATTATGGAGAGAGTTATGAGCACTGTCCTGTTTGCTTTTTTCTTCCAAAGTATTAAGTGACTTGGTTTACCTGACATTTCATTGGAAGGGCATAGTTAGAGTCCTCAGAAATGTTCTCTCGGCCTAAGAGAATGATGGAAGCTATTCACACTGCTGTACGTATTCTTTGGTATTTAACATGTTGTAGCAGAAATGCTAAGTCACGGCCTGAAGCAGTGATTGAGCACCTGCTGGGAAGGCAGGGCCAGTGTAGGGGAGCTCAGGTGCATGCAGTGCACCTGAGTGACTGGAAGGGGTGGATCCTGGCTCCACCCCTTCCCAGGCCTCATTTAAGGATTGGCATTGGAGGCAAGGTTATATCACTGGAGATCTCTGCCTACTTGAGGCCTTCCAAGGGGTAAGTAGCTTCTTTTTTTTTCTTCCTGTTTGTTTCTGTGTCTATGGCTGCTGCGTTAGGGCTTTTCCTCACTTGCTGCAGCTGAAGACTTTGCCACCCTGTACTTTCCATCTCATTATAGTGTTGCATATCTCTGTCTCATTGTATGAACTCATAAGTGAAAACAAATCCCACTGAAAATGAAATGTATAGCCTTTTGATCTGAATGAGGAGATAGAGCTTGTATAAGTATGTAAATCTGAGGATGAGGACATTGGTTTGTGTAGGCCAGTATACACTGTGTTCAGTGGCATTCACTAGCTGATGGGCACCTCCTGGCTTTTTGCGATGATTGGGGTAGGAAACTATTGGTGCATGAACTTGGGATATGTGACTTTGATGTGCTGAAGCCTCTGAAATACCTGATCCTGAATTTCATAACTCATCTCTGGTTCTGAAGTGTCAGCCCTCTTCTTTCTTTTGTTCTTGTTAATTAAAGCTCCGTTTGTGTTTGCCATATGTTCTGCAACAGAACAATTTTCTGCTTTAAGTTCTTTTGAATAGTTCTTATGCTTTGTTTTCATGTTTTTATGGTTTTTAGGACATTAAACATTACCATCAAAGAACAACTTGCACAAATTCTAGGCAAGGTGCTAAATCAGAAGCAAATGACTTGTAGTATAGTATATCAAATGCCATGTGGGAGATCTTCCACAGTGCATGGTCCTGCAGCTCCTCGGTGGGAGCAGAGCTTGCCTGCAATAACAAAACGTGCACAGTGCAGCATGTTTTTAAAAGTAACAGACCAACAGTGAATGAATAATTAAAATGCCTTGCATTGGTTTCCAATTGAGATGAGTTTGTTGCATTATGTAATATACCTCTGTAGGGCAGTAGATACTGGTAGTGATGAGGATGTTATTAGATCTGGGGAGACAAGTGAGTTTCCAGTCATGCTAGGACTGGGCTTCTCAGTGAGATGCAAGCTGCAATTGTGCAGCTGTAACATTACGTATGTCTGGAAAATCTGTGCTAGAAAAAGTAGCAATTAGGGCCAAGAAGGTGTTGCTTTTGGTGGATGACCACCTAGGCCTGAAGTGCACCTCTTGAGGCCAAAGAGTGGGAAATAAGTGTGCTAGGACAATAGTTTGTGGCATTGTTAACCAGAGGCAGTCGTCAGCATGTTCTCTTAAGCCAGATGGATGAGGCACAGGGTGAGGAGAGGCTGCTGCAGCACTGCACTCAGTTTACAAAAAAGAAGGCAGCAGTGCAGTCTTTGCATGCCTGAGATGAGTTTTACTGTGATACCTGGGTGTTATTTACACTGAAATGCAGCTGCATTTGCTCCCATGTTTATCTGATTACCTTTAATTCCCAGGCGGGTAGTGTGGCGTGCAGACCCTGGCAGCTGGTGGACAGCTTCCGGCTGCTTCTTAACCTGTTCATGCTGTCAGCCTTCAAATTTTGCTCCAAACATCTCTTGCAGAACTGATGGAGTGCATTAAGCTCTTTCCAGGATGTCAGGGGGGTCTCTGATACAGCTGATCATGCTAATCCCATAGTGACAGCGCGAATGACAGATGATACTCAGAGGAGCACCTTCCTCATCTCCAGCCACAGTGACCTATGCTGCAATTGCATCAGCTCTGCTCCCAGCACTGCTCTGGCTGTGTGCAGGCAGGAGGGGGCCTTGGTGGGACAGGGGCAGAGCTGGAACTGCCCTGCTCCTCCAGCTGCTTGGCAGATCTGTCCTGCTGTCAGGGAAAAAAAGCAGTGAGTAACCTCAGAGCTGCAGCAGCAATCTGGGAGCTGCTCAGAGTAACTGGGTTTTATAAGCAACGCTCCCCACCTACACTGCATCTCTGACTTACCAGCTATTCTGTTTGGCCTTAAGTATTGGTTAAAATAACATGGAGATTTGTTGAATGTTGTTTGTAAGTTACATATCTTTTTTTTTATCTGTTCTTTTTTTCCTGAGGTCACCTTGCTTGGGCAACTTAGTAAACTGAGCCACTGCTGTGTCAAATATTGTGCTAAAAGCAGAGTGAGCTGGCTGACAGACAGCCTCAGAGATGCTCAAGATGAAAAATCAGTGAAGCCGAAAAAGGAATCAGTTGCTGCATTGTCACCTATAGTGCTTCAAGATCCCAAAGCCCACCTGGAGTCTCTGTACCGAGTCTCCTGCTATGTGGAGGCTGCTACAGATTCTGGCTGCTGCTCTGCCTGGCCCCCAGCCTGTGCAGGTACCGTGGCTTCTCAGCAGGGAGTGGGGACAGCAGGTTGCTCTGCTGTCACACCCCAGCTGTACAGTTAGCAGCCGGATAAGTACAGTAATACAGTGCCATGCAACACACATAAATGATGCTTAATGAAATGCAAGCTGATGAAAATTAGCGTCAGCAAAAGAACCCCTTCAGGCTTAATTCCTTGTCTATCAGCTTAGGCCTACAAGTGAAAGTATACTAGCAGCAGTGATTCAGACACTAAGTAGATCTGTTCAGATGCTGGAGAAGCCATCATTGCTCTGCTCCATGCCTGTACTCCTGTGCAGCCCATTGCAAAGGTCTAAGGGAGGCACCTTGTTCCTCCTTTGTTCCTGTGTTGCCTCGGTAGCTCTTTCTGTACCCCTAAATTGTATCCCACTCCAAATGGGTGACAGAACTCTGTTTGGTTCCTTCAGAAGTTGCAGTCTGAAGGGTAAGTTCCAGCTAAACTATGTACCACCTGCATTTCCCCAGCTGATAACGTCTGAACCCTTGACGGTCTGAACACATGCCACCCAGCACAACTATTACAAAGAAACCAAATTTTCTATGTCTTACTTTACAAGTCCAAACTGAGGCAGAGGTGCTGAAGATTCCTTCGCTGGCAAGCTCATAGAGAGAGCTTGTGGCGCAGCACTCCATTTAGCTGTTCCGAGTCTTTAAGGCTGCTGGTCCCCTTATTCATCTTCCTTTTTTGTATTAGCTTTTGAGTATGTAAGGCAAAGTCCACATCTTACTGAAAATGGCTGCAATATTAGCTTTTGTTCTTAGACTATTATAAGACAGGATAAAATGCAGTCTTCTCATCTGTAGTTTTTAGATTTTTAAATGCAATTTTCCTTTTTTTTTTTTTTTTTTTCTTCCTTCAGATAACATTTGAATTGAAAATAAACCAAAACGATCACTAGAGTGTTTGAGGAAATGGCCCATCCGTTTTTGCTCCCTCTGCTGGCTCAGCAGCTTGATGCATTTCTAACTGTCCTGCATCATTAACTTTGAAGAGGATGAAAATGGAAGTGTGGCATTTCCAAAAGAAACTCAAAAGCATTAAATAATCAAATAGTGTTCAACTGCTTGTTGAGCATAGGCAGGGAGACAAGGAGATAGAGGGCAAACATTTTTGCTCTTAGTAATGAATAATTTCTACCTAAATGAATGACAGAGGATATTTTTAACAATACAGCTGAAATAATCATGATAGCGAGGGAATAATTTTGGACAGAGAAGATACATTTTGCTAAAGCATTAGGGGTGGCACCAGAATTGCCTGAGTTTTGACTGTATGTACCTGTGGTAGGTGTTTGGATCTGAGGTAGCAGACTAGTCTGTTTCTTTTACTGTAGGAAAAAATTAAGTACAGTGTGATTTCACTGCTCACCACATTGTTATATTGCACTAATGAGAAAAATAAGGATTGCCACTTCTGAAATTTGTAGCAGAAGAATATTCAACCTCCCACTAAATCTTACAGTTCCAAGTCTTCCAAATGGAACTTCCAGGATGGCAGCTTGTACTGCTAAATATCTTCTGGTTTGTGTTACTACCCCACTACCTAGCATTTCCCAAATTATTGCTGTCTGGGGTGTTTGCTTTGTTTTCTCCTGACGTGTTCAAAGCTTTTGCAGTTGCTCATCTGTTGATAGATGAAATTAGAAACTGACATTCTTAGTCTTTAATTAGTTGAGTTTTCCTTCCTAAAAATTGGCACTTTATTTCCTTCACTGCAGCCTTCTGAGACTTGGCCTGTGCTCAAAGACTTTTAGGAAGTCGTTGCTGCTAGCAATTTCTTCTAGTAGCTCTTGAGAAACTGTAGAATCATTCTAGCACCTGCTTCCTGATTTTACACACTTTAGTCTTCTTTTTCCTGTCATTATTCATTCATTGCTTTATGCAAATCATCTTTGGCCATGGATTTGCTATGTTGCCATGTTTCTTACTGGTGTGCACATGCATGTAACAGAGGCTGAAAATGCCAATTGTTTCAGGCTCTCTGCTGCTTGCTTTCCAGCTTGACTGTTTGGGTGCTGAAACCTTCCTGAGAGATGCTGTGTGCTGTCAGATGCTATGAGCCCAACTGCAGCTGAACCCCATTAATGACACTGGGACCTGTGATGCACAGTGCTTCCCTGCAGACAAAGGGAGCCTGAGTAAGTGCTGCTCAGATTTTAGTGCTCTGCTAGACCATGTTTTCTTAGTAAACCTTCTTTTCCTTTTTGCCTTTTAGCTATGTCTGTTTCATTCTGCTTCAGTATTTTCCCCTGCTGGATTTTAATGTGAGAATAATGGCACGACAAGCAAGGAACAACTGGAGAAATGCCTCTCTCAGCTAGAGCCTGCTCATTTGCTTTGGCAGGGCTGTCAGCCTTCAAATTCCTGATTGTCTTTTCTCATTGGTCAACACATGGACAAAATTACCTCATCTCTACCTGTTTTTTTTTCTGCTGGAACATGAGATACTGTTCTCAGCCCAACCTCATATTTGATTTCTGCTTTACTGTGGGAAAGATCACAGGAAATTTAAGAAAATTTAAGAAAACAGAATCATCCCAACAGTCTCAGGCATAGTGGCCTGCTGTCTGTATTTGTCACACAGGGTTACATGTGAGTGCTGCAGTACTGGTTTAATAGTTACATACTCTCCACCATGCAGGTGCACTCTGGGGCCCTCCCTGCAAGGAGGAAGGTCTTGTCCATAAGATAAGGGAGCAGCTGATGTAAAAGGAGGCTGATTGTAATAGTGGGAATATCCATGAAGTTGCATGCTTTTTAAGGGATTTCCTGAATCCCTTAAAATCCCTGAGACAACTAGAGTCAGGTTTCAGCACAGATGTGTCTAGTGGTTAGAAGATTTTTGTTTCCAACCTTTAGGGTTGATAGTAAAAAGAATAGCAAGTGTTTTCCTAGAGCAGCTTAGATAAGCTTTGCTCCAGTTTTGAAGAAAGAAATATCACACTGGGATGACCTCTGCAAGATCCAAAACATGAAATTTTGGAAGTGCTGAACACAGAGACATCAATGTGGATGTGAAAGCAAGCACTTGGAGGGAAATCTACTTAGTTTCAAGTAGCCATCTTGGACCTACTGCTAGGTTTATCTCGCTCTCACCTTATGTGCTTGCCCATTTGGTATAGCTGGTTGCATGAAAAATGTGGCAAAATATTCTATACAGATGTCGTTCTTTCAGTGCAGTAGGGCTTTAGGAAACTTGCTGACTGATGATTAATGCAGCTCGTTAAATTAAAACTCCAGCTGAGCTGGTTTATTGGTGAAAAAATTTTAACAGCAAGCTAATCTTCCCAAAACATTGATTTCCAAGAAGCTAAGAGTGCAACAGAAGAGTACAAGGTCTAGAAAATTCATTTTGTTGTCTTTGAGATTATGTAAATTTGACTGTGAAACCTTGAAGACTTGGCCCACTGAGGAGGTACAGCTGGATAGCTGTTGGAAATGTTGCTCTGTCACTGTAAAGCCTTTGTTATTTTTTTGAACAATTGGATTTTCAGAAGTAAAAAAGAAATGAGGCTTGGGAGGGTGGTGGGGATCCCTTCTTAATCAGAACGCCTGATTTTTTTTTTATTTTTTTTTTTTTGGGTTAACAGCTGCAAGGACTTTTTGTGTCTAGTTAATGCCAGAGTAAAATTTAAGGTGAATTTTCCCTTCAGACCCTCTCTCTGCTGGTAGCCTCGTTTTTTCTGGTCCTTTTCTCTGGTAGCCTGCTGCCTTCTCCTCAGTGTTTCCATCTCTCCCTGATCCCCTCTGCCTCTGGTTTTGTCTGAGCTATCTGAAAGCGCACGTTACTGGAAGGCTTCTCTTCAAATAGCCCTTTAAACAGATGCAGCCAAGTTCTGATTTAGACTTAAAAATACAGGGGTTGAAATGGCCAAATGGTTCTGTGACTGGAAATAATAATAACAAAAAATTCTTGCAGCTAGTGAGATGTGAAAGCTAATCTTTTTTTTTTTTTTTTTTTTTTTTTTTTTTTCCTCCCCCAATAGCTGGAATACTCAGGGATTTACTTAAGTTTCATTATTTATCGTGTGGAGGTAGAGCACAGTTTTAGGATGATCAGATGCATATAAGAGAAAATGTGAAGATGGAAAAAGAAATGCTGTGAAATCTATGAAGAAAATACTGAAAAATGGTAGGAACAGCTGTCTATGAGACTTTCAAATACCTAAACAAATATACACAGCTGTGAAAAGAAAACTTTGGAGTCTAGAACCGTAGGGACCAGGGCTGAAGGATATAAAAGCAGAAACAATTGGGAAGGGTCAAAATATTTTACTTTCAGATAATTTTGAAAGGAGAAGTAACAAAAAAATTAAAACCTGGTTTAAAAATGGCACCAAATCAGCAAATTAAATTTCCTAGGGAAAAGGTAGTGAATTTCCAAAAAGTCCAGGATGTTTACTGAGTATTAGTGACCAGCATGCTTTCTTGCTTGTTGGAATGGCTATAATGAATACACAGAGCAGAAAAATGTTTTGCTTCCTACATTAAGATTACGTTTAATGGGTTCTATATAGCTTCAGCGTTTGCTAAATACTGATTGGTATTGTGTTTAGCCAGGATTACTTTTTGAGAGAGAATTGCATTCTTTAGCCAGTGAGTTCTTTGGGCTAATTCTCCAGACATGGATTTTACAAAAGCAGGGGGAACCTCTGCACGCTGGGTGGCCTTGATGGGAGGCGTGTATGTTTTTTTATTCTTATTTTGGTCCAGATTTCTTCTGTTACTTTAGTCAAGCAAATCCAATTAAGCTTCAGTGTCTAATATGAATGGTGATGCTTAACTAAAAAATCTGAACATTTTATGCAGGTGGCCAACGAGGGTGCTAGAAAGCTTTGTTTGCAAACGCAGGTAGAATAAAATAAGGCAGAAAGAGATCAGTGCCCCTCATCTGTGCAGCAATTAGAGCTGGACTGACCGTGGGGCAGCAGCTAATGTACCCTATGGAAATCAGTGCTGATTTCCTTAATACAAGCTTGTGTGCAATGCAATGTTAGACCCTTCCCTGTCGCAGAGGTGAGACCTGTGAGATGAAGAGCAGCAAACAGGCTGCAGATGGTGGAGAATTCCCAGCGGAGGCAGTCCTGCTCGTGAGCCAGAGTTCTGCTTTATAGGTACTGCATTTAGAAAAAATTGGTCTGCATCTCCCTTATCTAAGCGCATTAACCCATGGGAAAAAAGATAATCATTGTAATAGTGAAGTGCTTTGAAGTCTTTTCTGACCTAGTGGATCAGAGTGTTTAGTACCTTATTCCTGTGATGGGTCTCTGATACTTAAGCATGCAGCGGTGAGTCAGAAGAATCAATTTGTTGCTTCTATGAGGACCATATTTCATCCTCCCTGATTGAAATGATCAAAGATGCAGAGGCTGCTCTCTGCTTCCAAGTAAACACTCCTTTTATGTTCCTTTAACACAAGCACCTGACACTAAGCAGGGATGCACAAAAGGAAGTCAGGCTGCGGGCTTTTTCCTGAAGTAGGTGTTTTGTGATGGATTAATGGCAAATCTTGATGCATTATTTATCAGATAATAAGTGTGATAATTGTTCTTATTTATCATGAGTCTAGCTCAGCTCATTCTCCCGTCATTCCTTCAGTCAAGCTGCCCCTGGGGAATTTGCCAAATAAAAAATGGTCCAAAGGTCATTTCAACAATTTTTAGTCATAATGGCATGCTGATTACCTCCTAATTGAAAAGTGTAAACTCCAGACACTGTAAGTAATGCAAGTGACCCTGTCCTCACAGCATAATGTGGAGAATCCCTGCGTATCTCACAGCCAGCTGCTGAGAATGGGGAAAAAATACCAAACATTTTCCTTAATGCAGGAAAATTACATGGATGTGTAGTTATAACATTGTGGAAGCAGTGCAGATGTGTTTGGAGCTTAATTCTGAGGTGTGTGTTAGCACAGCCCTTTGGATATCAGTCAAAAATCTAGCTCTCTTTGATGAGAGGATGTGAAAATAATTATTGCAGTTTTGCTGCTTCTGGTATTTATACATCTTGTCATAAGGAAGTGCAAAAAGATCACGTGCAGAGCAAGATCATAACTGTAAGAGTGGAAACAAAAGGCAAGTGAAGTATTTTCAAAAATTAATTTTCCAAAAAGCACAAATTACAATGCAGGAAACTCACTGATTTCATTCTTTTATATCTCTAAGGTACTCTAGCAGTGTCACGTTAATACAAAATTCTAAAGTACTGCCAAGAACAAATACAATATTGGCATTACTTGGTTCTACAGTTTCTCCTTAGAGCCCACACTATGTGTCATCTTATTCTACTAGATGATTTTTTCTCCCAAATTCTTATCACGTATTCTTCACACACCTATCTCTTGTCAACTCCACAATTCCGCATGTGGGATTTGCCTGACTAGAGTCTGCAAACATCAAGATTTTATATTGCACCTGCATAATCATTAGCGCAGAGCTTACGTTATTTCACCTCTCAACCTCCTAAACAACATTAGTATTAAAAGAAGTGTAAAAGACTCTATACAGCTTGCATTGGTACAAAAGGAGTGACAAACTGCAGAAAGCATTTCTGAGCAGCAGCTAGAGCAGCACACCTGTGGTTCCCGTTCTGCAGCATTCCCTCTGGAAATAATATTGGGCTGCTGGCCAATGTTTATCCCACTAACTAATAACTTCACATTTGCGTGCCAAAATGATCTTCTCTGGAAGCCTTGGAAATATTGTGAGTGTACCAAGACTCAGAAGTAAGTCACCCTAATGCCAGAGCATGACTTTAGGACAGGACACCAACTACACCATTGTTCATGAGGTAAAGTTCCTGAGATAAGCTGTTAGATTACACTATGTCTGTTGTCTTCTCCATTGGTTATTCACTGAGGTACGTTCCCTCCTTACAAATACTAGAAGAGCTTCAAGCTTCACACCAGGGAGAACAGATGATTTAATGCATGCAGCAATGACTTTTTGTTTCTATTTAGAATAGGCATGAGTAAATATTAAGTCTAAGCAGCATAAAGCAGCTGTTCCACACTGTGTGTTTTTATTACTCTTCATAAGCAGTGCTTTGTACACCACAGATCTTATCTGGGAGGGATTTAATTTTATTGGCTTTTCACATGTAGGAGGCAGTTGTCTACATTTGAGTTAATTTGCCTTTCCAAGAGAAAAAGGTGTTCTTTGCCCAACTTCAGATGCCTGCTTCGGTCTGAGTTTAATTTTGTCCTAGAAGTCTCAGTTTAATTATCATTGATTACAAAAGGACCAGTGTCAACCAAGTTGAACACAAATGTTTACATGTGATCAGATGAGTCCCAGTCTTTTAGTCCAAGCTAAATGCATCATACAGAAGTGAATATGAAATTTAGGCTACTCTAAGATCCATAATTTCCTATTTTTTCAGGAAAAAAAATGAAGTTATTTGACTAAAGGAACTCTTCATTTCAGATGTAGAGGTTGTTCAAGGTAAGCTAGATTTCTGCATGAGCAGTGCAGGTTAGTCCTTTTTAACCACTAGTTTTATTATTTTGCAAAGTTTTATAATGATGACACCTTTCAAAACAATCCACAATGACAAAACCCACAGTGCTCTGCCAGGAAGGGAAATGGTGAGCAGTGCCAGGTCTGTGTAACAGCTTCTAGGTGCGGTCAGAACCACAAGTGATCTGGTCAAGCTTAGCAACTTGAGAAGCAGTATCTGACCTTGTCTGCTCGTAGCCCATTGCAAAGAGGAAATATAACAGCCAAGCCTAAAGCACAGTAGAGATTACTGACACGATTAAAAAATAAATAAAATTATGTGGTTTTTTTCACAACATGACCTTGAGTACTTTATCACGTGGAGCATATGCCTGAAGGTTTCCTCTTTGCCAAGACTGGTAACTTCCAAGGAGAGGATAGTAGTTTCCTTGTGGTGCATTAATTTAAATCTTGACAACAGTGTGCTCTGTCCTCAGCTTCTTGGGAGTCTAAGGGGATGTGATAGGAGAGCACAAACTCGTACCATTCTGAATTCACGTTTCAGAAAAAGGACGGATGGTATAAGCTGAGCCTGTGCTAAGTTATTTTTTTCATGAACAAGTTAAAGGATTTTATCAGTAGCCTGTGAAGCTGAAAAGAAGGCTCTTGAGTAAGTGAGTACAAATTTGTGTCTTTTCTGAATGTTTTTTGTCGTGTAACTTGTAAAGAAAAGAGATTCTTCAGGTTTCTGAAGTGGCATCTAATCTGTTTTAGGAATGAACTTTGCATTTACAGCTACATCATTCTGAGAATAAATGCACCTGTTTTGCTGACTCTCAGTTAAGTTTAACAGCAATAACACCTGTTAACCTTAATGTGCTTTTTCCTTATCAGTGCAATTACTGAAGAATCTTGCAGGCTAACTTTGGTAGAAATCAAGCTTTCTGCTTGAAAATGCAAAATGTCTATTTACCTTATTTTTTTCTTAAAAAGCATATACCTAGAAACTTCATAATTGAAGAAGCTCTGAGGAACTGCAGCTGTTAAAGTGTCTTTATAGCTTAATCTATTTCACATTTTAGTATTTTATTAGCACTTCTTGAGTGTGCTGATTAAAATACACACACACAAAAGTTCATTTCCTATACACATTATTTAATAAGTCAAATCAGCACTTTTTCACGTTATTGCTTTAGTGCTGTTATATTGATACAATTCATTTACCCTTGCTCTTACTAGGCAGTAATGGACCTAAAATAAATAAATAAAAGGTCTGGGACATAACCCTGCGAGAACACCCAGGCCTGTGGGCAGAGCTCTGCAAATTTTCATAGCTCTGTTGCTTTCAAATGGCTAAATGTTAGTGCCTCCCACAGCTGAAGGTTATCTGCTTGCCAGATAACTCCTACCCCAGGAGTTTTTCTTTCCAGTGGTTTATTCTCTGCAACAAATGTAATAGTGGCCTTAAGGACCACATTCAGCTGACTTAAATTTGGTAGTGCCTATTCAGTCATTTCTTCCCCGAGCTTGGGTGATGCACCTATTTCTTATGGTGAAGGTAGGTTAGTGGTTTGTATCTGAAAGCAGGGGCTCGTATTCGCTTGTTGCTGGGCTCACTCGCAGCAACTGGTAGCCCAAATTCAGGGTGTGATTTGGAATTGTGCTTTAGGAGCTCTTGTAAGATGCCTTTGCTATTCCTTAGTAGAGATTAGTGGTACCAGCTGATGTAAACAAAACTGGTCTGTGAGTAAAAGCTACAGTTTTTAAACAGGTCGTGTGACTCAGTGGAGAGTCATGCAGGATGAGGAAAATAGATGTCGTGCTTTGTTGAGGTGTAAATGTTTCCCAGTATTCTCTGCTAAGCAGCTGCATTGTAATAGCGGATGTTGGATCCCTTGAGTTTCAGAAAAACCTGGATTATTACCAGATAATACCCTTTATCTCTGATCCAAGTTCAAAGGCATGCCCTTCTATTTTTTGTCTCTTGAAAAGTTAATGATATCTCTCTGTGAAAGAACTATGCGAACCGAGCAAGAGAGATGTATTCATGCGAGCTGGAAATGTAAGGAACAATGCCCTCTCAAAGGGAGACGTGTTGCTAATGCATCTATTATCCTGCTTCACTTACCTGCTGTAGCTCGTGCCTGGGCTCAGAGAGCCCAGCGCTGCAGACCACGGACAGCTGTAAGCACACAGTGCCTCTGAAACCTTTCCTTTTTACCTTGCGAACATTAAAGGTAATATAAAGGTGACCTTCAAACTTGGGTTTAACACTGAAATAATTTTCAAGCTATTTGGCTTTAAAACAGTCTCTCAGACTGATCTGCCCTTTCTGTTGTTTGTTAATTCCTTAGGGGCTTAGGAATGGGGTAGAAAATCTGTGTTGTGTGCAGAAAAGCATCTGGAACATGTGTCCAGGCGAGGGGTTTGGCTTCTCTCATGTGTATTTGGTCTGAGAGAAGGAGGCACAAGTGAACTACAAAAAGGACTCAAAATTGGAGCTGATGTGGGCCTGCGCACAGCTGTAGGGAGTGTAAAGAGTTGCCTATTAATGCTGAGAATCAAGTGCTGTGCCTGGATCTTTGTTTGCAGAGGATGCATTTTCTCCAGTCTTGCATAACAGGCAACCTCAAATCCCAGTTTCTTGGCTTTTGTGTGCATTTTCAGAAGTGTGCTGCCAGAGGACTAGTTTAGTATATTTACAATAGTCAGCTCAAACTAAAGAAGCATAAATGCATGATGTGAATGCAAGTTGAGCGCGACGGACTTGTGACTTCTAGAAAACCCAGAGACTGGTGTGCTTCAAGCAGATCATTTGGTGCTGTAAGCTCCTGCTCTGGATAACTGAGAGATTTTTGAGGATCAGGAGGAATTTCTAAACAAAGTTTGGTTTTGATCACATTCAGTTCTGGGTCTTCAGAGTGTCCTTTTAAGCTGCTCTCCCTCTCATCTCCAAACCCTGCTTCCAGTCCTCAGAGCCCTCCACCAAAGGGTGGCTGGCATTTCAAGCCGGGCTGTTTCATCTTGATGCTAATCAGCTTCACCTCCTCCCTGTGAGTTAGGCAGAAACATGTCTTGGTGGGGGGGGGAGGGGTGGAGGAAAAGTGTGTTGTTTTGATAACTAAGACTTGCAAACAAAAAAATGGGGTTCTGTAAGGCACAATTGTAATTTTGTATGTAAACGTCTGTGGCCGAATAATCTTTTGGTGTTTGTTTGCATAGCACTGGAAAGGAAGGAGTGTTCTTTAGCCATCATCCTAGGTGGGAACCATGTGAGACAGTTCAGACTGGGAAAGCCAAGCTTTATCCACGTGGTTGCTTTGCACCCAATGAATGGATAGGGAGGATTGTCCCTTTCCTACTGCATCTTGTAGCTCTTTTTTTCTCCTTTTGCTGTTTTTGTTACGAAGTGGGGTAAATCCTGCTGACTTCCTGCATTGCCTGGCTCGCTCTACAATGTACCATGGCCTCCTGCTGCCCTGCAGGGGTACTGGTGGCTGTGCTCCTGGCAGAACTCTGCACCAAGTGCTCCTTATCACAGTAACCCCCAAGGGGGAGTTTGACTAGGCTTGCTTCTGCTGATGAATCCAGCAGACCCAGGATTCCACTCGTGTTTGGCACTTCCTTTAAGGTGGTGTTAGATCATGTTTTATACTCTTGTAGGTGTATCAGGCAAATTGCGAAGAACAGGAAGTTCCTCGTATCATTTTTAATAGTGCAGTAAGTCAGAAGAAAATGTACATTTACTGTATTTAATGAGAAGCCTGGCAGATGAGTAAGGATCTTGTGAGATTTCCTCCTGTGCTGTATAGTCAGCTGGCAAGTTGGGACCATAGTTGTTAGACGTAGGCTGTTGGAGACACTGATAGCAAACAATGGGGGAAAGTGGGCCAATTTGTCACGAGAGATAATGCCAAATAAATAGAAGCTAAAACCAACTTCTTCTCAGTACTTTTCTGCCAGTCTTGTTGAGGAACATTTTATTCTTAAACATAACATCACATGCATACAGACCAACTAATGAAAGAAAAGCAGACCTCAGCTGTACTAAGAAAAAATGATCTCGTGCTGAGTTGCTTGCAGATGGATTTGCACTTCCCGGTGGCAGTCTACCAGTCTGTTAAACTTCACCTGGTTTTAGCTTTCACTACTTGATGTATGGAAATTGCTTCTGTGGGCTTTGTCCTAGGGACCCATCACTGACTTGCATTTTTGTTGTTGGAGCAGTCATGTTTAGCTGAAAGACTACTGATTTCTCAGTGGGATCTGCAAAGGTCTGTGTAAATCTCAGAATGTCACCTGACTGTAGAAACAGGTTTCTGTCCTTATCACAGAATAATTTGATTTCAGCCCACACTCTTTTGCAGTACGCTTAGATTGAGCTTAATCTTTGCTAATCTAATGAGGGTTTCAGTGGAGAAGGCAGGAGGGAAACTTAATTGGTTCTCTTTAAATGAGCTTAGTAGTAACTAGGAGTGCAGCAAATGGATTCAGTTGTCTTCATGTGCCAGAGAGCTTTACGCTTTGGTGATGGTATGGAGTTATCCTAGATGCTGTATTGTTTAAAGTGCTTGTTTGCTACCTCAAGGATGTGTGTGAAGAGGGAAGAGCCTCAAAATTGCTGAAAGCCGGTGTCAGAAGTTAACGTCTTCCAGCACAAACCACTGGTAATTACTGGCAAAAAGGAAAGAGGACCAGGGCAAAGAAGTGTACCTGCCTCTCATAAAAAGTACATTGCTCTGCAGAGAGAAGATAAAAGAAACGCTAAGTTTTGTGCTTCAGCATTAAATGTGCACCAGAACCGGGAGAATTAAAGTCTTGGGGGATGACTTAAATAACCAAGTTCAGACATGTTTGGCTAACAGTATTGATTTCATAACTAATGGTGCATGTCTCTCTGCTTTCTTGTACTTAGGAACTGTTGTAAAAATTTGGCACTTGTTTTTAAAACCACAGTTGCCTATGTTCGAGGAAATTTTCCTCATCTTTTCCTGTGAAAAATGAAGAAAAAAAGATGCCCCAGACAGGACAAAAAAACCAAACAACAACAACAAACCAAACAAAAAAATCCACAGGAAAAAAAGTAGCAAGAAACCAAACTGCTGCTTTGAGAGCATGGAAGAAATGTATCAGTAGGTATCATGCAATTGCTTAACTTGCATTGAGTGTTGGTCCTGTAAGTGCCAACATCCCACTGGTAGCATATACACTTTTGTTAGGCATGTTTGTGTACATGCCTTCTATGTAAGTCTCTTCAGTGCCGTCATTTTCTCCTGTTCCTCCCCTGCATAAACTGCCTGTGGCTTTGGTGCTAACAGCAGTGTAAGTTAATCAAATTCCACAAAATTTCCCCCTAATATGTGATATTTCAATTCAGAGCAGGCTTTAGGGTAGGAGAGATTGATATGGCATGTGTACATTTTCAAGGAAAGAAGGGGAAAAACCAGGACAGGACTGATAAGTAACCCGACTAACCTCCCTCCCTGTATACAACCCTTGCTTTTTTTTCTTCAATACAGCCTCTTTCAAAGCAATCTCAATCTTTCATCAAAGAGCTTTCCAGTGCACTCCCAATGGGTTTACATAAATCTCACTGTTCTCGCTCTTTTTTTCCTTCACAACCCCCACAAGTCCTTGTGTTTCCATTTCTTTAAAACTTTTATCCTCAGGTTGCTACTGATGGCAATACGGATTACCTATCAGCACCTCCGAATATTCCGCAAAGCCCTTGCCTGTTCTCACCCTGCAGTGCTTACAGTCACAGCTGTGATGAAAGAAATGTGAAAGGCACAGCTAGGCAGTCCTGAACCAGGCTGAGTGCATTCCCCCTTTTACAGCTTATTGCTTTCTGGATGTTTCTTTTGACCGGTCATCAATCATTGCGGTGGTAACTCTGAAGCGATTCCTGAAATATCTGTTCCTCTGATAAAAGTTAACAATAGCACATACAGTGTGAGGAAAGAACGGCACGTTGGGTTTCAAGTTAGACAAGTGCTTTGTTCTGACTCTGGGTTTCTTTTCTTTTTTTTTCCTCCCTTTTTTAAAAGTAAAAGATTTTCCTCAGCAGAACCCCACTAGTTAGCCTGAGAGACCGCTATGTGCATAAGCAGCAATTAGAAGCAGCGGAGAAACAGGTCTGAAGGCAAAGGGAGGTGCATATGGTCTGCTACAGAAGAGCTCCAGGGAATGGGAGAGAAGAGAAAGACACAGGCTTAGAGCTTCCTTTCAGTCTCCAAAGTTTACCTTTTCTGGGAAGGTTTTTTAAAGAGTACTTCAGCTTTGGAAGCCTGGCAAGCTTGCTAGCAGCGGCAGAGCATTGCCTGGCTGGTGAAACAGGCCCTCAAACTGGGGGTTTAATCTGTCAAAAGTCAAAGCAGCGTGAGAAGCCCCATGCAGCCCGTTCCAGGGGCTCAGCTGTGGTTTTGTGGGAGCGTGCCAGTGCCTCTGCCTGACCCTATACTATTGCACTGAGGGCAGTGGGGAGGCTGATACTGCGGGACAAGGCAGTAATTTGTGTGGCCTTAGGTTTCTGGGCTACGATCCTACATGTTCACTTAAAACATTCTCTCTGTTTGAGTTGTATTTAATTTTTATGGGCTGGGAGTTAGAAACGAGTAAAAATAACTCCTGTCTTTACCCTGCTTCTGCACTGATAGTGTTCTTCCCAGAGCTTTGATTTGCTTCTTTCCTTTGCTTGGGTTATTTCCATTTTAAGGCCTTGTACACTTAGAAGTGAATCACCCTTGTAATTGAACTGCAAGCTGTGAGCTTTTCTCCGTGCTTTGATTAATCTGGTCCATTGATCAGAAGCATTTTTGGGAAACTCTGGAAATTTCTGAGTCACTCTTGGAGTTTAAGATATTCCTGTGCTTTTGATTAACTTGAATGAAAGAGCCCTGGCAGGACTGACATATTCTTTTGCCTCAGTATCGACGCTGACAGTTCATTCTTGTCTATCAGCTCCACTCTTCGCAGAGAACTTGCAAAGGAAGACATTTTTGTCACTCGTGGATAGAAAGGCAATAGAAAGGGGTCCAGATTAGTCAGACTTCAGTGGCTATTTGCAGCGAAAAGCAGAAAGTTCAACAACCAGCTGGGAAGTGAGAAAACTGATTTTTCAGATGCCAAAGGAACCACTCATCCATCCTTAACCTTGAGAGTAAAATACATCTCTGCTGTAAATATAGAGTTAGCCACAAGTTTAGGAGAGGCAACTCGGAGGGTTGCCATTGTGTAAACACTTCATATAGAGCCTGCACTAACTTGCTGAAAGAACTGCCAAGTTTTGTAGTTCTTTAAAAGTTCAGACTACCTATTTTTGTTGGAAATGTTTAATTTACCTTAAGTCACCTTCCATTCTGTTTGTCAAGAGAATTCTTCAGATGTTGCAGATCCTGTTGTGGTGGCTGTCAGTATAAAAAAAGCCTAGGTAGAAAGGCTTAGTCTGCTAGTAATTCATAGTAATAGAGTTTAAGCTTATAATGGATTTCAAATAAAAATGGGCAGGACAAAAATGGGCTTAAATTGCAGTGGGGAAAATTTGGATAAAATTAGGAAAAATTTCTCAAAGATAATGGTGGTAAAACCACCGAAAATAATGCCATGGACTCTTTCTTGCTGGAGGCGTTGAGGAAGAGTCTTGATAAATACCTTTAAGGAATAATAGAGGTTTGGTGGAGGCAGTAGGTTGGAGCCAATACCCTGGGTCCCTTCCAGCACTGTGACTCTGTGACTGAGAGAAGCTCCTGTAGGGTGTAAATTGTGAGCCTGCTGCAAGTTTTCTTGGCTGAAGTGGAAGAAGGGAGAAAAGGTGCTAAGACTTGTTCTGTGTGCTTGCTTGTCTGCCGCAATGCATTGACAGTACATATTTTGTGCATTAAGCACGAAGAATAGGAAAGACAGATACAGAAGTGTTAATTCTGGATTCATTTGAAGTAACCACAAGGTCTGCCGAGTTCAAGAAATGTTTGGACAGTGCTCTCAGAAATGTGGTTTGAATTTTTGGAGGTCCTGCATGGAGCCAGGAAGTGAAGTTCATGATCCTTGTGGGTCCCTGTCAGCTCAGGGTATTCTGTGAGTTTAATATATATGCACTGTACCTCACATTGCGTTTTAGTAGCCTTAGCTAAATGCATGCTCCAGATTGTAAGGTAGTGCATATTTTTATTTGCCCAATCCGAGACACAAACAATTAGGCATTTGTGATTTCATGCTCAAAAATGAGAAGCTGGAGATAACTGCAGTCATTTCTGGGAACTCTTGAATGGCAGTGCCAAATGCTGTGCTTATATTGGAACAGAAGATAAATGCAGTTCCTTGCTACATTTTGCAGATTATTTTGGGTGATGAGCTGTGAGAGATGAGTAAATGACAGTCTGATTAACTCAACCCAGAGTGCTGCAGGAGCAATATCCATTGCCCTGGGGAAGGCAGTGCATAGAGTGCCCTGCAGTGCTGGAAAGGTGCCCTGTTCCTGCTTTCTGTGCTTATCTGATAACATGAGGTTTCAGTATAGGTCTCAGAGAAGGATTCATGGAGGACAGTGGTCAGGATTATGGGCAGGGTGAAGACTTGAACATCTTCCCCTGTGACATTGGGCCACCAGTCTGTGAGGCGTGTACTTCGTGTCTCCTGATGCATCTGCAGCTCTATCTCTCATCTGTACAACCACCGCCATCTGCTAAATGATAGGCTTTGTTCAGAATTTGAGCAGAAGAGACTGTGTGCGTGTGTTGGTCTCCTGTTGGTCATGTGGACATCTCTCAAGTCTCATTACTCATTTTTTGGATATCTGGTATCAGAACTGGAGATATGATTCTTGACATCACTAACACCTAGTGTGTCTTTGTGGTTCTAGCATTAAACCAGCCCACATTAATCTGTTATTTCTCTAGTTTTCCTGCATTTCTGCTGCTTGCTTATTGCTTTTTGCTCGGCAGGCTAGTTCAGTAACTGCTTGCAGCATGCTTGTTTCAATAGTTAAAGATTTATTTCTTTTAAAGACAACTCTTTTTACAATGTTCTTTTTCTTCAGGAACACATCCAGGTAGTACAGACAAATACTAATTGATTGATTGTATCTTCAAGGCTGGGAGAACAGAATTACTGCATTAATTTGGCTCTCTAAATGCTACTGTGGACCTTGTACAGTATCTCATCAGCAGGCAAAGCTGTTTCTCCCGCGTCTTACATCGTGAGATAAGGGTCAGGCTTTCTGTTTATACTGTTTACGCTCTTTCTGAGCTTTGGATTTACCACTGCTGTAAACAGAATTTACTCAGTGTCCCGAGTGGAGCAGTGTCTACCAGAGGTTAATCCAGTGGTGAACATCCTCTGTAGTACGTTTGCAGCAGCACAGATCTTACGGATTTCCGCTTTCCTCCTTGTCTATGGTGCTTCTGCTTTAAATGATGAGAGAGGATTTTAAACCTGTGCAGAAAATGGAATCCTTGCAGAGGGCACAGTGGATCATGCAATTTATGGGACAAATCTGTCCCAGGCTTGTAAAGCTTGGGAGCTGCCTGCTAGAAGGACCCCTTCCTTATGGGGTGTTGCAGCAGTTGAGTCAGCAGATAGGACTGAACCTTTAAGTCTGTTGGACTGATGAAACAGAGGAATGCTAAGAAGCAGCCATTCACGGCCTTCCAGCTTTTTAAGACAAATGTTTCAGCACCATCTATTTGAATAAAAGTTCAGTTCTGTATTAAATTAGGTTTTACCAATGTCACCAGGTTTTACTGACTGGTTTGTGGAAGCTTGGCAGAGGAAAACATTAAGATGTACACGAGTAATCACTAACTTACAGGCTGTGCTTTCAGTGGGTTTGCGATTTGTGAGATGATTAGAGCCAAAGTGTATGCTAGTCTATTAGATAGGCAAAATAATTAAAAGAAATGAATTTAAAATTACAGCCTGTGCAGATTACCTTGCCACTGGGTCTTTTTACATTACTTCTGTAATAAAGTCTTGTCAGCTGTACTTTTTGTATTGTATTTCTTCCACTACATTTGCCTGAAAGCCTGTCCTAGAACAAGAGAGGCAGTGTGTTTGTTTTCCATGTAAGAAATGCTCTGCTTTTAAATAGTATTTTCAAGTATTATAATATTGTTTGTGGATAAAAGAGCTATTGTTTCCTCAAACAAAGCATTATTTCTTTTAGGCAGCTCTAGGTTTAGCACCTAGGTGCCAGAAAACAAAGGAAGGGTCTCTGCAGTCTGTTACTCGTTAGGTTTTACTATTAACCGAAGTTAGGCATCTCTTGTAAGTACTGTCTCTTTCTCAAGAGAAATTGAAGAGGGGAAACACTTGAAGGGCTCTGCCCATCTGAAAAGAGGTTTCTAAGATAAAATGGCTTCTAAGATGTGATTTGCTTTTGGAATCATCTCTTTCCAGTGACTACAGACAGAGCTCAGATAGTTGGTTAACAGTAAATGCCATTTAAACGGTGAAGTGGATAAATCCAATGCTTGTTATGAAAATCCTCTGTTCTGGGAAAGTTGAAATAAACAAAATCATTTCATTTAAACTTCCTACGAGATTGTGAGTTCTGAGAAAAATCAAACTGAGACGTTTGTTTGAAATGGTCCTTGGAAATTCTTCTGCACTGTGTCCTTTTGCAGCATAACATGAGCTTTCCCTTGTCCAGTTTTTGAGACTGAGCTTGGGGAAACATGCTGTGGAAAGCGACTCTGGGTTTAAAAGCAGAAGCCTTGGTTTCTGACATTGTGAGTTAGGAATTTTTTTTTTTTGAAGTCTGCCTCACAAATGAGACTTGGTGTTTCTGGAATACAAATGCTGTGGTTTGTGTTTGGTTTTAAGGTATAAATTCAGGCTTGTGTGACTTACTTGTAATTCAAGGAGTCTGCAAGGAAAGAGTGAGGCTCAGCAATGCCCATCTGCATGAAAAATGACAAGCTCTGAGCTGAGGGTCTGTAGGTTTTGTCTTTCTTCCTTGGTCTGTAGATTGAGGAGAGGGTGATGGCTCTGGGGGCATGTCTCCCAGCCAGCCTCTCTTAAGGAAGGGACTTGCTGGTGAGCTGCTGTGGGCCAGTCTTGAGGACACCAGTTATCATGCAGGCATCGTCTGGTTCAGGCAGCAGGCTGGAGATCGAAGGAAAAGAGGGGTACCCCTCCTGTAAGAAACTTTGGTACTTAATTAGGAGTATGGAGAAAACGAGGCTGCTCTGTAGCTTGCTACAGTTGCAGCAAATTGGGCTAGCAGTTCTTCCCAGCTTCCATCCTTCTGTGAGATACTTCTTTGTTAGTGGAGATGGTGTGTCCATGACGCACAAAAAGAGAAGTGCCATTGTGCATATGACAGATGTGTCAGAAAGCATGTCTGCAGTAAATGTGAACTGCAGACAACTTAATTAAAGAAATAAAAGACAAAGAAATGCCAGCATCTGGGCAGTTTGATGCTCAGCCTTAGTGGAGCTCAGGGATGTTGGATATCCTGTTCCACATAATTGCATAAACAGACTTCATCACCTCCTCCCCAAGCAGGTCCTATAAAAGTAGTGTAGATGAGTGAAGCATTGAAAGGTGGCAGGCATATGACTTTCCATCTCTCCTTTTTTTTTTTTTTTTTTCTTTTTTCCTTTTTGTAATGAATAGGGGTGTTGTCAGCTGCCTGCATTGTGTTCGTCACTGTCAGGGCTGGCAGTGTAACAGATAAGTGGATGGATTCAAGGCCACCCAGGGAATGGAGCCTGACAGGACCTCATTCATCACTTCCATTTCAGAGGTCTCTGTGGCAGAGCTGGCATCAAAGAAGTAATCAAGGCTCACAAGACCATGGGGGGGCATGGGAGGAGTGTTCTGCATTGCAAACAAACTGAGCTGTCAAATCTGTTTTGTAAATGAAGTGTTTTTCTGGAGACCGTGTTTATAACCGTCACCCTAAGCATACTCCTCATAATACACAACTGCCGTGGGAGCCTGGGGCCACAACCCGGCTTTCTCCTAGCCTCCAAATAAAAAATTGCAATTGCAGGGAGAAGTCAAAAGGTGTATGTGGGGAGGCGGGGACATTTAAGATATGGCTCATCCTAGCGGTTTGTTTCATCAGGTAGCCTCTCCATCTTCGGCTCTGCTCTTGGCACCCCAGCTCCATTCATCTCGAGTAATTGGCCCGCTAAGTATGATGCCTTGCCTGTTGCAGACGAGACACGCGGTGCAATTTGCCCCTGGCTATGCAAACTTTGTGACAGCAAATGAGTCTCCTCTAAAGATTAAAGAAAAAAACCAATCCTGTTAATATGGACCTAAGGGACAAAGGAGAAAGCATTTACTAGCAGTGTGAGGCCTGTATAGATAGCCCTTGTATATGAAATCATGCAGAAAGCTTTAGGTTTCTAGGAAAAAAAGGAGGTGAGCAGTGTGCTCCGCTGGGTGGCTGCTCAGCTGTCAGTCTTTTCTGACAGGCAGGATATCCAGCTGTCTGTGCATACGGAGTGCAAGGCTGGATGAGCTGGTGAAAGGAAGACATCTGCGCTAAAATGTTAGAGTACAGTTGCCTTGTTTGCTTGTCCTTAATATTTTCTTCTTCGATTTTGTTCTTACAGCCTCACAGATGATGCCTGGCCAGGTGTGCTTGGTCACCTGGCAGCTGGGGCCGTGGCTGGAACTGTTACCCAGTGACCCTGTGCCCATTCCCTGCATGCGACCGGCCTTGCTGCTGACCACAGCTGCTTGGTTTGGGGGCGGAGTTTACTTAGGTGTGACAATCTGAGCATGCCCATGTTACGTGATTTTGCACACAGGGACTAGGCTTGTCCTTGATCCCTCAGGTTACCAGATTCCTATTAACATGAACTTACATGCTTTGGACTTGCAGAGTAGAAACTTCCTATTGGATTACCATTTTTCTTATTAAACACTTTAAAGCACTCACTGTGACTTACGCTACTTGGAAGTTATGTGTATGTGCTAAGAATACCTTTACATAATGCATTAGATATTTTCTTTTAAGTTGCCAAGTTTGCTTCTGAGTCCTAAGCTCTCTTGAGGCAGCAAAAGCTTAGTAAATCCTGGAAATAATACTGATTGAATGCAGCTTTAGGTGACAGAAAAGAACAGCCAGAAGTTGTTCAGGGCCTTCCCCTGCTTTGGTAGCCTGGGTTACAGTGTTGGGTGCCTGAACCAATCTTAAAGGGCAT
The DNA here is from genome assembly GCA_016647715.1 of Pavo muticus. Taxonomy (NCBI): domain Eukaryota; kingdom Metazoa; phylum Chordata; class Aves; order Galliformes; family Phasianidae; genus Pavo; species Pavo muticus. The sequence goes on along the minus strand of JACDJE010000093.1, from coordinate 924,211 downwards.
CCCATGGCAAAACATTTGCCACAATGAGAAGAATTTCATGAAATGGCAATGATCTTTATTTGTATAGCACTTTTCACCCAGGAGAAAAACATAGTGCTTCACAAAATGATTTTTACAAGCTGCACCAGCACTGAAAAACAAGCTCCTCCAGGATGAAATACACCAGCTGCTAAGCAGCAGCACTGCTGCATGAATAAAATAATAAAGCTATTTGGAGAGACGTTAATGACTGCCATCGAGTAAGTCTGATCGACAAGCAGTGGTAGGTTTTACTGAAGGTGATGGGAATTTGAACTCTCCTGTTTCCAGGAGAACAGAGGATGTGATTCAATATCCCTTTGCAGAGAGGGATCTGGTAGGAGCAATAAGCTCTCCTTTGGTAGCAAGGTGCTTCTTGGATGCTGAGAATGCAGTTGGAAGACCAGGTGAAAGAAAGCAAGGGGGAGCAGGATGGGTCATTTACCGTGAGCATGTCTGGTGTGGCCCTGTCACCCACTGGCTTCAGATTCTGTGTCCCCTGGCAGTTTCTGTAGTGGCTGCAGCTAGGAGTGTGTCAGACCAGCTGGGAGCTGGTAGCCCAGGGAAGGTTTGGTGGTCCAACCAGATTAGTTGGCTGATCTAGCCAACTCAATATAGAGGAAGGTAACACTGCACTTGTTGACAGTAGAGGAGTGATACAGCTTCTACCTAGTACGTGCTAGATGGGGGGATTTCCTCTAGGAGTTGTTGCAAACTCGGGGCAGGGTGGGGAGGAGTTACCATGCTAGCTGTGTCTGTACATCTGGGTCTCAGAGCTTTGTCTTTGGCATCTTCTGTAGTGGGTTGTGTGAACAGTATTTGTAGACAAAGGTTGCAACAAAGAGTACTTGAGTGTATAGTTAGCCCTTTCAAGACCTGACAAGTCTTGCAAGGAGAACTAGGTGCTCAGGCCAAAGGGTTATCGATGAATCTAGCTCAGTAAAATGGCACAAAGTCAACTGAGCCATGGCATCTGAGAAGACTAAATTACTGTGAAAAGTGTTATGAGATTATACCTGTCATAGCTCTCTACAATTTATTCTTCACATGTATTTTAGGACTGGCACTCTCAGGGACAAGTCATCCCCTATTCCTGGGGAGTGGAAAGATTCTTCAGTGCAGGGAAGAGTGTGTTCCTGACCAGACTTCCAAGAGAACCTGACCTGTTTCCCAGAGGTAAAATCATAAAGTCATTTGTTTTTAATAACTCTGATTAAACATAAACTTTGGCAGTCAGATTGTGAGAATTTAGAAAGCTTAAACAACATGCAGAATGGTGGTTATGAACCACTTGCAAAGTTCAGGTACAATTGGATTTGCTTCTAAAAGTAGAGAGAGTGCAGACCCAACGCTGTAATTTAGGATTGTCTTTTGTTTACATATGTATTTATTACTGGCATAAAAACCTCAGGAATTTCCTGTGCCACAGTGGAGCCTCTGGGAGAATCATTGTGTGAAGGTCAAAATGACCATTAGAGAAATTTGAAGACAAATTAGGAACTGAGAGAAAAAAATGAATGAGGTCTCACCATGAAAGATGTAGATTCCTAGTTGGTTTCTGTGATTACTTTGTTAAATGAACAGTTCTGTCTGTACCAGCTATGTATACAGTGATACATACAGTAAAAAACTAACTTGCAGTTAAGATGCTATAGAAGTTCTTGTTATTCCTTGCTTTCATTTGCCACACACACATCTTTTTGCTATGAATAATCAGGTTCACTGCTATAGAACTAGTAAGAAATACATGTATTTCATTTTATTCAACCCCTGCAGATATCCACAGAATGTGTCAGGCCATGCAAATCAAGTCAAATGCAGTAGAAACAGATATCAGAATTTGTCTGTTTAAAACCAAAGTTGTGGAACTTAAAACAGCTAGCCCAATCATGCAGTTCCACGGAGGACATAGAAGCAACATCCGCGTTATATATCAAGAGGCAATCTTTGAAGGGCATGAAAGTTCCACAGCAGGTAAGTGCTTCAGCCTTAGAGAATTTGAAAACAAGATATTTTGGTTTAGATGACATACTTGCTTCTCAGGTTATGCAACCAAGAAAACCAAAGTTTCAATTGCTTTATCAGCAGTTGGGAGTTTTGTAAAGAACCTGTCTTCCATTTTATAATCACTGTTTCCTGAAACGTGCTCTCTAATGCTGAGATCAGCTATGCTTGGACGAAATTTAAACCAAGAGAAAAGGTGAGGACAAAGAATTGCAAATCAGGGATTAACTGCTTTGGTGTTAAAAAACAGAGGGAGGAAAGATGAATCTTTGCTCCTCTTTATTGCAGTAGAACCTAGAGCTCTGCTTGTACAAAAATAGAAGCACAAAACAGAAAAAGCAAGCTGTCACTTGGTAGCACCTTGTTACCAAACTGGATTTGATGCTTATGGTATGTGGGGTGGAAGGGAGAAAAGACCGGCTGTTTCTCCTACTATGGAAGGCAGAGCTGATGGTGTTGCAGGCCATGCAACTTTATAGTCTCTCTTATGAAGTAAGCCATGAGCAAGCAAGTAAAAAAAGACTTTGTATCCCCTAAAGAAAATGGTGCGATTGAATTAGCATAGCTATGCATAGCCTATGCATAGCCTGTGCTTAATTAGTATGTAAGATCAGCTGTGACAGCGGAAGAAGGCTGAATAGAGTTTACTGGGGTTCAGCTATGCAAAAATATTTATGATAGAGCAGCCCTTAAAACATCAATAACTTGAAGCAATTCCTTTTGAGAAACAGTATGCTAAAGATCTGCAAAATAGGAATGCATGGTAACAGCTGAAGTCCATGTTAAGGCACCTTTGCTTTCATCAAAAGGGTAATAGATTTATTTATATTTTCTGGAATTTATAATTTCTGAAGAAATAGTTGTAGACCGTGAACAATAGCTGCAAAGATGGTACTTCGGTTATAATTCATTTTTCTGACTGTAGCTGAAATGGGCCATTCCTTGCTAGAGTGTCTGATTCAACCAGCCTCAGCTGAAGGAGGCAGCTCTTGTATGTGGTGTTTCTTTGTGGTATTCAAATGAAATTTCCCTTATCTTTTCCTCAGTGCTGGTGAGCTTCCCATAGGTGCTATTGTGTAGAGAGAGAATAGTAGCTCAGCTACCCTGAATTTAAAGCATGCTGAGAAAAGGGTTAGAGAGTATGGTGCGAATCCCCTGCAGCTCCCATCATTAGTGGTGCCTCGACACTATTCCAGTATTCCATGACAAAGTGGTTTTTGCCAGGCAGTGCTGAGGAGGGATCTGCAGAACAACATTTCTGACTTCCATACCAGATGCTACACCGCTGCACAAAGATCTCACATGGGCAGAAATGACCTTTAGGGCATGGTGAAGCTCCACTGTCAACAACTCCCTGCGTAGCAGCACAAGCTCTGTGCCAGCTAGCAAGCATTGTCAGTGCCTGTGTGTGTCAGCAGAACCTTGTGGTTGTACACTAGTCAGCCATAACATTGTGTCAAACCATTTCCTCATTGCCTTTCATTATTTCTCCTTTTTAGTGTTATGGTATGGATTAATCTTCCTTCCTCAGATTTGCTTTCACCACAGACACAGAAGTTGGTTTCCTTTAATCTGCTTTTATCTAGTAGCCTGATAGACGGAATAGGCTGGGCTCTCAGATGGGTGGCAGCGGCCTCTAAATAATGAAAGGACGTGGCTGGAGTATTTGTGATTGGGAGGTAAACACAAAAACAAGGTGTCAATCAGCAGCAGAATTTGTACTTGCTCTCTACTCTGCTGCCAGCCTGAGCTTTTGGGCCCTCCATACAGCACGTGAAAGAAATTTCTGGCTGTCTTGATTCATCTTTTAAAAAATGCTTTAAAAAGAGAAAGGAAAGCATTCCTTGCAGAAAGAATGGGGAAGGAAGAGAGGAGAGAGCTGTAAATATAGTGATTATTTTAAAAATAAAATGTAATTGTCTTCTTGGAGGTGGAGGGATCATATTCAGTAGATGATGTGGGAAAAAGCTGAGGCTAAGCATAATTCAGTGCAGTGCTCCATGTGTTCAAGGTGATCCTCCACCATATCCTCCACTGTAAGCACCAAGCCTCTGATTTTTTTTTTTTTGTCCCCAAATGTTCTTATTGCATTATGAATAGATTAATGCCTAAATAAGGTCTGTGCAGCTCTTCTTTTCCTGATAATGCGTTTTCAAGTGCCCATAGGTGGCAGATCTGGGATGCTGCAAACATAATAGAAATAAAACTAGACTCGGTGGCCCAGAACATCAACCACTCTAATAAAAATCACAACAAAGAGGAAAACAAGCAAGCAGTCTGGGGAACTATGAGCAACTGAAAAGAGTGAAAGCAGGATAAGGAGGTGCTGTTCTGATGCAGCAGACTGTTCAGTGGGAAATCTAGGACAGAGGAAAAAAAAATAAATGGCAGTCTCAGTCATGTTGGCCTAGGGATCTTGTCACTCGAATAATTCAGGGTTAACTATTAATTTTATATGCTGTAGCGAAACCTTGTGTTAGTGTGCCTTGTACTGGTGTATTGCCAATTCCTTCTGATTAACATGTAAAGTGAGGTATGCATTTTTAAGTGCCAGGAGAGAAATCTTGATTTCCAAGTTTTATTTCTCTGTTTTTCTATTAAAATTTGTGGTTGGATCCATGTATTACAGAAACATAAATATAGGAATGTGGTGAACTGGATCATCAATACATTTCACGGTACCGGTGACATTATAACCCACATGAATTTTGCTCTTGTGGTTTATTATGCTGGTTCCAGGACTGTGGGAAATATTTATGATCTTCACAATTCACTGATCATATTTATAATCACTAGAAAGAGTCATTTGTACTTGGTAAGAAGATGATTTTTTTTTGTTTCAGATTTATTGTTTTTATTTCTCCAGACTACGCTTTGAGTTTAATGCTAAAGTTCAGAAATTTATAAGTGGTTTTCTGTCATAGACCCAAATAGGATCCATCTTCCTCTGCAGTGAGCAATTTGTTAGTATCCTGAACATGTCTGAACGCTCTAGCAGTGGCTGAGCTGGGGGAGGAGGAGTGTTGGTTGGTTTGTTTGATGCAGTCAATGGTGTGTGAAAGAAATATTGCATGCTGAAGGTCACGCTGGCAAGTCTACATCACATAGGATGAGCGCTGCCATTTGAAATTTTACGTGGCAGTTGAAGTTGCCAGAAATAAGAGGCTTCAGAATAGCATTTGTTCAGCTTTATTCTTCAGTTTTCAATGATCTCCTTGCTTATTAAACCCTTTCGTGTCTGGCTTTCTGTTGGTCTCCCAGCAGGTGCATTGGAGTGGTCATAAGCTTGGAGTGGTTCTAAGCCCCTTGGTGGGCAACTTCTGGTTGTCACGTAACACTTCTGTTTCCCTGCAGTGCTTTAGAACTGGAGCCTAAATGAGATCTGTGAGACTCCGGCAACTTCAGTGGGTTTTGGACAAAATCTTCATATGTGTAGATCCACTTCCTATATATGAATGATTTTCTTTAAACAGAGTGCACTTTCAACTTAAGTTAGCCTTTGTCTTTCTTCAGTGTCACTGTCAAATACTGATCTGAATATTTTGGTTCGCTTATGCAGTACACAGGAGAAAGTGTAGTCAATAAGAGGAAAAGTGTTTGTTCTTGGAGGGGAGTCTTATCACTTGATGCTGGAGTGGCCACTGTTCTGCTTTCATTCAGTTTGGTTTTTGGGAAAGAAATGAAACTCTTTAAGGAGGTTACTCCCTCAAAGTCAACAATAATAAAGATGTATGTTGAATAAATAGGCTACAGGAAAGAGGTGTAATTAAAGGACAAACGGTATAAAGACCCAACCTCTTTGTTTGAAATCCAGGTTAGTGACCAGTTTTTCATAGGAGAGGAGGTTGCTGGCCACACAAGGTTGGAATCCTCTATTTCTGGATTTAAAAAAAAAATGCAAGAACTTTTTTTTTTTTTTTTTAACTATGTATAGCTTTGCCATGTCCTATTTTCCAGCTGCACTAGTACCCACTGTCTCTGAGAGAAGGGTTTTTTTCAGTTCAACAGGCTTTCAGGTAGAGGGGTCATACTTTGATTCTCCTTATACGGACTTAGGTCTTCTTGTCACAGTTTGAGCTTGATGACTGGGTTAGTTGCATTCTTGATTAAAAATATATACATATTTGTGTAAGTACAAAATGTCTTGACATTGCTGAGGTGTGTGATGAGAACTGTCAGCTGTTTTTCTTCTCAAACCAATCTGTTCCTTTGAGCTGGCAGGTAAGAAAGAATGCTGCTCTTCAGAAGCCTTCTCTTCCTAAGTAATAATTAAAAAAATGATTTTGCTGCACTGTATTTGCCTAGTAATTTTGCCTTTGTTAATTCTAAGAGTAAACCCTCTACAGGCATTAGTGATCTCGAACATAAGAAGGATTTATACTAAAATCCCACTTCTTAATCTTATGCAGTCTGAAGTGTTTAATGTTTGATGAGGTTTGTTTTCTGAAGTTTGATATCTGTGCTTCTGAGAGTTTAAATGGCGTTGTAGTCCCTTCAAAATCAGGAATTCAGAGAATTAGGTCACAATACAGTCAGCAACTTTGCTACAGTTCTTATTTTCATCACCTTGTGCTGTCCTATTTAAATTCCTGTAAAGTAGCCATGGAAAGCCTTCTCTTTGCTGCTAAAGAGAGGATTCTTTTTACGTTGTAATATCTAAGATATGAAATATCCCAAAGTAAAATCACAAGGAAGGCTTCTTAGTAGTATCAGAAGCTAAGCAAACAAAATTGACCCATTGATTGAGTAAGTAATGCTGACCTTCTCTGCTTTTAAAGTTTCCAACTTCTTCTGTAGTAAAACCAACTTATTCTACCTTTTGTTTTTTCAGCATACTTAGTTATCCGGAATTACTACATTCTCAATAGTGAGAAGAAGGTCTTGCATTTAAGTTTGAGTCCAAGCCCTAAAAAACGGATGTTTCAGCCTACTTCTCTAACGTTATAAAAAAGGGAAGTCATGAATTGAAACCTTTCTGACACTGGGGACCTGAAATATTGCTGAGAAAATCTGCTTTGAGTGGGCCTCCAGGAGGTTGTGTAGCAGGTAGGGTAATACTCCATTGAAAAGTTTCAGTCTCTTTTTTCAGTCCTCTGTGGAAAGTCTGATCAACTAACTGTAAGTCAGCAAACTGTAGTGAGCATGTGATCCTGGTTAGCAACTGTTGAAATAGCATAATGAATCAATCTGTGTATAAGACTGTTTTTGAGGTTTGGGTCTGAATGTCCTTTGCCGCCTTATTCTGCCTAGTAATCTAAAGAAATTTGATTAAAAGATTTCTAGTGTCGTGTTGATTGCTGGTATAGATGTCGGCATGTCTCACAGGAGAGTGGAGAATGAGCTCCTTTGTTTCTTTCTGTGTATTCAGGTCGCTCATTTACTAACTAGCCCAAGCATTCCCTTCACCTTTTCACACTTAATCTCTTGATTACCCTTCTGCAGCTCTCCAACATGAGCCTTTACGTTTCTGTGTAAGATTTTTCCTTGTCACTCAGACTGACCACTCTTTGGGGCTGACAGGGCTTATTCAGTGCACGCATACACAGACCGGCCTGGGAGGCATTGCATTTTGGATCAGGAAAGTTCCTGAAGGTGTGTAAACGTTAAGCTAGGTAAAGCTAAGTCTCCTTATATACAGAAGAAAGTTTTTTCAGGAGGAGGTTTTCAGCGACTGCAAAGAGATTATCATTCAATGAGAATGAGATTGATTGTGAAACATTCTTCTCTTGCCCTACTTAAGTAAGCTGTTTTTAAGTGGACAAAATAATGTGGAGAATAAAGACATCCTCTCATATATACCCTGGAGTTAGTGCAACACGAGAGTCAGATCCTACTCAAGTTGTTTGAAACCAAAGGGTTGCTCTCTGGGTTGGTCTCCAGACGTTATGCTGATCTAGGACTAGTGAATGCACTAATACTAAGAATCTTAAATCTTCTTTAGAATTGTCAGTTTATTGTGCCAGTTTATCCTCATTTCCAAGCTTGGGCATGTGGCAATTTATTCTCTCTCTGAGGGAGGCAGTCAGTGGGTCTGCTTGCAGAAAGCGTGGAGAAAGTGGGGATAAGCTGTGAAGGCCATGCAAAAAGCCCACTGGCTTGCTCGGTCTAGAAAACTTATGTATTATTTCCTTCTAGATATTTAACAAAGAGAGAAGCCACACCTTCATCAAACTTTAACAGTATTCAACACGTGCTCCTCTGATCTTTCCTTCCTTGGATGTGTTTGTGCACTTGCCTTGTTAGCTGTCTCTTCTTATGAATAGTTGATCTGTGAGTAGGTGTGCGACAAAGTTCACTGTAATTACAGTGACTTCATCTTGTGACAGGATGCTATCAGAACATTGCTAACACAGGAATTTAACGTCTCTTTATTCTGCTTTTTTTTTATGAAGTTTTGCCAGGGTTTAAGAGAAGATCACCCATTTCAAATGCTTCATGTGCTCACAGAAAGTTTTAAGTATTAATTAGATAAAACTTTCAAAATTTATTTAATTTTAATAGCAATGAGGTGCACTTTTGGCTCTCAGTAACTTGAACAGGTATCTCATACCTTCTATGTTTAATGCTTTGGCTGGGTAAGTGTTTTCAGGTAACTAGTTTCGTAGCTTTAACCTTAAAGGATCTCTTGTATTAGCTGCCACTTGCAGTAGTGTTTACAAACATATGTACTTTTGATATAGAGAAGCTGCCATATACAATCCTTTCTTTAGATGAAAAATATTTGCAAATAGGTCTTAAAGAAATGAAGCCATCTTCAGTGTCTAAGGAGGAAATGAAATCTTTATGTTTCAGTGCAACTTTTCACATTTAAACAGAACAAAAACCAATTTAGAAGCAATGAAGAACTACAAATCATTTCAAATCATTTTACTTCTTTGATATTGGAAGAAGAAACATTTTCAAATTACTATAACAGAAACAACTTTTTGTGCAAACTTTCATGGGAATTTACATAAGGTTTTCCTGGGAAAAGTAGAGGCACTTTTTAACTGAATATTTGGAGATCGGCTCTGGAGAAATGCGGATTTCAACCCAAACACCTCCTTGAAGTATTCTGAGCACAATGCAATTTCTTTTAAAAGCACAAAAGGGCTTTTCTAAAACGTCTTATCAAATTTGTTTTTTAGAAATAATTTATATTTATACCGAACTTATATCTGAAAATGATCTCTTTTCATGCCCTGGTTGCGCGTAAGATGATTTCATTTTTTCCTTTGTGTTTTCTCTAAAAACAGAATTCTTTAGACGATTTATTTGTCACTTGCAATAAAAGAGCCTTATATGATACAGACTTTATAAAATAAATGTTAACATCATCTTTCAGTATACACTAGAACAATAAATAATATAACATTTTAAAAAAGAGCTTGTCAGCCACTGTACAAGTTTTTCTCTAAACTGTTTGTTATGGCTGCTAAGTCTTACCCTCTGATGTGTGAGGTGATCTTTGAAAGGAGAAATCTCCAGGAGTGCCTTTAATTTGCCTGAGCATTTTGTTAAACAAAATATATATCTGCAAACATCAGCAGAAGGTTGCACCATCTCTCACCATCTGTGTATAATTGTAGATAACCTATTAAGAGTGCGGTGGTGGTGATTACAGGTGGGGGACTGGAAGCTTTACTTTTTCCTAGGGTTGCCTGGCATTTCCCATTATAAGACTATTTTCTGTTCCATTTAATAACTTTCTAGGATTTGAGCTAATTTTCCATGCTGGGTGACTGCCTCCAGCTCTTGCATTTTTTATTTGTTTAGAAGATTTTCTTAGTTCCTTTTTTTTTCATCTTATTTTTGTTATTTTGGAGGAAAAACAGAGAAAATGCTTTTTCTTAAGGAAATAATTATAGTGACCTTTTTTTCCTTAGAGGCACAGCTCTCTTTCCTCAGCCCTTCAGAATAGCTTTCTGCAGGAGGTCTGCCCTTGTGTATGTGAGTGTGGTATTTTTGTTGTGCTAGTGAAATCCCTGCCTGTCTGGACACACTACAAGCCCTAAACCCAGAGAGCTCACTGTGGCTTTGCAGCCCAGACCTCTAAAGTTCGGGGTGCACATGGACCACTGCTTTATGAGTAGAGGACATGGTTATCAAGGCTGTTGGAGTGCATGGTATCCCCATTTGTGTTATGAGATGCTGGCTGTCCTGCAGGGGAAAAAAACATTGGGCAGATAAAAGAGGTACAAGTGGCTGGGCTGCAAAGGGACAGAAGTAGCTGTAGAACGGCAGGATGAAGGCTCTCGTGGTTTTTCATGACAAAGGCATTACTTCTTCCTGACATCCCTTCTCTCTCACAACACATTTGCTGCCTCTGCAGTAAGTGCAGTATTTTGACTGACAACAACATTTGACTCTGTTTTTAATCCTGAAGTGACCATCTATCTCGTTCAAGGGGCACACAGTGCTGGCAGAGATAGTTTTGCCAGTAAAGTTCATTTTGTTTCTAAATTTGGGGTCTAGTGATGCTAAATTTTGTGCCATTAGAGAGGAATGCTTAGTTTGCATCTGCAGGGGCAAGCCCAGAAACTGATGACGACTGAGTGATTAGGTGCTGGGATCTGAACAGAGAATCAAGAGAACCAAAAGGCTCCTTGTTGTCCTGTGGTAACAGTCTTCAAAGGAAGCAAAAGCTGTGCTGAAAGTTGCTTTATTTGTTCATCATGCATGCTGGTTGCCTGCAGCATGTTGAAAGGTCCAGTTAGTTGTGCACTATTCCTGTGTCAGAGTAACTCCATAGCATTGCTGGTAACTGCCAAACTTCTATGCCTCAGTTAGTGGCACCCAGAAAGTGCAAGCCTAGCTAATACTCTGAGTGTACTCAGGCCTTCATATTCCTTGGTGTGAAACAAAATATGCATTTACTAAGCTCTACAATGTTATGTTGCTTATTTCCATTGGTAATAGGGAAAACAAACAGTTTAAGTGTGATTGCAGAATTCAGTATGCAGCATGTATTATTCATGACTCCCCAGCGCTCTTCTCTCCTCCCTTGCTGTGCTAATGTGGCCAGTCCATAAGGTGTGATATTTGGCAAACAATCTGTAAGTGGTCTGTTCTGAGCTTTATGGCCTTCATTATGTACTTTTACTGTTTTCCTTTGAACCATTTGTAACGTAACCAGAAATCAAAAGAAGACAATTTCTCTGTGTAAAAAGGAGAATGACAGAAGTGACCTGTTTCTTAGGGCATCTGCATCTGAGGACCTAAGAATGATAGATTCATTAAGGTTGGAAAAGCCCTCCAAGATCACTTAGTCCAACTGTCTACCTACCACCAATCTTCCTTGCTAACCCGTGTCCCTCAGTGCCACATCCCCATATTTCTTGAACAACTCCGGGGACGGTGACTCCACCACTTCCCTACTCAGCCTGTTCCAATGCTTGATTGCTCTTCCTGAGAAGTTTTTCCAAGTATCCAACCTGAACCTCCCATGGAGCATCTTAGGACAAGGGAAGAATGGCCTCCATTGATGGAGCTGGGGCATGGTGCTGTGCCCAGGCCAGCAGCCCATGTTGCTTGCCTCTGACAGCTGGAAAAGACCTCAGGTGGGTCCTCGTACCAGTGCATAGCAGCAGCTTGGCACCCTCAGGAACACTGCATGGCTCTGCCCTGAGTTACACGTGCTCCCTGCAGCTCAGGATTTTGCTAGAGGTGAACAAGAATTACTGAGGAATGAACTGAACAGGGGAGTAAATAATAAAGGCAATGACTCGTGGGCTTTGTTCTACTGACCTGTGTAATTTACCTTGTGTACTGAACGTAGCTAGGTTCTTGTTGAAAGTGATTTAGTTATCTGGTAGCTTGAGCGTGGACAGTCTCAGAGATTAAAGCGCAGTTAACACACAAAATGAATTAAGTTTGCGAGGAGCCAGGGCCATAAGATGAGACCAAAGCAGGGATCTCCCCTAGAATACCAATCTAAGGGAAGCACAGAGAAACAGTCCATACCAGCATACCTTAATGCTTTCATACCTCTGGAGCAAATGGTATGTGGGGCTCTGAAGGAAGGAAAACACCTCACAACTGGTGGAGGTGATTACCTGCTTTCATCACCTGCTGATGGTTATATTATCTAAGGCTGATCCCTGTGGTCTGGTGGAGTAGACTGAAAACTGTAAATATTCATGATATCTTCCTGGGATCTAGAGAGAGTTCAGTAGGAGGAGAGAGTTTCTTCATCTCTTTCAGGTTGTGCAGCAGCATAGTGTTCTGATGCTGGTATGCTGGACTGAGACAGAAATGTGCGCTGTAGCCCAGTGGAATGGCAGCTTCCCTGCGAAGCGCAGGTCTGTTAGCAGGGATGCAGAGGTGACCAGAAGTGCCAACTCTTCACAGAGATGTGTTGAATTTCTAGCCTGTGCCTCAGTCCAGGTATGGCGGTTTAAGAAAAAGTTACCTTGAACACTGCTTTTCTCTTTATCTTTGGCTTTCTGCCCTAACAGTAGTAAAGAGTTATCTTTGCTATCTCAGTTAACTGTGCTAACAGCAATCCTTGGTACACACTAAATTTGGATCTCCCAATTCCTTTAAAGTGCTATTAAGGTAATGACAGTGAGTATGTAAATAGACTCCTTGCTCAGTACAGCTTCTTTCTCACTGAACACTGGCCAGAGGTCATAGCTACTTATCTGAAGGATAAAAAAAAGTTGTTTTTTTTTTTTTTTTTTTTTTTTTAAAGTATTTTAATGCTCTAAAACCAGCACAGTTTAGGGCATACATGCCTGTCTCTTCTGATTTCCTGAAACCTCAGCCAAATTGCTAACAAGGTTCCACTAAGATAAATTTAATCCTTGCTGAAGTCTGAAATGGGAAGAAGCTGGTTTGACTCATGATACCATTTCTTGATTGAAAAGAACAGCTCATACTTCAGAACTGTAATTTGTTCCCTTTGTATCTGCCCCATTGATTTGTTTTAACTCAGTTGTGACTTGTCTTATGTATGTAAAACTGTTTTTGGCTTATGTTATTTGTGTGTGGGCGTCAGACTTGACTGAACTGCAGGCAACAAAAATGTTAAAGATGTAAACTCCTGGATTCTACATACTGAATGCAGAGCTAGCGGGTTTTTTCATTTGAAAAATCTCTTGCTGTAGTGTTTGATTTACCAAGGTGTTTGCTCCTACCAAAATCTCTACTCATCCCAAACATGTTCCTGAGAGTGTTTTGAGAGTTGCTGAATGACAACGAATAGAAATGTGAATCTGAAAGTCACTTTTTCAGATGATAGACACCTTAAAATAAAAATGGATTCATCATTATGCACCACAACCATTGCTTCCCTAAAATAAAAAATGACTAAATCACCAAAATTAATCACTGAGTGGCTTGGTATTTCAACTAGAGCACAGTCGTGTAGCTATGGGTTAAGTGAGTGGGCTTCCAGAATAATGTTTTTTATGCCATTGCCAGTCGGGGCAATTTATTCTGGAATTGTTGTCAGAGGAGAGAGTGTGAATAGGGTCACCCTAGAGTATGAAGCAGTCATTCATGTCTATCAATCACAGATCTAAGCACACTTAAACTTGCTTGAGAAGTTCATTCTCCTGCTCAGGATTTATCTGATTCTTAATGCAGAAGCACTTTAAATACCAAATTGCATATAGAGCTCTATCCTGTACTTGATTAATCTTTTATGCTCTCCCGTAGCTGTTGTGCAGCTCTTTCTAAGAGATTGCTCTGCAGAGGGCTTGGGCTGTGTGGAAGAGTTGGGCTGCACTGGTACCTGATATTAAAATAGCAGTGAAAGGAGGAGGAAGACTTTGGGTGCATGGGGAAAACCAGAGGAAACAGCAGAGAAACAAATGCTGCTTGTCTATCTTGTCCCAAAATCTAAATGAGAAGACTTGGAGAGTTATGGTGTTGGAGATGAGCTGTTGCTGGTCTTGCTGTCAGGTAGTTCAGCCTACTTCACTTCAGCTGATGAGGTTGCTGATGCTGGATGATGGTTTTATGAATACTGACTGGAATGTCACCTTGGGTTTCAGCAGTGGTCAGCTGTGCACAGTTGGCATAGGCAACGCCAGTGCTGGTAACAACAGTCCACCTCTGGGTATACGCATGGCTTAAGTATTCTTACGAGCTTCTTGCTAGTGGTGTTACTAATGTTTGCAGTTGTATCCCATAGTAATTCCTGTCCCCAGAGAGTCTGAGCCTTGGTGTTTCCGCTTTTAATGGTTTTCTTCTGTTCTGCGAAGCATCATGAGCTGTCCTGGTCCCTGAGTGGACATGAGGCTGAGTGTGGGGAGTATAAGCTAATCGTGTGGAGCACAGACCCTACAGGGCCTCCCAGCCCCTGCACATTGGGCTGGGCAGCAGCGGATGAGCTGGTCTTGGCAGGGAGGAAGAGATTTTGCACACCTTACTTTTCTGTTTAGTCTTCAGATCAGGCAGTCTTTTCTTTGAACTGACTACAGTCCATTCCTTTTAAACATCTAGGAAGCTCTCTCTTGCTTTGTTGCCTCCTCACAACTTCTGCTGCTGCTTCAGGAAAGTGGCAGAAGGGCCTAAGCGATGTGGCTTGGAAAGTGATACCCGTGACTGCATTGCTGTTAGAAGCTATAGACTGACCTGGAAGAGACATTCGAACTGTGGCAGCCCTTGTGTAAGGACAGAGCATGACATTTTGCATTCATAAGCCCTGAGGTGGTTGCTGTTTCAGGTTGAAGGCTAAGGGGTATAATTCTGTTTGTAACCACATATAACTGCCCCTGCACAATTACCTTGTGCAACGTGTCTTTTAACCATTTAGTAGCAGAGGGAAGAGGAAAGTGGGACTAAGTGAAATAACAGCTTGCTTTTAAAATATTTGGACTTTTGGGGTATCCGTGTGCCATTTATGTTTCTATCTTTTATCAGATAGGTTTTCTTTCAAAGGGAATTTGTTTGTCGTCTTGGACTGGCCCAGCAGAATGTGGTCCCTGTTTCCAAGGTGAGAGAGGTCAGCAGGACTGCTGACTGATGTGGTAATAAATGAGAGATGGAGAAGATGGGCTGCCTGGTTCTGCCCACTCACCTCTATTCTTTAGACAACGATAGACCAGAGAGGCTCCAGGACATGCAAGGGCTGCCAAGTAGTTAACCTGCTGGAAAAAAAGAAAAAAGAGTGCAGCTGCAATGAACGAACTGTCCTTTGGTGAAAACATCTTAATGCTTCCTTAATTACATCCCTGTAGGGCATGCACATCTTAATAGCTAGCAGTGTCCACATGGAGATGGCAATTCAAACTTAACTCTCGCAAAGTTGCAGAGAGAACAGATAAATAACTCTTCTACCGCGTTTTTGAGAAGTCTTAAGGGAAAAGAAATTGAAGTGGATTGGAGAATTAAGGCCTAAAGTGTCTGATATTACTGTATTACATTTCCTTTCTGCTCCCACTGAAATAGCAATGTGCAGCATAAACCATCTCCTTACCGAGCATATTCTCACAGCTTGACTATTTGCATGGGATAGTTTTACAAGTTATTTCAGCAAAGCTGTACTAGAAAATTGCCTTCTTTGAACGATTCTTCTCCAGTGCAAGCACATCTGCATGAGGAGGCAAATACAACTAGGTTTATTTAAATCCCTGCTTCTGGCTCTACTAATACTTGTCCCCCTTTGGGCAAGACTGAACATAGATCAGATTTTCAGCTGAAATGGAGGTTGTAAGGAGAGGGTGATCACTGAATATATCTAGACTGTTTTTTCCCTTTCATGTCTCCGTGATGATCAACGTAATCTCTTGTGATGTGTTCCTGTATGGGGAAATCTTACAATTGGTCTAAGCCCTCAAACTATGTAATTCAAAAGTTTCTCAGCTTTCAGAGAATTGAAAAAAAAAATTAAAATGCTTTTTCCTAAATGTATCCAGATTTTCCTTCAAGTCACTGGAATATGCCTGTGAGGTACTGCTGTACTGCCTTCAGACAGCTGGCTAAATGGCTTCTGAGTAGAAAACTGACAGTTTTCTTGCATCTCAGGCAGTTATATGTTACGCCTCATGTTTAGAGGTGTCTGAGTATGTAATTAGGTGACACGTTGAGGATCTCTCCTTATATTTATATGCAAGTAGGAGAGATTTAATCTGGAAGCAATAAGATGCAGAGTTATTGGAACCTGACAGTGAAGCTGGTTCTCTGCTTTGGCAGATGCTCAGCCAGCTGTTTGTCTGGGTCCTGTGTCTTGGGACCCCACTGTACTCTTCAGTTTCTCTTGCTCAAGATGCTGCAGTACCGGCTTGCTCTTATTTGGTCTTTTGCACACTGCCATCAATGACATGGGAGTCAGCAGTCTGGATGCCCTGGGCTACAGCAGCTTATCCTTATCCCTTCTCTCTCATCTTTCTTAATTCTCTTTCAAATTCCCAAGTGGACCGGTGAAAAATTGACTTTGTTGAAGAAAATGAAAAGCCGAAGGGGGAAGAGATGTTTTTGGATCAAGTGTTGTCTTTGGGAATTATTTCAGAAATGTTTTTCCTTCTAAGCATTCACACCTCAGTGCATCTTTAAATGAAATGCTTCCAAACATTTGGATGATGTCAAAATGAAAAATCTTAAATGTCAGGCAAATTTTCAGCCAAATTTGCCACACGTGCCAAATTTGGCATTGAAATAATCATTAGTCACAGTTGCCTTAAACCCACGCTTCTCTGGAGCACGATACATATGGCTGCAGTGTTGCTCAGCAACTCAACACCTTCAAGGCCTCAACATGGGGCAGCACGTGACCTTCTGGGCAATCTCTCCAGAAAAAGCCTGGTGGTTGATGTGGGTGAAGGTTTGGAAAAGACCATGTACTTGTGCTAAACGAAGAGTTTAGCCTATCTAGCAAAACCCTAGCCTGCTTGTGTAATTCTCTTGAGGCTTTTGTGTGTCCTTCAGCCTGAATGCCCTGAGAAGACACATGACAAGTTCATGCCTGCAGGAAGCTCATCAGCTCTAACTCAGTTTATGGCTGTGTTGTCGTATAAGTACTGAGTTTGGGGATAAGGTGCATCCCAGCTTCTTTGGAGAATTCTTTGATGCCTCGTGCACCTCATAGAAATTCAGGTAAATCCATGGTTTGACCATTCTCAGGAAGGACTGCAACATCCTTTTCCTTTGCGCCATTCTTTTCACTGTAAGCATTGCCACAGTTTGAACCCTCATTTTAACAGAATCATTAGCAATTTGGTTTTCCTCCTCTGTTAAAAATCTTACAGGCATGCCTTCCATCCAAGGCAGCAGGGTTTCAACCTCAGAAGGCAGAAAAGCCAAAAGCTATATTAATATTTATAGGGACTGTACTGTCACTGCTAGTGGAAAATAAAAATTAACTAGAGAGACAGAGGAGTTTAAGGCATGAACGTAAGTAATGTGAACGTGGCAGTGGTCAGCATCTCTACTAATATCTTCTGAGAGTGAAGAACAAACTTCTTGAAAAAGAAATAAAGTTCACCTGAGACCAGAGGAGTGAAATTTGTGGTCCGCTGGAGGACTCTCCTGACTTTTCAGTGGCTGGAATGTGGGCTGCAAAGTGGCTTGTTCCTGTTAATGAGAAAATGGGTAGGAAGGAAGCTTGCATCAGGTTGCATGTGGCATGCCAGGCTACCTGCTGGTAATATCTCTCGAAGTATTGCCCAGAGGAAAGACGCTGGTGTCAAAAGTTTTTTTCCTTTTTTTCTCGTCTTCAAAAGAAAAACTTCAGGTAGGTACAGTCAATGAGTGATAATCACCGCTGAACTGCTAATTAGATTGGAGTGACTCTGAGTAAGCTTTGTAAATTATACAGCTAAGGCTGAGAGCTGGAGTAAACCCTTTGAATTTAATTTGAATGTTGGCAGTCATCAGTGGATGAAAGATTTCAGGACATCTGAGCCTTAATTCTTTTAATATTTTTCTTGAGGAAATGAAAGAGAGGGAAAGAGAGGCTCCCGATACAAGTGTAAAAAGTTGGCCTTTGGTAGGCCTTTTAGAACAGTTGGCACGTTAGAATGGATGTAATATCAATGTTATAATCAAGGCACATAAACCTCAGAACGTGCAAGCTCACTTTTTTTTTCCTTCTGACTCATTATTTATACACATCTATGCTGCCATTCTGCAGTGCTTACCACAGAAATTCCAGTTTCCCCTGTAGCGCTGGTTTGCAGCCCTCTGCATGCTAATGCAGTATTCTATTTCTAACTTGATGGTAATAGATTAGTGAATACATGAGGCTATTGTTTCTGTGCTAATGTGACTCCAGCCATGCAGAAAACTTGAAATTTGTCTTAAACAGGCTGGCTGCTGAGCATTTTTCATATAAAATTCAATTTAAATAATTTCTAATTTAAGTGTCTACTTTGTTTTCTGCCTTTCAGCTTTTTTTTTCTTCTGGAAAACTTGAAACTGTTTGCTGTCAGTGGAGGAGGAGGGAAGCTAGTGCAGTTTGCCTTAGTCAGCTAATAGTTTCAACCTTTGTTATCCTTTCCTTGAAGTTGAGATGTATTTTAATTATTGTATGGAGGAGATGTCTCGATTAGAATCGGAAAGCTTCAGTGCCTTTTCCAGAGGGGGAATGGCACTTCTACAGGTGTTTTGCTTTTGGCTCCTGTTCTTTCCAGTACATCTGCACAGATAGAGGTGCAGTCCAAGAAACTGATGAAGAAATGCACGTACCACACTGATTATATTGTAATTCCCCTTGTTCCTGAGTGCTGAGTTGCAGATGGCATTGTGAAACTCTGCGTACAGCCTACTGGGCTGACGAGCTCTAACTCAGAGAAATTGAGGTAATTTTATTCTTGCTTGCAGAGTGAAAGAAGAAGGGAGAAAGCCATTGTAAGGTCTTCTAAGAGGGAAAGTGAGCTATTTTGTTGAAGTAATCAAACTAGATCTGCACAGCTCCTTAAGTGCCACAGTGTGGGATGTGGATAGGGTATTAATAATACTTCTCTCTGGCCCTTAAGCTTGGATGTGAAAATCAGCATACTCAACTTTCCATGCCTGATGCCCAGGTAGCAAGGCACTCCCACAAGCAGGTGATTCTTATGACAGAGTCCCAGAGAATCTGCAAAAAGAGGACTTGCTGAACATGCCTAAGGGTGGATGATGGCCATGACACCACAAGTGCCTTGCCCACTCGGAGTGGGATGGGATGGGCTGGGTGTGCAGGGCATCCCTGGCACTGGCAGGTGCTGGCCGGAGTGACCCTCGCTGTCTTGAATCTCCTGTTGTCAGTGATGTTGAAGATTCAGTGGCCAGGAGCCACGTCTAAACTCTTTCAGTTGTTTCTGCATTGCGCAGTCTGGAGATACTATATCACAGCGCTAATGTCTTTGAGTTCTTCTGGAGATATATGGCATGCTATTGAAATTTGTGATAGACTTAGGATGTAAAGGGGAGCCCTTCTGAAAAATTTGGATTTTTCAGGCACATTCAGTTACCAAGTCAGTCATCTAGGGTACAAACCTTTCCCTGTTTTATATTTTATAGCTTTTAGACTGTGTTCCTATGGTTAATTTTTCTTTCTTTGAATTGCTTTGCTGAGGAAAAATTATATTTTAAAAATGTACATCTATGTGCTCTGGGCTAATCTCAGGATGAGATACAATAGCTAAGGTATCTGGAAAATGAGATATTAGTCTATGCTATCTTTCAGTTCCTTTGTGTGACATAAGCAGATTCATTTCACTAGTAAAATATCCTCATACACTTGTATTTTAAAGATGATTTTCTCTTTGTCTGCCTATTTCTATTATTCACATTGCTTTGATATCTCTGTGCCAAAGCTTTCCAGAAAAAAATAACCTTAGAGCTGAAAGCAAGTGTAGAACATTTTAGATCAAAAAGAGAATTTTTCATTAAGATATAAATAAATAAGAATATGGATTATATTTGAATGTAGTTCTTATTTATTCATCATCTACAGTTATGGTTGTGTTTTACAGAATAACGTGAAACTTAGTCCTTTGTTTTATAGGGCAGTTTCTCTTTGCCTCTGTAGACATCAGCAATTCAGAGCGAATAACATTAATTTAATCCTGTCCTTTTTCACATTCACAGGAGCTTTTCCATTGACAACAGTGAAGCCAGAGCCTATTCTAATACTTCTGAACTTATGTGTCAGACAGAGTTTAAACCTGGGTAGTGCTGTTTTCTGCCAGAGCTGTATCACTTTATTTTTCACTTGTGTGGTTCTCCAGTGTGTAATGGGATGTTTACCCAGACTTCCAGGTGCCTGCATGAGAGTTATAGAAACAGGAGCTGTTTGATCTTACTCTTCTCTCGAAAGGTCTCTCACCCTATTCAAAGAGTGATAAGAGAGGTTTTCTTCCCTCTGTCAAACTCCAGCCCAAGAGGGACTCCATGAAACCACTCTGGAAAAACCTTCCTCAGGTTTCCAGTGCACGCTGGCATTTTGGACACTACTGTAGAAAGCACCTGCCGCCACTTGAACAAAAGGTGCAATGTGTGGATCTATGGATGCATGTGCACTGTGAGGAAGCAGAACGGGTTAGCAACCATCACAGTGTGCAAAAGCTGGGGTAGCTCACTATAGGACTAAGAACAGTTTAAAGTAAGATCTGATTTTCTCGTGTTTCTTCAAGTTGCCTTTCGGTTACTTTCAGTATCTTGAGAAGCAGGATAGTGTAGAGATGGTATATCTATTTGTAAAACATGCTGGTTTTCAGCAGTAAGATGCTGACCCGCACAAGTGAGCGGCATCTTATTTGCAGCTGTTGGTATTTGCTATGTTTACCAGGGCATGTGGCTCTGCATCTGAGAATGGGACTCATACCTGAGCATAGACCCAACCTGTTTTTTCACTTCAGCTGCTGCCACATGCTGTAGCTACCCAGAGGAGAGGTAAGAGAAAGCTGCCAGTCCGCCTGTATATCCACAGGCTTAACTGGTGGCCCATCAGCATACATGCTAATCAGCTTGTGGAGGGATGCGTGAGCTGCTCCAGTATGTATGAGGTGGGATTTTTGCTGGTCAGGCTTGGTATGGTGCTGCGTGCCATCTAGATGTGCTTACTAGGGTGCGACAAAAGCAAGCAGGGTTTTAGTGTCCCATCAAAACCAGCAGTATTGATTATAAATCTCAGTGGCCTATTTCTATGTTCAAGAGAAGGAATTCAAAGGAATTCGAGGCATTCTGGTTACCAAAAGACTTCCAAACTCTAAAAGGTTGGAGGTTTTGAGAATCAGAATAAACTTCCCTGGAGTGCTTGCAGGCCTAAGGTCTCATATCTTGTCTCTCAGATGGAGAAGTGGATTGAGGCTTGACTTGAAATGTTAATATCACAACTGAGAAAGCTGCTATATCATTCAGTCTGGCTCCAGAGGGAAAAGACCAATCACTTTAGCGTTAAGATGCATGAGTGAGAAAGTGCACACGGGCCAGGAATGATTGACGTCGGGAGAGATTTTTTTTGCTCCATTGGATGATACCTGAGAAGCTCCCTGGGCTCAGAATAAATAAGGGTCACTGAAGAACACTACTCAAGGCTGCTGCTGCCACATAATCTATGGGTACGATAACGAGTTTCCATGCCCTGGAGAATGGGATGCTATGTTTAAACTGTTTAAACCATGAACTAGTTTATACAACAGTGGCTTCCTTTTAGCTAGCAGCAGCATAGAATCTTCATGAAATTTGCTGGAAAGAGTAGGTTAAGTAGTAGGTTTAAAAAAAAAAGAAAAAGAAAAAAGAAAAGAAAAAAGACCAGCAGTCCCCTAATCTCCACAAGCAGCCACCTCATAATTTAGGCAATTGAATCTGTCATTCCAGAACCTAATGTGATGGCACAGTGGGAATTCTGCCCCAGTACAGCCATGCATCCAGAGTACAGTCTGCAGAGTCTGGATTTATTATTGGGTTATGTTCAATAAAACATGTCAGAATAGATTTCTGTTTGGGAGATGATGTGTAGGTCTAAGCCTCGGTTTTGTAGCTATTTCATGAAATTGTTGCTTGAAAGAATCTTAAAAACTTAATGCAGTTAAGATTTTGCTCAGCCAGTTTATGGCGTCTCTGAAAATAAATAGAGTTTCAATAGAATGACATCTCTCATGAGAGCTGAATCAGTCTGTCTTGAAATTTAGTTTTAAAATGAGAGCTGACAATTGCTTGGACTGTCAAAGTATCTTTGCTGGGGTAGTCCGAGGACAGTCACTGTGTCGCTTTTCTGTTTTAGATTGTGGAAGCGAAAGGTCACAGAGAGGACTGTATTTCTTCAGCATTGGAGCTGGCACTAACTCTCATTAGTAAATTCTCTTTGTATTCACATCTTGGCTTTGGCAAGGCCAGCTTCAGGCTGTGTAATTAATCTATGCTAGGGCTACTGGGAAGGAAAGTAGGGGAATGGAGGGGAAATGAAAGATAATAGTGTTATAGCCCTGAAGAGTCACCTGGTGCATGAGTGTCATCTGTCTGAATGAAGTGTCCTTATTTGGTAATTCTGTACTGGAACGGTATTTTGGGCTCTGGTCATACAGCCAGTGAGGTATCAAACTGCTATATGGACAGCAAACAAAAATTGGAACTGGTACCTAGCTTTGCTTGGTTGACTTCAATCTCTTAGATGAATACTTACTACTTTTTCATCATGTTTCTTCTAAGAACATCTGTGTGTTTTTTCTTTAATTGAAAATATTCATATTGATAGGTATTAATGATGGTGCGAGAGACTCATTTTAGCTACAGTGCTAGAGGGATATTTGAAAAACTATGTGCTCCCCAAACCTGGTTTTCTCAGTGTTATTACTTTAACCTGCATCTCAAAATCTGAAACAATGTCTGGTTTGTAAGAAAAATAAAACATTATCAAAGTAGAAAGTTGATTCTGTCCATGTTTCTCAAGTTCTCCAATAGTAGTTGCAGGAAAATCCTTCATATAAGAAGTAAGGTTTTAATGTCAAGCTCTATAAAGTATATAGCCTACAAAATACTGTATTCAGTTGCTATCATAATTTGGTTTCCAATTCAGCAGTTAAGCATTTATTTTCAAAATTGTTTGTGAAGGGCTGAATGGAAAAGTAAAAAGAAAAATATTATTCACATTGTTTTAACATATGTGAAGGAGGAAATTAAGGCATTTGTTTAATATTAACAATGTTTGTTTCTTCATTGGCAATGCGTAAGTTTCAAAATACATAGATTCTCTTTCATGCCTGGATTTCTGATCATGCTGAGGAACTATTGTGCTGTTTGTGCATCAGAGAGAAACATACACATATGCATCCCATGAGAGCAGAAAAGGGTCTTTGGGAGTCTCTTAGCACTCCCAGTGCTGTTAAACCTCTCAGAGCACTGTGCTGTAGGTGTCATAAGCAGAGCAGGTGGCTGGCTTTTGATGGAGGAAACTTGATAGCTTGAAATAACCACAAATCCTATTTGAATTAGTTGAAATTGTATTTCTTAGTATTTTTTATAGATATTGTACTCTTCAGAAAGAATCTTACTGAACAAGCATGTAAAAGCACTTGAGAGATTACCACTGTGGTACTCATGTTACTAGGGAGTGTGCAGCACCTTGAGTTACAGAATTGCTATCGCAATGTTATGATAATTTATTAGTAATGCTTATATATTTTAATTTTGCTATATTTCTGAAGAGTAATCATACTGAAAAGGTTAGCAAGGCACTAATTACGGCACAGTTCCATGCCCAAATTCTATAGCAGGTTCTTGCAGTTTCCATTTTGTTTTGGCACGTTAGTGCTTTTTACACCTATCATACGAGACATGGCTAGTTTTCAAATGCTGGTGTTGGAAGCAGCTTGTGCCAGATAGAAATCATGTGTAAACAGTGTGCGAGGTTAGATCTGCAGTTCTGCAACCAGTGCGTGGACTGAGAACAGCAGTATTGAGTCCAATCGCTTTTGTGTAACAAGCTTTATTAGTTGAGCATTGCGTTCATGATATATCTGATATGCTCTTTGCCTTGTATTCGAAGCATGGTGCCAGGCATTCCCTGGAAGTGGATTTTCTTTTTTGAGGTGACAGCCAATTTACAGTAATTAACGAGATAAGGACAGCAGCTGTAGCAGTCTCTAATTCCTTAATCTTAAGAGTAAGAGCTAGAAATGTATTAGTTAGAGATAAATACAGCTTATGACGTTTTCTCCTGAGAATAAGCCCTATAAAAATATTGCCTTCTTGTAGCAGGACTAGCCAACACAGTGATGAAAGCAATTTTCCTTTGCTGGAAGGAATTCTCCATGCTGTACTGAATGGAAAGAATAAATGTTGGCTTACTTTAAGGAAGGCAAATAGAATTTTGACTGTAGGCTATGAAAATAGTTCTGTGGGCTGATCTTGAGGGAGCCAGTAAGAAGTGTGGTGTAGGTGTGGAGGAACTTAATACAGGTCAACCACTGGTCAGGAAAAGGGAGAGGAACAAACTGGGGAAGTGCTGCTGCTATCAGCACATCTGCTGAGAGGCTGCTGTCCTTCGGTGCTCAAAGGAATGAACAGAAACTTCACAAGATGAATATTCTTAATTAACCAGTCTATATTCTCAATTCATTTATTTGTTTCCAAATGTCACATAGAATTTTTTCCTCCGTTAAAGAAATTGCTGAATTTGTAACTGACATTAATTTCTAGGATCTGTTTGATTTAAATGAGTGTAATGATGAAAGCTCTAAACTGACTGTAACTGAGGTGCTTTGTTAGACATACCTGACTTCATCATTTGTGACTTGAGTGTATTTGTACATCTCATCTGGGGGACAAGCTGATTTGTTCTCTCTGCGTTTTCTGACCTTTGCTGAGACAACCAAGAAGGCTGTTGGGAAGTAGTTTGGCTGTTTCATTGGTATAGATGTTGTCCTCTGGAGAATAAGTGTGAAATTGCTATCTCCGACAAATGAAATCAGATTCATTTTTGGTCTCTGGATGAAGGAGTTAAAGCACGCTCAAAGTAAGCATTCAGCAATTTCTAGTGGCTTTAAAAAGGGCTGTGATTGTAAAATCTTTACTAATTGAAAAGAAATTAGATCCTTAAAAGTAGCTGTGCAGTTAACCTGGTTTATTATCCTTGCCAGGAAGCATAACATTTACTCTGTCAGAAAATCGCTAGTAATTTAGTGTGTGTAGACTTGAGGATAGTAAAGCTTTGTGCTGGTCTGTGCTGACCTTTCTGCCTGATTTAAAGACCGTTGTGAAAGAGCTCTGAGGAGAATCCCAACATCTTTCACTGTGAAGGTGAAAGCTTTGATGCGAGTGCTCAAGTTAAAGGCCGCTGCGAGGAAAGAATTGAGCAGCTAATTCATGCTGTGCTTGCTTTGGGGAAAAAAAATAAAGACTCCGAGCACAACTCTGTCAGGGTGTTATGGATGCTAGGTATAATTTTTGTTGTTTTTTAATTGTATTTGAGTAAATTGAGAGAGAGAGCTTCTGAGGAACATCAACATGCATTTTAAACTCAGTTTCCTGTAACTTTAGGGAGCCGGTCAGTGTCCAACTGGAGATATCCTAGAGCTTTGAGGAAGTCAGATCAGTATTTGGAATCATCTCCCATTACATCCACCTGCAAGGTTTGTGTGCTGGCACTTGGCAGGCTTCATCCCCCATGCACCCCTCTCCAGCTTCTGCACTGAGGAGCCAGAGACCAGAGCTCCGTGCAGCCCCCACCCCTGTGGCCCGGTCCTGTGCATACAGCAGCGCGCTGGCACCTTCCTGTGACTCTGGGAGAAGGGTGAGTGATGGTGCTCCAGCAGAGCAGCTCCTTACTACCTGAATTTTAGGTGATCATCTGGCAGCGAGTGGAGCTTTTCAACCTCTGTCCTGCCCAGGTAGGATGTGGAGCTTGTATGAGAACGTATGCTGCCATGTGCTTCTGTGCTGTGCTGTGCCGTGCCTTTTTATGGCTATATGTGGTCATTTTTTTGAAATGAGATATACTGGTATTTTGTATCTTAGAAACGAATGGATTCCCCCTCCCCTAATTCCTATTTAATAAGAACCTTAAGAAAGCATTCAGGATGGGGTGATATTCTCCCCTCATTGTTCTGGTGTGCTAGAACACTGTTCAGCTATTTCCAGCCTTAGGATGTTTATGTGAAAAGTTGCGAAGCTTCTGTTCTTGCTCATGTGGAGTAATAGTTTTGCAGAAATCAGCTGGACTATTATTGAGGCAAAATACCGCCCAGCATGAGGAAGGCTGGTAGGAGTGGGCGGTGTGTGGCGCTGAGCTTTAGGTAGGCCTGATAATAACTGGATTGTTTGTTCTCCACACTGGCGGCTGTGCTGTGGCAGAACACAGGAGCATCTGTGATTGAAAAATGATGGCATGTGGCGATGGGTACGCTGGCCGGCTCTGAGGACACATTTGACATGGTGAGCCTCATCTGTGAGGCAGCAATGAAGCAGTTAAGATAGATGGGAATCATGTGGCTAAAAATCCTGCGTTTACTTTGAAAACTCATCCAAAGTACTTACAGGCAGCTTTTATTGCCGTCTCTCAGGATTTGTGCACAGTTTCTGGAAAACACAGTGTATGCTGCTGATAGAGATATGTCTCCTTTTTCTGCCATCCAAATGCCAAACAAAGAGGAATGGAAACCAAATGGAAGGAGAGTGCTTTTGTTCGTGAACTGAAAAATTTATGGCTATTTGTGAAAATGCAGAAGAACTCGGTCTGCTGCTGAAAAGCAAAGATAAGAAGTAAAACCTGTCACTGGCAGGGTATTGTGGGGTCAGCGTCAGGCAGGGCACATCATTCCCTGGGTGCCCGTGCGGCGAGTGGATTCCTGCTGAACAGCGGGCCTGGAGTGCCCCTTTCTTAGCAGGCGCTTGACTTGACAGGGCTGGTCATTATTTGGCCTCTGAAATGACAGAAGGTTCATGGACCCTCTGCCGGGTAATAAATAATGAGTCTGGTTTTATTGTGACATAGAGTCTGGGCTTGTGATTGACAAAATGAGTGCTACTATTGTACAGTTTTAGAATTACTTAGTTGTAAATACTTACTAAGAGCCTCAGTTCCTTCTCTACATGGAGGACTATTGTGCTTGAAACAAACGATCAGCTTCTAAACCCATAGACTTTATCTTCATTTGCTAACTTGGTGCAGCAGCCCTCTTCCCTTGCATCCCAGGGCCCTGCATGACTGCTGTGAGAGGAGTCCTGTTGCAATTCTGATCTTGATGACCTTTTTGAAAGCAGCAGGAAGAAATATCCTTCCCTCTGACATCTTTGGAAGAGTTTGTATGAGATTGATTGGAATTACTCAATCTGCTACTGCTCTTTTGTTTTCTGATATCAGCATTGCACTTCCCTTTTCCCCATACCTTCCTTCATCATTGGTGTTCTCCAAGGATGTCCTTGGGGACTTTTTATTTTTGAGAAGCAATGGGAAATCTGTTTGTAGGAGATTTTACAAAATGCAATGATTGAAAAAAATATTTGTGAGCTGTTGGCTCTTCCAGAAGAGTCAGAGTTGTTTGCAGGATGTATTTGGAGAATGGTCATTTGTTGTGCTCTATAATTTGTAAGAAACAAATAGCAACACAGCAAGGTCCTAAAGTTTGTCTGGCAGTTACCTGTACTTAGAAGTACAGAGATCCATATGTATGTGGTGTTTTTTGCATACACTTTTTATTTTTACACATTCACAGTCATATCAGATATACTGGACGGAACCAGTGTTCTCAGTTACACAGCAACCAAAAATACACTCTTAGCACTCCTGGATATTGTAATTATAAGATTAATGAATTACTATTGGATTCCTTCTAAGTCTGTGTAATGCCTTTTATAATCAAGTACATTCAGTACTCTTGTATCTGCAATTGTCTGAAGTGGAGAAAGGCTTGTAGAAGGAAGTTTAGCTTTTTGTTAGCTAGAAAAATCAGAGAAGCTTTCAGGTACTTATGTCANGAAGTACACAAATCTTGTTTCTTATTGCTTCATTTGAAATCATTTGGAAACTTCCTGTTGACTGGGATAGGAGCAGAGATTTTTCCTGCACTGAATGCATTTGAAAACTCCATTATTCATGTCTATAGCTGGAGTGTTCTAAGATAAAAGTCTAGAAATTGTAAGAGCTGAGGATGTGGTTGTGTCATCATCATCTGATGTTGATGGGGTTTTCTTTTAAGTGGATGGAAGTGTAAAGATATTAGGATTACTGCAAATCATAAGGTTATTAATTAGATGGCTAAGACTTATTAATTATGTGTGCATAGAGAATTATGCTCTGAGCTTATGCTATGCACACATGTAGTAGACCAAACAATAGAGTTAATGTGTCTTCACATTCACTTCCATCTCTTAAAAACACCAACTTTCAATTCTTCCTCTGGCTGCGACCACTGTGTTCTTTGTTTCTGATGATCAACTGCCTCCTCTGGCTGTGGCAGCTCTCCCTTTCCACCTCTGCTCAGCCAACAGCTTTGGGCAGCTGCTCTAATGCGTAAGGTGAGCTTTGATCAGAAACGTCACTCCTGAGGGTCCCCCTGCCCTGGAAACATGTGGGAGCACTGAACCTTAGAGATGAGTATGTTTTCCCAGCACGCTGCGTGTTCCTCTTCCATCACAGTGGGTAACAGGGAGTAGTGGTGTCTGCTGAGCTGCATTGCTGCAGCTGCTCGCGGAGAGCCAAGGGTGAGATAATTGAGTCTAAGTCCTGTGTCTAGGACTTCTCAGCAGTAGCCAGGCTGAATGCCTGTTCCCAGGAGAAGGTAGTATAATTGAAACAAACCAAAACCCCTAAAATCACTCCAATAGTTAAAAATAGTTTTAAAGTATTTCCGTTAAAATAAAACAAATAAATGAACAAACTTTACCAGTTGCTTTCTCTTCCCTAGGATCAATCGGCCTCTAGCTCTTAGTAGCATTCCTTGACAGTTTTCCTAGTTAATCTTTAGGTATTGCAGATTCAATGCAAGTGGTGTCTTTCTAGTTTCCATGTCCTCACCAAAATAATTGGTGGGAGTGGAGGGAAGCAAGATTTTTGGTTTAGATATGTAATTACCAGTGCAAGTCAGAATTCAGCTTGTTAAATAATAATACATGAGAGGGAATTTGACTAAGAAGTGAAAGAATGAGTATTATGCAAATGCATTTGAGAAATACATCAACAAAATACCATTAGCTACAAAATACCATTAGATACCCTTTGCTTAACATGAATACGGCTTCACCTAAGCCTTTAGCAGGTCTGTAGCCATGGCATTTAATTGCCATCTGCCTTTATACCTTGAGCAGGTCAGCAGAGACACAATGCTATCAGGGATAATTTGTCATTTATGTATTTCCATGGAGTGATATATAATGTCTTGCTGAGAAGGGTCCTTGTGGGTGTCAAATACTGCTGCTGCCTGTAATGGAAATAAAGGAAAAAAATAAAAGGCTAGCAAGTAGATGTTTCTCTAAATGTAACTTTTAGTTTGCAAGTAACCTTGAGGCTAAAAGATAATTCCACCTCTGCTGGGGGGCAGTAATGAGGTGGCAGGTGAACAATTCAACCTCTGTGTTATTTATTGATTGAAAACAGCTCTCAGCATGTATGCTGCTTCTGAAATTTATTGAAGCCAATTGAACATACAGTGTGTGATATACACAGACTTGCTCTCTTCTTCCCTTTCCTCATTTCAATTTTTAAGTGCTTCCTAGAGACAGATATAGAACCAGTCATCATGTCTGGCATGCAGTGTGCATTTAGGGCTGGAGCCAAAACCTATTGAAATCATCGGTTGTCTTTCAATTGACTTCGACTGGCTTTGGCTCAAGACTTCAAGACAAGAGGGGAAAAAATGAAAAGGAAAAAATGAAAAGGAAAAAAACTATGTTGCTCTATCTAAAAGAGCTGAAGTTCCTGATAAAAACTCAGGCTCTGATCCTTGCTTAAACTCAAAATAAGAGATATGCAGATACACGTGGAAAGAGGGAGCAAGGGAGGATAATGCTGTGCATAGTTCTGGTACCATGTAAGCCAGTTCCTTTATGTGGATACCTGAATCACAGGCCTCACTTAGAGACCTGGTTTTTGTCTGTGTTGCTGATAGAGACATGGTTTATTTCTCTGTGCATTCAGGAATTATGCTGGGCTGTCAAATTTTGTCCCTGTGTGCTGGGTTCCTGGTACCAGGGGAGCTCAGCTGCACAGGTGGGCTCAGCCAGAGCTCCTGCTCAGGTGCTGGCTGCTCCTCATACCTGTACTGATTCGACTCTACCAGATGCCTCGAGTTCTGTGCTATGCATCATGGAGATCTTTCACATTTGAGCTGATTACTTTGGTCATAGACAATTTGCCCTACAAAGGAGGGGGCTTTCATGGAATTTAGGCAAATAATCATCCTACTGTTATAAGGAACTCCTGCCTGTGGTGAAACAACGCTAATTGGTGCTCCTAATGGCTTTCACTTAGATGAGAGGCCTTCATAATATAGATACATTTTAATCTATCTTCCCTCGGTCTCAAGTTGTTTTTCAAGATGAGGGGATGGATTTTGAAAAAAGATGGGCTCTTTTCTAATAAAATAAAAATTAAAGAAACCCCAAATATATACTGAGTGCTGTTCTAAGTACCTGCCTCTTATTCTGGGTGGTCTTTTGCTTGCACTTGCTCTGAGGGACTTTCTTAGGTTCCCTCTCTGCATGTGCCTGCCCAGCTCTGCAAGCTCTGCTGGTGCCACTTGTTTCAGCTGAGGAGGGCCAACGCTGTCCTTGCTGAAATGCCACCACGAACAGCCTGGGAGGACTGAGCCTGAGCACGGGTTTCTGACAGGGCTCTGGGTCCTATACTCAGTGTGTGTAGTACCAGCCTTTGAAGGGGGAGAAGGTGAAAGTGCAGAGGAGCTGAGCACAGGGCAGTGGTGCCCGCTGCAGCAACTGGGAATGGAGGGCTGGAGTGAGCTCAAGGAGATGGTGCAGTTAGTTGATACCATTTTGGATAAAATATTTAAATTGTTATAATCCCCAAATACATGTTATAGAGTACTTCCTTCTATGTTCTGCAGTGATGGAGAAGCTCTCCTGTGGTGCAGAATTTTAATTCTTTTTTGTCTCAACTATTTTTCTATTTCTGTAACCCTCTAACTTTTTTTCACCGTCCCTGTGCCTCTGAGATAATGTTTCTCCTTCTCCACAGTGACAAACTGTGCTGCTTGTCTCAGTCCTTGGTGTTGAGCACTTGGTTTAAGCCAGGACAAGGATCTGCTAAACCATTTTTCTTCCACGGCCAGCAGAGATGTGGGCTGGTCTCAAAGCATCAATGGGCCTTCAGTATCAGATGCTATTTTATTTTTTTTCTATCACATTCATGAAGATTGTACTTTCTTGTATTAAGAATAAAGTAATAAAAGCCCCCCATTTGGCTTTGGCAACTCATGAGAGATGACTCTGAATGATTTATTTTGCTTATTCCTAATGGAATTAGCACTACATCATCTACTTATTGTTCAGATAGATTCAAGAAATTTATCTCTTCCTGCATCTCAGTGACAGAGAGGATGTGCTGTGCTGATTTCGTACTTGGCAGGTTGTATGGGACATAAGGCTTTTGCATTGCATTATTGCTGCTGGCAGAGCAGAGCCAAAAAGATGAATGATTTGTTTGTAGTTTTGCCTTCTCTTCATTTCTTTCTCTCTCACCCAGCCCCATTTTCTTCCTTGCTCCCACCCTTACGGACCTGCTTCAGCATAAGCATCTCCTCTGGTATATATTTAAAAAAAAAAAAAAAAAAAAAAAAAA